>SJYO01048061.1:51623220-52193949 GCA_006410555.1 Capra ibex | reverse complement strand
CAAGGTTTGTCCTTTTCCTCATGCAGTTCCGACATATAACAGTGGGACGAATAAATTGAAGATACGTCTCATGTAGTACTCTTTGCGACCCGACCTTCTTCGTGTTCGACTTTAGTTCTAACGGACCTCTTTATAGTTAGTGGAGTCTATACGTCTACTGTGGTGGGAACACCGTCTTTCACTTCTCCTTGATTTTTCGGAGAACTACTTTCACTTTCTCCTTTCGCTTTTTCAACCGAATTTCGAGTTGTAAGTCTTTTACTTCTAGTACCGTAGACCAGGGTAGTGAAGTACCGTCTATTATCTACCCCTTTGTCACCTTTGTCACAGTCTGAAATAAAACTCCCCGAGGTTTTAGTGACGTCTACCACTGACGTCGGTACTTTAATTTGCTGCGAATGAGGAACCTTCTTTCAATACTGGTTGGATCTAATTTTTCGTCTCTTTAATGAAACGGTTGTTTCCAGGTAGATCAGTTCCGATACCAAAAAGGTCACCAGTACATTCCTACACTCTCAACCTGACACTTCTTTCGACTCACGACTTCTTAACTATGAAAACTTGACACCACAACCTCTTCTGAGAACTCTCAGGGAACCTGACGTTCCTCTAGGTTGGTCAGGTAGGATTTCCTCTAGTCAGGACCCACAAGTAACCTTCCTTACTACGACTTCGACTTTGAGATTATGAAACCGGTGGAGTACGTTTCTCAACTGAGTAACCTTTTCTGGGACTAGGAGTCTCCCTAACCCCCGTCCTCCTCTTGTCCTGCTGTCTCCTACTCTACCGACCTACTGTAGTGGTTGAGCTACCTGTACTCAAGCTCATTTGAGACCCTGAACTACTACCTGTCCCTCCGGACCGCACGATCTAAGTACCCCAGCGTTTCTCAGTCTGTCCTGACTCGCTGACTTGACTTGACTTGACTCGTTCACTACACCGGACTTAACATAGGGGAGGTTTAAGTTGACGACTTCAGGATTAGGGGTCCCATTACCATGACCCTTTACTCCGGAAACCTGTCATTAGTCCAAATTCACTCCAGCACTCTCACCCCGGTCGCACTACCTTAAACCCGGGAACACCGAGGCACCACTTCTCAGGTGGACGCTCACTTCCTCTGAGTCCAAAGTAGAGACTCAACCCTCCTAGGGGACGCATTCCTTTACCGTTGGGTGAGGTCATAAGAACGGACCTCTTAGGGTACCTGTCTCCTCGGACCACCCGACGTCAGATACCTCAGTGGTTCTCAGCCTGTGTTAAATCGTTGACTCGTACGTTTCTTCTCTGTGGTTGCTCGAACGAGTGAGAGAGAGAGAGAGGCAGTTCCCTCCTGTGTCGTTCTTCCTCAGTGACCGGTCGGTCTTTCCCTCCGGAGTCGTCCTTTGGTTTGACCGGTCGTGGAATTAGAACGTGAGTGGTCGGGGGCCTTGACATTCTTGCTTTAACGAAAATTTCCGTGGGCCAGAGACCATAAAAACAATACCGTAGGACTCGAGTGATTACTCACTCGTCCACTAAGTAAGTAACCAGTAATGGGCACGGGGGAAGTCACGATCGAAACCTACCGTACCTGGTCCCATAACGTCAACTAAGTAATTACGTAAATTTTTGGATACATATACATACTTCTAAATAGGAGATAGAATAAGGGTCTTCCTGAAGCCATAGATAAGACTAACATTGTCCTTCTCACCTTTTCGTTCACCCTTACACTATTAAATTAAACGCTACTACTATTATTATTACACTTTTATTCTTAACGTTTTGTTATGAAAGTTGAGGTTCTCTTCTTACATCTTCTTTACCCTCTAAAGGACTGTTTTAATTTTTATGGGTTTAATTTAATTTTGTATTTTTTTGTACTAATCTGGTTAATCGTATCTACTCTAACTTTTCCACTAATTTCCTGCAAGTAATTATTTTGAGGTCTTCGTCTACCAGAGTGTCGACTTAAAATAGATTAGTAATTTTTTCGTCTACTAAGATAGTAAATGCTTGATAAAAGGTGGGGGTTTTCTACCTTTTGAGTTATCAACGAAAGTATTTAGGTCGAGTTCAAAGTATAGTTTTAAAATATCGTTATCATGTATTGTCTTTCGATATTTGTTAGTAGTTGTGATTTATATCCACTTTTTTAATATTGATTTTATGACCGTTTATTTTAGGTTTCCGGATTTACATGATACTGATTCATCTTTATATAAGATTCTTACGTTCCGAATAAAAATAATAGTCCGTTAGACAGTTACGTTAAGTTAGGTAATTTCACTTTTCTTTTCCGTAAATTAATCTAATTATCTACGATTTTTTGTAAATTATTTCATCTCTTCTATAAGAATTAATTTTTTGAGATCCAATATGCTCTTACTTATTTATGGTAAATCCTTTCCGTTTAATGTATATAATGAGGTTTACCGGGTTGTCATTTTAGTCCCGGGTCCGTTCTTAGGGACACTAATAATGGTGGGATATTTTGTCGTCATAAAATCTCTACCCCCAAAGGGTCCACCACGAACACCATTTCTTGGGTGGACGGTCACGTCTTTTGAATTCTCTGAACCCAAGTCAGGAACCCAACTCTTCTAGGGGACCTCCTCCCGTACCGTTAGGTGAGGTCGTAAGAACGGACCCTTTAGGGTACCTGTCTCCTCGGACCGCCCGATGTCAGTTGTCCCAACTTTCTCAACCTGTACTGACTCCACGGTCGTAATGGGTATTTCGTTGTCATAAAATCTCTACCCACATCTATCTGAAGACTTTACCGGAGGTCCCAAGAGACGGAGGATTTCAAGTACCGTAAAATGTTAGTTAGAGGAGGAGAACTCACTACTGACAGGGATGTCTGAAAACTTACTCATCTTATACCGTTTCTACCACCCGATAATGACAGGTCTAATCCAATGTTTCTGCCACCGGAGACAGAACGATCTTGAGAGGATGAGAAAGACCGAGAACGAAGAAGACTACTTCGTTCGACGGTGCACCCTTCGACGGGACACTTCTCGGAGTTCGTTGTTCCTATACGTATACCACTTCGAAACCACCCCGGTCATGACACTGAAACCTGAAAAACCTGATATCATACTTCGTCTCGCAACCCCATACATCATTAAATATTCCCCGACCGTAAATTAAAGAAGTGTCGGTTCTCGGACTTCAAATCCAACGTGTCATAAAACCGTAAACTGAAAAGTAACGTCAAAGACGTCAAAGAGTAACATCAAAGACCACTATAGTAGGGGTCCGTTCCTCTTTACAGATTGGTCCATGAACACGCACGTACAGGTTGAGAAACTCTAGGGTACCTGACATCGGGAGGTCCGAGGGGATGGGTACGTTAAAGGGTCCGTTCTTATGACCTCACCCAACGGTACGGGAGGAGGTCCCCTAGAAGGGGTGACTTCCTAGTTTGGACACAGAGGACGTAACGTCCTCAAGAAATGACGACTCCGTGGTCCCTTCGGGATAGGTTCATGGGTGACCTAGAATTAGTTTCCGAGGCTCGGAGTCATCTCCGTACATCTGTCTTCGGACTTCCATTTAACTCGGTTCCTGTGACCTCCGACATAAGTTTTCCGGTTAAAGTTGTAAAACAACCTTCTTAAAGGGTTCACAAAAACGAAATGTCCAACATCTAAAACGTTTTGTCCGTAGTTGACCATAGAACAGTTTCGACTTTGGTTCCTATATAACCAAAAAGGAGATGAAGAGTCCATGGGAACTCATAGATTATATTGGAAGGTGGTTTAATTCAAGATCCGGGTCTTTTGTGTTAACAAAGGACGAGATCCCTGACACTAAACTGTACAAAAAATTTAAACCACCCACATTCTAGGATAATTTGACACGACAACAACTCAACGAGTCAGCAGATGTTGAGAAACACTGGGGTACCTGACATCGGGTGGTCTGAGGAGACAGGTACCTTAAAGGGTGACCTCATCCAACGGTAAAGGAGGAGGTCCCCCAGAAGGACTGGGTCCTTAGCTTGGACGCAGAAGACATAACGTCCATCCAAGAATGACGACTCGGTGGTCCCTACGAGGGATATTGTCCGAAGGATGACATGAAGGATAATTAAGAAACCTCAGACAAAAATTTTTGCTTCCTATACTCTGGGAACTACAACAGTAAAGACTCCGGGACTTCTTTGATGTCTGTTAGGTCAACCTTTTTCGGGTCCGATGTCGACGGTTCAGAGTTGAGTTGACTCTGTACGTCTTAAAATATACGACCTGATTCGTTTTATTTCGTAATCTCTCCTGTCAGGAACCAACTTAAATTGTTTGTGAAACCTAAAATTTTAAGATTCAGGTGCCCATTCTATTAAATTAAAACCAGAGATTTCGTGTCATTTAAGAAAGTTGTAGTTTGACGTTACTCTAAACAGTAATTTAAGAGAAACCTTTAAACTTTAACTTTCTCCTCAAATATAATTTTAGACTTCATGGATTTACCGATACACAACTTAACACAGGAGGGGTCTAAGTATACGACTTAGGATTGATGGTCTTGGAGTCTTACCGATATAAACTTGTGTCGCAGAAATTTCTCCATTGTATCAAGTACTCCAGTAATCCCACCCGGGATCAGGTTAGACTGACCACAGGAATATCTTTCTTCTCTAATGTTGTCAGTCCAGGTCTCCCTTTCGGTACATTTCTGTTCCTCTTCCATTGGCAGACATTGAAGTCCTCTGTCTTGAGTCTTCTTTGGTTAGAACGATAGCTGACTTTCCTTTACGTGTCGGATTCTCAACTCTTTATTCAAAATAAACCGTCTTAAAGATTTCTGAAGTTCGGACCTTCTGTCGAAGAGTCTATTGAGACTCCCTGACGAGGTTTCTCCATTTCCTCTTCGGTTCTGTATTCCCAAAAGCGTTGTTTCTGGTCCATCAGTCTTGTAGTTTTCTACCGAACATTAATTTCTTTTGGTCTACAAAGTACAATTACTTAAATCGGGAAAAGGAACATACCGTTTCCTGAAGGGACCACCGAGCCACCATTTCTTAGACGGACGGTCACGTCCTCTAGGGGCCTAGTCCCTCTAGGGGCCTAGTGCCTCTAGGGGACCTCTTCCTTTGTCGTTGGGTGACGTCATAAGAACGGACCTCTTAGGGTACGTGTCTCCTCGGACCGTCTGATGTCGGGCACCCCAGAGTTGTCTCAGTCTGTGTTGAATCACCGATTTGTTTTTGTTTCAAACTTCTTAACTTAACCCGTATATATATTTTCCTGATAGGGTCATTTGCTGAGAAAACTGACCCACCCTTCACAAAGCTTTAAGGTCCTAAACCGATCGACTGTATTAAGTCAAGAGGTTGATTTGACACAAGAGGGTTGAAGTAAAGTCAATATTTCCACCATAAAAATAAAGGGTGGACGGACTAGAAAATAATGACTCAAAGAAGTCTTATCTTACACCTCATTTTTACGGAAGAGTTTCTGTGGTTGTTTACTAAGATGTACAACTTTAAAGGGTAGGATTTTTCACGTAAAAAACTTTCATCTCCTAACGATAATAAGGGCGTTTGACCTACCCAAATTGTTACAAAGGACACAGTAGACTGAGATTCTCACAGTTTTCTAATTTCTGTCTTAGTCACTGACTGAAGGAGAAAGACAACATCCGATGTAAGATTGGTCCCTCTCGGGTCAAAAATGTTGTATGTAAATTACAACTTACGAGTCAAGTTACCGTCCAGGTGAAACTACAATCGCGGTCACGTGTTCCCAAGGAACAAGACGTGTAGGAGTGGCTGTGGACAACCGTCACACCGTAGAATAACGACCTTATACGTGGGAGTGAAACCGACCAAGATTCCGTTTACTCGTAGTAAAAGCGTCGTCATAGAATCTCACTCGTCCACGATGTAATAAAAACTTACTCTTCTGAGAGACCAGAAAGGATTCGACAAGAGGAGGGAAGATTTTAGTCTCCCCTTTGAGACTGAGTCTTCCAGGGGTGTGTTAAAGACAAACGTCGTAGAACTTCCAAGTCGTAAGGACTAGACGGACTCATATAAGGGTGAAGAACAAAAAGGAAGAGAAGGGGTGGTGGCGGAAGACAGATGACATCGACTCCTACCTAGACCCAGTCTTCTCTTTAAAAATTTTGGGTCAAAGAACGGATGTCCAGATTGAGAGTGTTTATAATTACTTTCGAAACTCCAAAAAGAAGTAGTTCGTCGGTCACTAACGGAGGACAACCGGAAATAAAAGAAGGATAAGGGTAGGGTGGTAGTTCTTTGGTCGTAGAACCCTGAATGGACCACCAGGTTACCAATTCTTAGACTAAAGGTTACGCTCCCTGCACCCAAGCTCGGGACCAACCCCCTTGATTCTAGGGTACTCGACACCCCGTTGTTTCTTGGACGTACGGGGTTGGTCCTGGACTACGTCGACTTTTATTTATTCCTTTTTTTTCTGCTTTCTTTGGTCGTGGAATGGAGGTCTTCTACAAAAGAGGATTCTACGGTGACTCTCTGTCGGGTTGATAAAAGTGTAAAATTTGATCTCGAAAGAAGAAATCGGTGTCAATAACAGTCCTATGTCCACAGACGGGTTATTTCGAACCATTTACCCTTGACAAAAGGGTCCGTCCCGACCAGAGTCAAAAGTATAGTATCGTATCTCCGTTGAAATTATAAAAAGGGAAATCTTGGTTCGTACGAGGGTCCTTTGTCTAGTTTATCTGTTTTATTTTTACTTTGTGTATAGAGTCTCTGGAGTTTATTCGCCGTTAAATTGAAATCGTGAAACATCGACTTTAACGTGACACAACATTGTGAATCTCGGGAGTGGCAGGTTTCGGGGATTTACATCTCCCACTATTTTCGGAGCACAGGAGACAAAGATGTCGAAAAATAAAAATTTGGAACTTAGTGGGTTTCCACTTATGTCTTTGGACACCCAGACGTTAACTAAAGAAATAAACTTTACTGTTTAAGTAGGCAAAAGTATTCAATAATACTTATTTTGTATGTCGTTACTATATAATGATGGGATCATACCAAATTAGTATAAAGAGTCGATAAAATACTTATTAATTTTTCTAAAAATCATCTGAGAGAAAAAATGAATTTATAGTGATTTATATAATAGATACTATTAGTAACAAGTAATTGTCTCTTCGGATCTGTAAAACCACCGAGATTTAAGAGAAAAATTAAAGTGGAAGAACAATAACAGTTCTTCGAAGGTTGACTTGGAAGAAGATGAACTGGGAGGAGTAAGGTAGGGGGACACTCACAGGGACCCGAGTACATCTGGATCCACTATAAAAAAAAGAAAAAAAAAAATTTAGTAAAAAAGAACTAATATTAATTACGTGTTACAACTCAATCAAAGTCCACATGTTCTTCCGTTAAACTAATATATTTATATATAAACTAAAATATACCTCTCTATTTATGTCTATTAAGAAAGAGTCCAAGTAAAGGTAATATCAAATAATTTTCCATAATTCAAAGGACACGATATGACATTCAGGAACCACAAACAAAAAACAACAAACAAACAAGAATGATTCATAAAAAAAATGTCATCTAAGAACAACCAATAAGTAAAATTGTTTGGATCTACTAAGGGAAATCTAATCCATGAGGGTAGCTTCGTACCTTCCACTCAATGGGTAACGTCCGTGAAGAGGTTTATATTCCTGCACGGAATTCTGACAGTTTCAGTAACTTTTTTGGTCAAATTTTCTCACTTACACCCAATACAACGTAGACATGTAAATCCAAAAAAAAGGACGACCGATCGACTTTATTCAGAGAAACGTCTTTTTTTTTTTTTCTCCTTCATGGTGGGATAAATAGTTAAGTCATATACTACACTTCTTGGTCGGGTCTGATGAGATAAAATAATTTACAGGTACCGTCCCTTCTTTACTTTTTCACGTAACAGTCTGTCTCAAGTTAACTGTATTACCCTGTCCTAAATATGAACAGGAGGACTTTCTTAGATTGAAGTTGTCCCTTTTTTCGTCTGTTCCCTAAGACTCATAAGTAAGAACCGCAAGAGTAATTTCGTCTTAAGAGAGTGTGTACATAGAGGGACGTGTTGTTTTGACTTGAACATTTACACGACCCGTTGGTACGGAAGACCATTCTGGAACTGGGTTAGGACATTTCATCTTACTTGAAGAAAGGGGTCCTTCGATAGACCTTAGGAACCTACTTTTGTCTTCACGTTTCACGATGAAAATTTATTCATTCCTAAAAATGACGATTTTTGTCGTACCCGTTTACCTCCCAAAACGGAGAACTTTGACGACTAAGACGTCTGTACCTACTCCACACTTAACACCCTCCGCACACTGGGTACGAGTGGAGGAGAGGGAAGGACACCCGAGTCGAGTCAGGGGACGTCAACTATTAGAAAACACTTACGACGACGACGACGACGACGATTCAGCGAAGTCAACACGGGTTGAGACACGCTGAGGTATTTGCCATCAGGTGGTCCGAGGGGCTAGGGACCCTAAGAGGTCCGTTCTTGTGACCTCACCCAACGGTAAAGGAAGAGGTTCCGTACTTTCACTTTTCACTTTCACTTCAGCGAGTCAACGCAGACTGAGAATCGCTGGGGTACCTGACGTCGGGTGGTCCGAGGAGACAGGTACCCTAAACGGTCCGTTCTCATGACCACACCCCACGGTAGCGGAAGAGGCACTTATGATCCCGGGTTAGTTACGGTTAGAAGGGATTGAGGTGTCATTACTCGAAGGAAACGTAAAAATTTTCTGCGAAATAATAAATAAAATGAATTACATGAATAACCGACGTGGTGCACTGTGTGTCCTAGGACGAGAGGGTCGGTCCCTAACTCGGACACGAGGGACGTAACCCTCGAGTCTCAGAACTGGTGACCTGACGGTCCCTTCAAGTAGGTAGAAACCGGTCAGTTGTAACTTAACTGGGAACCAAAATATGATGTTGTGAGAGTTAATCTGTAGGAAAATAGATTAAGGAGATGTAACAAAGAGTTCCCCCACATCAAAGTCACCCTTAGTCCGTGTTTCCGTACTGTGTAAACCGTAGTCACCATATCCTTCGTCTTTCGACACAGTACTTTCTCAAAGGGGTCTCTCTCGGGTAAGTAATAGTACGGAAACGGAGAAAAATAAAAGTAGATGGAGAGGACTCCTCTCTAAAAGTAGAGTTTATTTAGACGGCTTCAATATTTAAATTCTTGAAACTTTCAAAACAATGGGTACCTAGGTTTTTCTTTTTTTTTTTTTTTTGAATTACTCTAAAGTGACGGAGACTTTTAATAGTGGACAAGTGTCAAATAAATATTTCACAATAAATATACACAACAGAGTGTGTGTTAGTACTCACCGTGTAGTGACTTTATTCAAAGGTAAGTATAATTGTTATGATTCCCTTTGTCTGCGAAAAAGTTTCAGAAAGGGTCTTTGGAATTATTTGTTATTGTAAAACATCTCTAGTCCACTAAACGGACAAGATTTTTCAAGTTTTACATGGAGTTTCTCTTATATCAAAGTCTTAGAGCCCTTTTATGAAGTCGATATAATCACAAAAGGATTACCACCCTTTATCTACCCCTTTGTCACCTTTGGTACAGTCTGAACTAAAAAAACCTGAGGTTTTAGTGACGTCTACCACTAACGTCGGTACTTTAATTTTCTACGAATGAGGAACCTTCTTTCCAATACTGGTTGGATCTATCGTATAAGTTCTCGTCTCTGTAATGAAACGGCTGATTCCAGGCAGATCAGTTCCGATACCAAAAAGGTCACTAGTACATACCTACACTCTCAACCTGACACTTCTTCCGACTCGTGGCTTCTTAACTACGAAAACTTGACACCACAGTCTCTTCTGAGAACTCTCAGGGAACCTGACGTTCCTCTAGGTTAGTCAGGTAAGACTTCCTATAGTCGGGACCCTAAAGAAACCTCCCTTACTACGATTTCGACCTCGAGGTCATGGATCCGGTGGAGTACGCTTCTCAACTGAGTAACCTTTTCTCAGACTACGACCCTCCCCAACCCCCGTCCTCCTCTTCCCCTGCTGTCTCCTACTCTACCGACCTACCGTAGTGACTGAGCTACCTGCACTCAGACTCACTTGAGACCCTCGACCACTACCTGTCCCTCCGGTCCGTACGACGCTAAGTACCCCAACGTTTCTCAGTCTGTACTGACTCGCTGACTTGACTTGACTTGACTTACCGTGGGGTGAGGTCATGAGAACGGACCTTTTAGGGTACCTGCCTCCTCGGACCACCCGACGTCAGGTACTCTAGCGATTCTCAGTCTGTACTGACTCGCTGAAGTGAAAGTGAAAAGTGAAAGTACGTAACCTCTTCCTTTACCGTTGGGTGAGGTCACAAGAACGAACCTCTTAGGGTCCCTGTCCCCTCGGACCACCCGACGGTAGATACCCCAGCGTGTCTCAGCCTGTCCTGATTTCATTGAATCGTCGTCGTCGTTTTCAATATCTCAAAATCTTAAAAGAGAGACTA
This sequence comes from Capra ibex, assembly GCA_006410555.1. NCBI lineage: Eukaryota > Metazoa > Chordata > Mammalia > Artiodactyla > Bovidae > Capra > Capra ibex. The sequence continues at coordinate 52,183,453 of SJYO01048061.1, read as the reverse complement.
AGACCGACTCTTACCAAAATTCAGGACCTTAGTTCCACTAAAAAAGAATTAACCTTTAAGGTTTGTTTATGTTTTGAACGATCGAACTTCGTCTCGATAGTTTTAATGATTCAACATATGTCTTCACTCCAAACTGTCAAAACTTTGGAGAAATGTTAAAGGTTCTCCACTGGAGAAAACCGTATACACACACATACACATATATATATATGTGTATATATATGTATATACATATGTTTGTATATATATACACACACAAAAAACAAAACAAAGAAACGTTCCACGGGTCAAAAGTCTTTACTAAAGGAAAATTGTAAATGTATTGAGCAAAATAAACGTTTCCTCTTTGACTATCACTAGACATTTAAGTCGTAGGATGACACCTCCAAAAATTTCCAGTTTTCTTTTGTCCTTACAAAGATCGACTATGGGAGACATTCCTAAATTTCTTCAAATAGTCTCCCACCAAATTTAAATCAAATTCCGTTCTAATTCGACCAAGAGTTTTCCACATTTCGTGAGTTTGTACTATAAAGAAGGTACATTGAGTGGAAACGTCTGTTCACTGTCTCTGACGTCAACCCTAATTATGGAGGTTCAGAAGAGCTAATCACTCGGAACTGAAAGTTTCTCTTTCTTAGACGAACGTCACGTCCTCTGGAATCAAACTAGGGACCCAATCCTTCTAGGGGACCTCTTCCCTTACCGATGGGTGACGTCAAAAGAACGGACCTCTTAAGGTATCTGTCTCCTCGGATCACCCGATATCAGGTAACCCAACGTTTCTCACTTCTGAGTTGACTCGGTGATTGTGAAAGTGAAGGTGAAGGTTCCGGGATGGTTATTACTCAGTTAAGACTTTACGGAAAGATCAGTAGTGTCGTTCTACTAACCACCTTCCGGGACCCAATGATACATTAGGTCAGAGAATCCGACCCAAGTTCGTTCTTGAAAGACCAACGTTACATAGGATTATCAGATGAATACCCTGAAGCGATCCTCTTCAGTGAAAGTGATCCTCTATGTAAGACACTTCCCGTTCCTAACTGAATGATTGACAATTCGTAAAACCATTATGGACCGTTTCTCCTCTCCAGTTTATTTAAACAACTTATTTATTTACTGATTGGTTTTTGGAGAACCCTCTGGTCACAGGAGTAAATATTTTGGTTCTTCATATTAATCCACCAGATGTACGAGGGAAACTCGAGACATGGAGAAGATTTTTTATCATTAAGGTCAAAAAAAGAAGATTTCTTTAGTTACTCAACAAGACTGTTAAATACTACTAAACCAACCTAGCAAGAAATTTCTTACAAACTGAATGTCTCTTCTGTTCTTGAATGTATCAGTCTTTCCTCCGGAATCTTCTTCTTCGGATGGACACACCCGTCTAGGTGGGCCTCTGCGAGTCGGTAGGTCGTCGGGTAGGGCCTGGTGACCCGAGATAACCGTCGAAACGGATGACACTACCGTAATGTCTATGATGATATAACGACTATATCTCTCTCACAAGGACCCCCGAGACGGATGAAATCCTCTGTACCTCCGTAGCATCACATCTGTAGACCTGTACTTTCCGTCTTATTCTGACCGGAGAGAGTTAAGACCCGAAGGGTCCACCACGATCACCATTTCTTTGGGGGACGGTTACGTCTTCTGCATTCTCTACATTCTCTAACTTGGGTCCCAAGCTAGGGACCCAACCCTTCTTGGGGACCTCCTCCCATACCGTTAGGTGAGGTCATAATAACGGACCTCTTTGGGTACCTGTCTCCTCGGACCACCCGATGTCAGGTGTCCCAGTGTGTCTCAGTCTTTGTACTTCTTTTGCCAAAGTTCTTGGGAAGGAAGTTGAGAACTACCGGGGTCTATCTCTCCTGGTAAGACTCACCTAAAACTCTTTACTTCACTTCACTTCACTTCACTTCTCTTCAGTGAGTCAACACAGGCTGAGAAACGCTGGGACACCTGACATCGGATGGTCCGAGGAGGCAGGCACCCTAAAAGACTCGTTCTCATGACCTTACCGAACGGTAAAGGAAGAGGTCCCCTAGAAGGGTTGGGTCCCTAGCTTGGGTCCAGAGGGCGTAACATCCGTCCACGAAATGGCAGACTCGGTGGTCCCTTCAGGATCTAAAACTCTCCTCTGAAGAGGTCTCTTTTGACTTCGACCGAGAAGACGTATGGTCCACGAAGTAGGTCAGGGTTCGGATCACTACTCTCGAAATTCCTTTGGTAAACCTATCAGACAAAAAAGTAAAAGTTTCGGAAATAACTTAAACAATGTTATGACGAATACAAGATGCAAAACCAAGAAACCGGAGTTCCGTACACCCTAGAATCTAGGGGTTCGTCCCTAACTTGGGTGTAGGACGGAACCTTCCACTTCAGAATTGGTGACCTGTCGGTTCCTTCAGAAGGTGAACCTCTCAAAACTGCACACGAGAACCAGCACTGAAGTCTCGTGACTCCCGGTTAAGAACAGACTCCTTTGATTTAGATCTGGTGTTGAGTGTGAAACAGTGGACCCCGGGGCTCTCCCACTCCTTCGCGACCTACGGTCTCTCCGTAACACTCCACCGTTCAAAACGAGGGATGCACCGAATCCACCATCCAGCGTCTCAGGTAAGGGAGGCCTCTTCCGACGGGAGGGTCAAACACTCGGTGCGTCCCCCTCTCTGTGCCACACCCACCTAATCTGGGACAAGGACCCTGACACCCAAAGGGATTACCGAGCTAACCATCTCTTAGACGGACGTTACTCCCTCTGGGTTCAAGTCAGGGACTCACCCTTTTCTAGGGGACCTCTTCCTTTACCGTTCGGTGAGGTCATAAGAACGGACCCTTTAGGGTACCAGTCTCCTCGGACCGTCCTATATCAGGTACCCAACCTTTTCACAGCTTGGGTTGAACCGCTGATTTAGTGGTACACCTTGATTCTCTCTCGAGTCTTTGTTCCTTTCTTTTCGGGTGTTTGTTTTCATTGTTCGTTTTCAGGGGACCTTTATCGGTCTTTACCTGTCTATGTCCTTTAAAGTTCACTTTAAATTGATAACATTTCGGTGAGGTAGGTTAAAATTTTCTACTCTTCTATTTCCGAACCGGTAAAGTTGGATTGAGTTTTATCGAGACTACCCGATAAATTGGTCGTCTCGAGGTGCACCACAGTAGACTCCGGGTAAAACCTGACGTGACGTCGAGTCGTAGAGAAACAGGTTGGACGGAAGAAGAGAAAGGAACGTGTTCATACCTGTGGTTGTTGGACTGAGGGGTTTGGGAGACGAAGGGTCTTTCTAGTGGGACGTTGTCAAGACGGAATCAAGCATAGAAAAAAAAAGGGAGACGATACGTCTTCATGTCTCGATAAATTACTTCAGAAGATATCCATCATTAATTTCACATTTTTCGTTCGGTAGATTATAGTTTATATTAAAGGAAACTCTATGTGAAATAGGTAGTCATAGGAACTTTAAGGGTAATTAAAACTTAAAAGTCTATGTACGTACTTGTCACGGTAGAGGTATCTCCATCCTAGAATCTTGACGATTTGATCATACACATACAAACTCATTTTTATACATTTTAAATTAAATGTATTGGTCTAAAAAACTTTATATATGAACTTTAAAAAAAATTTAGTCTTCACAGAGAAGACCGAGGATAGGGTTCACACCTTGGACCCTACCGGAATGGGATCTCTGTCGGTCGATACTGGACCGTGTTTGGTCAGAGACCTCGTAAAGGTACGTAGTGAGGTAGAGTGCAGGTTCAAAGACAAACTAATTTTTGACACTTTTTAACCATCCAAAAAGTTAGAGACTTCTCTTCCTGACTACAGTTTCTACTTCGAGGTTACGAAACCGGTGGACTACGTTTCTCGGCTGAGCAATCTTTTCTGGGGTTCCGACCCTTTCTGTCTTCCGTCTTCATCTTCCCCTACTGTCTCCTACTCTACCAACCTACCGTCGTAGTTGAGTTACCTGACTTCAAATTCGTGTGAGTCCCTCTATCACCTCCTGTCCCTTCGGACCGTACGACGTCAGGTACCCCAGTGTCTCAGTCCCGACTTGTTGTTGTTTTCCCTTTTCGTCATTTCCTTGTGTCCATAATGTTTGAAGCACACGGAAAGGGTTCTTCCCATCTAGTTTGGCACTTGAGTGTCGAAAGTAGAGGCAAAGTAAAATGTTCTCACATGCGTGCACGATTTGAGTCTGTGTGTCCGGTTTAGAAGGTAAATTACTCAGACTTTTTGATCGACACGGAAACGCATCAGGTATGTGTAAGTAGCAATTAAGTAATAATTTAACGTAAAAGGTAATACAGTGTTCCCGATGTATTCCGTTAGGGAAAGCTAGACCGGAGTAATTTTTAAACTATTTGTACAAATAATTCTGTGTGACCGTCCCCACTTAAAAAGAAATGTCATTAAACGAGACGACGGTCAAGACAAAGTTTAGTAACGAAGAGTTCCCGACTGATATAATATTTAAAGACGTAAACGAGTGTCTCATATTTTGTCCCAGAATGTATGTTGTGTACTGAGTTATATTGAATTAACTTAAGTTGTTTTAACCAAATTACCGTTCTGAAAATCGGTCACATTAAAAACAAACAAACAAAACGGGAAAAATTTTACCTCCATATTAATTGTATATTGTAATATAATCAGAGTCTACATGTTGTATCACCAAACCATAAACATATGTAATACTTTACTAGTGTTGTACAAATTAATTGTAATCAGTAGTATGTACCAATACTTTGTTAAAAAAAGAACACTACTCTCGAAAATTCTAATCGTTTAAAGTTTATCCACTATGTCATAATCAATAATATCAGTGGTATGAGATACAATGTACGCACGCACGTACGATTCAGCGAAGTCAGCACAGACTGACACACGACGGGATACCTGACGTCCGAAGGTTCGAGGACAGGTACCCTAAGAGGTCCGTTCTTATGACCTCACCCAACGGTAAAGGAGGAGGTCCCTAGCTTGGGTGCAGAGAATGCAGATGGACGTAACCGTCCACCCAAGAAATGCTGATCCTTCGACGTTTGTAATGTATGGGTACTGAATATTTACATGGACAAAACTCTTTATTAAAGTTATACTTGAAGGAGAAGTTACTGAAATGTTAACAGATACACGACCCTTCAGATATAACTACCCTCATGTTTTTATAAGGATACAGAAGATTAGGACTTAAGTGTTAATAAGGTTCTGGTACGGTCCGGATTCGTTTCTTTCCGAACGAAAATCGGTCCCAGGGTTCTTTTTGAATAAGTCTTTGAAGGTTGGTGTGTCTTTGTATCTGGCAAAGAGATAATTGAAGTGTTGATATTTTGCAAGTAACATTGTAATTAGTGTTTTACTTTTTAAACTTTGTTCAAATTATGAAATATTGTTACCTTTATCATTTTATTTAATACCTTCTCTTTAATTTTTAGATACGTACGTCGTAGTCCTTTATAGTCTACGGATCTCATTTAGACTTCTACACTAGAGACACACCTTTTGATGTTTTGTATTGACTCTCTTTAGATTCTTTAAGTTGACTTGACTTAAGTATTATGATGACGGATTGTTTAGAAATTATTACTTGAAGACCACAATTTATCTCAAGAGGGTTTGAGTGAAGTTAAATCGTATTTACGGGCCGAACCTTAAGGTCAAAACTCTTCGGTACACGGAATCCCACTCGACACCACTCGTGACGTCCTTGTACTACAACAAACGTTACTATTGGGTACCTATAGAACCGGACTTCCATCGTGATTTCTCCACCCGTAATTATTATATTGTAGGTAAATGTGTCATTTTGTGTCACGACGAGATTAATTCCAACATTAAGAATCTCGTTAGAGTCCGAGACAACAAAAAAAAAAAAAGGGACAGCTTCACTACCTTTACCCCTTTCGTGTCTAAGTAGTTTAAAGACGATTAGTCTTAATTGGTAAGACAGATTAAGAATTCTCTCGTAAGTGTAATAGACGTAAAAAGATATTTTTTACCACCGACGGAACAGGAGGACTTTACCTGAAATTTTAAAGAGACTAGAATGTCTTGTAAATGTACTTATAAAACACAGACGAAACGATTACTCACAGAACAAAAAGATATTTTAATTACTCTTCTTTAACTGACCTATTTGAATTAAAATTTTTACCGTTAAGACCCCTAATGGGACCAACAGATCCCAATTCCCCGAAGGGACCACCGAGTCCGTCATTTCTTAGACGGACTTCACGTCCTCTGGACCCAAGCTAGGGACCCAATCCTTCTAGGGGACCTCCTCCCGTACCGTTGGGTGAGGTCATAAGAACGGACCTCTTAGGGTACCTGTCTCCTCGGACCGTCCGACCTCAGGTATCCCAGCGTCTCAGTCTGTACTAACTTCACTGAATCGTGCCCCTTCACTGAATCGTACCGTGTGTGTGTTTTATTCAACGTTAAAGGATAGAAAGGACGGAAACACTTTGTACAACTGATTTGTCATCTACACACATTTTACTTATCTTAATGTTTGTCTTTTTTCACGGTTATTTAATATGAAACCTATGTATTACAGTTATCGTCACTGAAAGGGACTTTTTGTTCTTATAGTCTTTACTTGTTAATGTGAAATATTTTACGGAGATAACGTTGGTGTCATTAACCTATGATACATACGAGATCTTTGAACTGGAGTTAAGAAGGTAATAGTCTTGTAATATAAATCCCTAATCTTCACCGAATTCCAGAAGATTTCGGAAAAGTTTGTTGACTACGTGAAATAATCTTTTCGGTGTAGTTCTCCTACATAAAAGAAAAAATATATATTTATAAAAATAAATAAACAAATCGGTATGACTCAGAATCAACTCCGTACGTCCTAGAAGATCACTACCGTACACCCTAGGTCAAGGGGTTGGTCCCCAGTTTGGGTCCCGGGGGCGCGACCCTCACACCTCAGAATCGGTGACGTGGTAGTCCCTTCAGGTAAAGAGTACATAAAGATTGGGCAGACAGTCCCTTTTCCACCAGTCATTAAGGCTGGTCTTTACAGTCTTGTGAACCTAAACGTCTAAAGGACTGGTTATAGGACACGTAATAGACCGACGACTAAGATGAATGGACGGGTTTAGTACGGGTTTGATAATCATACGAATGTCTCGTTTACTGTCAAACTAGTAACTAGGTTCACCAACTAGTCTGGGACACCCCGACACTCGTCATGAAAGATACCCACTTCCCGTCTGAGTTTTTCCATTCGAGATAAAACTTTGACTTTACCCTTTACCCTTACGACCGAACCCTAGTCCACTCGACCTCGGAGTAAGGTCGTGAGACGACACGACAAGAGACGACGGACCCCTAGTGACTACACAAAAGATCTTTCTACCCTTATCACGATAAATTGGAAGTGTGTATCTAGGTGTATCCTCTCGAGGTGAAGGCGTGTCCTGAACGAGAATTGAAGTACGTAAAATAGACGGGAGAAAACTAGTACAGAGCGTACTCTTTTATATGCCTGCAAACGAGAAGACGGCAGTGTGTCAGTCTGTTAGTGCAACTCTTAAAGAAACCTTTACACTTTAAAATGTAAATGTTACATGCCCCGCCCTCCTTCTCTATTCTTACTCTACTTTTCTGAGTCTTCTACTTTCGACCTTCACTTCTGTCCACATTCACCGCCTTAAGTAGAAAATAGGACGCCGTGTGATCCACTTGTGTTTTGGAGTAAAGTTTCGACACAGTGTGCACGACAAGTCGTACATATATCTTTTAACTGTTAGTGGATGAACTTATATATTAATTAATGAGGACCCCTTCTTTGGTATTTACTGTCGCTAACGGGGTCTTAGAGACTCACTAAAAGAATTAAAATGGTTACGGTATTAATTCTAGTATTGGTCTACTCATAGGTGTCTAAATTTAGAGGTACGATAAAATGAGTCCCGACAACACAGTCCTGACTTCGACGGACACACACCCCTTCAGTTCATACGCACCACTCCAGACACGGTTCAAAGGTCTTCCAACTGTCCCTGAGGTGGACGCACTCCTGTCTACTCAGAGTACCCTCTCCGTCACCAACCTAAGTAACTACCTGACAGGTTCCCCGATTCCAAGAATTGGTACTTCTTGTGTCCCACTGGTGACTTGAAGAGTTCGTAGTCTGAAAGTACCTTTTATTTAAACGAGACTCCCTTCCATTTTCATCCAGGTCCCTTTGTCTGTCACTCACTCGTGCACCTCAAAAGTTCTTCATTACGTAGTCCAGGTCGTGGGCCCCTTTCAAGCGGTCCAAGGGTCTCTACCTTATATTCGACTCTTTGAGTCGACTCTCGCTCAGTTTACTTCCTCGACATGGAACCACCGTCGAGGTAATTACTCTATACTCTTTTCTAGACTGGAAAGGGTCAGACACGTCGTTTTAGACCATCTTTCTAACCAATTTTAGTTTAGTTGTGGTCACTAGAGTACTTTTAACAAGCCTCTTCCTGGTCCCGGTCTTCTACGTGTCCTGTTCCACGAACCGGTGCCCCGTGCAGACCCGTCTCCCCCCACTCACTACACTCCTCCTCTTGTCTTCACAAATGAGTGTATGTGACACGTCTGCGGGGACGGGATCCACATGTAGATCGTATCGTAAGTCCTGGGACACTAGGACCAAATAGAGTGAGACCCGACACTGGTGGAACTTTCTTTGACGACATAGAGTAAGTGTACACAGAGAGGTCGTCGATGTCTGGCGAGTAGTTCCTCTCCTGAATAGGACCCTTTTATGACCCCCTGGCTCCTCTGACCGTAAAGTAGTCAAAGTGGCCCTCTTCCAATGTTTGGTCTCTGGTGACCAGCCCTGAGGAGAAGGAAAGTGTTGGACGTACGTCTTCCGACGGACGTCCTCAAAACATAAACTACCCAGCAGACATCTACGACGTCTCTGTTTACACTTACTCTACGGCAGTCACGGGAGTTCCGTCAGTGTCAGTCTCACTTTATTTAGTCGCCACTGCAATATCATAGATTCCCGACACAATATGCATACGTACCTCGTCCCACAGACTAACCTGGTCTCTCTCTAAACTCTTTCAACATAAACTCCTCGACCACAGAATCGACTCTGGACTTCCTGGTTCACTCCTTCCCATAAGAATCGTTTATAAGTTGTTTGTAAACGACTCGGGGACAAACACGTTCCTAACCCTACAATACCATTCGGTCTGATTGTGGAATAAATGGTAGTCCTTATGTGTCTTCCCTTTAGCGTCCCTTGTATCGGGTAACTTCTGTAGTACTTACTAAGTCGTCATAATTTTCTGTCCACAAATGGTACTCGTCCTCTAATCCAATACATCTAGTCGTCTTCGGAAACAATATCCGGCCTTTATAGTGTGGTTCCTAACTAATAGTGGAAGGATGAGGACAGGGTAATGACCAGTACAACTAGTTGACTTTTACTGATTTACCCTTTCGTACTTTCGTGAATCTGAAATTTCGTGATATGTGTAAATACACCAGGACGATTGGGACGGTAGTGTCAAGTCTTCTTCATGTACCGAGATCTATGGATTACGTTGTAAAAACTGTCTTTATTAATTTGTAAAAAGTATCTGAGTTGTCCGGTTGCCCCGAATTAGAGGTTTCAGTTATGTTTAGTAATTTTTAAGTCCAGCGGATAGAATTTAACTGAAGTAGTTTGTAGAAGTAGGGACCCGAGACCCTTCCCTTTAAGTTTATAGAGGAGTACCATCTCCTCGAGAGCCACGTCAGACTCTCAAATCCAGACGGGTCCCTTCAGGATCCCAAAGAATTCACCACGTCACCATTTCTTAGGTGGACGGCTGCGCCCTCTGCGTTTTCTGAGCCTATACTAGAGATCCAGTCCTTCTGAGGGACTTCCTCCTTTACCGTTGGGCGAGGTCATAAGAACGGACCTCTTGGGGTACCTGTCTCCTCGGACCACCCGATCAGGCACCCCAGCGTTTCTCAGTCTGTGCTGATTCATGTGTGTAGTGTCGTCGTCCCTTCATGACCAAACGAGTCTGGTCACCAGCCTCGTCAAGGTTGACGTTAGTTGAACACACGAAAATTTTTGTCGTGGGTTTTTAATCCCGTCTTTATTTACGTTTTCTTTGTTTTCTCTGGTATCGTTTTTAGTTGTTTCGGTTTTCGACCAAGAAACTTTCCTATTTATTTTAACTGTTTGGTAATGGGTCTGAGTAGTTCTTCGTTTCTCTCTTTTTAGTTTAGTTATTTNTTGAGCCCATGAAAATACACGTGCACACCAAAAAGGACACCAGTACATACCTACACTCTCGACCTGATATCTTCTCGACTCGTGACTTCTTACCTACGAAAACTTGACACCACAACCTCTTCTGAGAAGTCTCAGGGAACCTGACGTTCCTCTAGGTTGGTCAGGTAAGACTTCCTCTAGTCAGGACTTATAAGTGACCTTCCTGACTACGAATTCGACTTTGAGACTGTGGAACCGGTGAACTTCGTTTCTTGACTGAGCGACCTTTTCTGGGACTACGACCCTTTCTAACTTCCGTCCTCCTCTTCCCTTACTGTCTCCTACTCTACCAACCTACCGTAGTGGATGAGCTACTTGTACTCAAACTCATTTGAGACCCTCAACCACTACCTGTTCCTCCGGACCGTACGACATCAGGTACCTAAACGTCTCAACCTGTACTGACTCGATGACTTGACTTTACTTGACTTGACTTGACTAGGAAGGCAAATTCCATCTCTGATTCAAATCAAGATTCAACGAAGTCAGTATAGACTGAGACACGCTGGGATACCTGATATCGGACGGTCCGGGAGGTCGGTACCCCAAAAGTCCGTTCTTATGACCTCACCCAACGGTAAGGGAAGAGTTCCCCAGAAGGGTTGGGTCCCTAGCTTGGACGCAGAGAATGTGGATGGACGTAACCGTGCGTCGGAAAAATGGTGATCGCGGTAGACCCTTCGGGTCTCTACCAATAGAAAGTGATAAGACATTCCTAGACTTCCACTATACTTTCTTTTGGGTAAAAGACCGAACACCGAAGTCGTTGATAGAAGAGTATGTGAAGAGCTTTCCTGTCCCCTTTAAAAGAGAGTAAAAGTGTTTACCACAACGATGTAACAATTTCTTCTTCAGAATTGATTGAAAGGTAGTCTCCTAGAGGAGGGTATGTGTCGACATTGTAATATTTGTTTTTGTTCGATCTTTAATGGGTTGAGTTGAGGACACAGATTAAAATCTATAAAAGACACGTTTGTCGACAATAAAAAATAATAACCCGGTTCATAGTTATTGTGTCCCTGTTCTACTAAACGATTGGGCCACGAGTACTTTAAGATGACCCTTTTCAGGAGACAATTTAGTAATGTAGTTTAATTTTGGGTTTTACTAAAGTTAAGATTTTTATCGTATTTAATACAATTACAGTCCGGAAATCTTAGCTCCAGTGAATCGTTTCTTAAGTCTAAGTAATTGGCTAATTACAGAGTTAAAGTGATCCTAAAGGTTTAAGACAAGCAAAGTGTGTATTTAAGGCTAGTGGTGAAACAATGATTAAGATAAATTTAAAATACTAGAGTTAGGAACTTACTTTCAGACGTCACGATTAACAACTTGATACCATAGACAAGAAGACCATTTACATTATAGTCTCAGAACCTAAGAAGTTTCTTAACTTAGGCGTCTTCGATTTAAAAGTTGTTTGGTAAATCTAAGTGATTCTGGGTTATTTGGAGGACTATTTATAATGAAAAATTTTTTAAATCGATAACATTTCTCTGTAGTCTATTACACTTGTTTTGATACCATGGATAGACTCAATCTTAAGTAATGACCGAGCTCTTTCAAGACTGATTATTAATTATATTCGTGACGTGTTCCTAGAAGCTCGGGATTTCTCCTATATAGGACTCTTCAGCCTCTGTCACTCGCTTATTATTAGCCGATTGATTTATTTTCAGTAGGATACATCACTGAGGATTCACATTACCACTACTTTCACCCACAGAGAAGTTGAGTTTAACGTTGTCCTCCATACCCACTTTACTCCGACGACTGATAGAGCCGTCTTAGATCTTTTTATGTTACACATAAAAATTGTGTAACACTCCTTCCATAAAAATTGTAAAAGGGACCTGAAGGGACCCTCATCTGACTTATTGTTAGGTGGACAGTTACGTTCCCTGTACCCAAACTGGGACCAGACCCTTCTAAGGTGCACGGTGTCGTTGTTTCGGGGAAACGGTGTTGATGACTTCGGGTCCGCAGGATCGCGCGTGTGCGGACCTCGGACACGAGGTGTCGTCCTCTTCGGTGGTGCCACTCTTCGGACGTGTGGTGCTGCTTCTCGTCGGGGGTTAAGAATGTCGGTCTCTCTTTCGGGCGTGTGTTGTCGTTTCTGGGTTACGTCGGTTTTTAAATTTGTTTTTAGTTTCGTAAAACTGACAAGGTTGATTCTCTGTCCACGGATATCGTATTCTTTCTAAACTTGGAAAACCAGTAATCTTTCCATCTATTCCCTATAAAAGAACCCAAGACGTTACAAAGTATTTTGTACAGAGTATTTTTATTTTCTGTGAGGAATGAGAGAGGAGGGGTCTGCAATTTAATAAAACTCAACAAGGGACTACCGTCTCAACGTTTTCCCGATTTACCCCCGTCCATCGTATCCCACCCCCGTCTTCTCTTCTCCACCTCCGTTTTCTCTCCTTTGGACTTATATCCGAAGTCATGTTTATGTAAATAGTTTTGAGTAGTCTATCTAGTGACTTCTAGACACATAAAGTGAGTTTTTAAAAATGGACTTATTATCCTTTTTTGTTGAGAACAGAAATTTTCGTTCTCGGGATTAATACTTACTTACTTAAGTCTACATCTAAAAACATGAGGTTCCGAATACTTTAACCTGGTAAGGAAGTTTTGAATGACGTGGATCTCTTTAATTGTTTTAAGTTGAAAGACTCGTACGTGTCAACCTCTAGACTGGTTTCAGGTGGGATTGAGGTAGATGCGGTAATCGGATTTGGGGTGTATCGAGGTCAAAGGATTTACTATTTGGACACATGACCAGTCTCCCGACTGTATAAAAATTGGGGGCTAAATGAGGTCCGAATAGACGACGTATTTTTACTCCCGTAGTGTCTACTTAGTTTATGATCAACCATCGGAACACGATAGGTAAGACGAAAGTTTAAAATATTTGATGAATTACGAGTGGGTATCGAACTAAAGAAAAAGTCACCCAGTGACTGAAGTTTCTGCGGACCCATTAAACGTACGTGGAGTCTAAATAGTACATTAGTACATTTGGTGAAACCTCGATTAAATGACTAGAGAATACGGAAGGTTCTCCTTATTTCGTTTTAGTGGAGGTGTCCCACGGAAGTTTTCGTCTACAAAAGTTTTCTTATAGACTTTACTTATCCTTATCTCGATATGGGATACCTCGACGTAAAGACACCCACATGTGACGATCACAACACCAACAATTATCAACAATTACTGGTTTCCCACGGTACCAGTTTATTCAGACCAATACGACTCAGTTTCAATTTGGTTAAAAAAATGACATCCTGTAAAGTCAGAAATTATGCAATTACTTAATACTTCCTCGATGTCGCACGTCGGAAAAGGTCTGGGTTGACTGGAACTTACACCCATGTACCGGTTTCACTAGAGAACTGATATAAACTTTATAACGATATTTCTCACTTTCACTTCACTTTCAACAAGTCAGCACAGACTGAGAAACGCTGGGGTACCTGATATGTCAGGTACCTTAAGAGGTCCGGTCTTGTGACCTCACCCATCGAAAAGGGAAGAGGTCCCATAAAAGGGTTGGGTCCCTAGCTTGGGTCCAAAGGGTGTAACGTCCACCTAAGAAATGGTGGACTCGGTGTTCCCTTCGGGTCCTTATGACTTCCCCATCGGAAAGGGTAAAGGTCTCCTAGAAGGGTTGGGTCCATAGTTGGACCCCAGAAGACGTAACGTCCACCTAAGATATTTCTCTATGATATTTCCCTCCGCCTACGATATTTCTCTCTCGTTGTCTTTAGATCGGCTTTAGAATCATCCATAGACCCATAGTCGATCGTGAACTCCGACTGACCCGTTGGTATCCTCCACGACCATATTAGGTCGGGATTTATATCTTCGTCCTTCACTAATTTGTCGTGATAGAGACTTCACGACAGCGATCTCGTTTAAAGTATATAATAGCCTAGAGACAGTACCTAGAGACGTTCGCCTGAGCTCAAATCGATAACGAGATGAGAATTTTAGAGAAAGAACGTTTCGTCTAAACCTGTGAACAAACGTAAAGGTGGTCAGTGTAGGTGTCGACCCATAACAAAAACGAAACCGAGGTAGGGAAGTAAGAAAGACCTCAATAAAGAGGTGACTAGAGGTCATCGTACAACCCGTGGATTACTGGACCCCTCAAGGAGAAAGTCATAGGATAGTAAAACAGAAAAGTATGACAAGTACCCCAAGAGTTCCGTTCTTGTGACTTCACCAAACGGTAAGGGAAGAGGTCACCTGGTGTAACACAGTCTGGAGAGGTGGTACGGACGGGCAGAACCCACCGGGTGTCCCGTACCGAATCAAAGAAACTCAATTTGTTCCGACACCAGGATCACACTAATCTAACTGATCAAAAGACACTCATACCAAAGTCACACAGACGGGAGACTACGGGAGAACGTTGTGGATGGCAGAATGAACCCAAAGAGAATGGAACCTGTACCCCACAGAGAACCGACGAGGTCGTTTCGTGTCGGCGACGAGGAATGGAACCTGTTCCCTATAGAGAAGTGGCGGTGGGGAGGACTGGAACTTGCACTTTATCGAGGGGATCCGGGAGACCGCGGGCGCGTCGGTGGTGGGGAACCTGTACCCCAAAGAGGAGGACCGGTGGCGGGGACCGGAGCCTGCACCCCTTCGAGGAGAGCCGTCACAAGACTCCCGACAGTGTCGGCGGGTGCGAGACGGAGAACTCTTTGGAGATACGTCCAGTCCTTCGTTGTCAATCTTGACCTGTACCTTGTTGTCTGACGAAGGTTTATCCTTTTCCTCATGCAGTTCCGACATATAACAGTGGGACGAATAAATTGAAGATGCGTCTCATGAAGTACTCTTTGCGACCCGACCTTCTTCGTGTTCGACCTTAGTTCTAACGGTCCTCTTTATAGTTATTGGAGTCTATACGTCTACTGTGGTGGGAATACCGTCTTTCACTTCTCCTTGATTTTTCGGAGAACTACTCTCACTTTCTCCTCTCACCTTTTCAGCCGAATTTCGAGTTGTAAGTCTTTTGCTTCTAGTACCGTAGACCAGGGTGGTGAAGTACCCTTTATCTACCTCTTTGTCACCTTTGTCACAGTCTGAAATACAAAAACCCGAGGTTTTAGTGACGTCTACCACTAACGTCGGTACTTTAATTTTCTGCGAATGAGGAACCTTCTTTTCAATACTGGTTGGATCTATCTTACAACTTTTCGTCTCTGTAATGAAACGGTTGTTTCCAGGCAGATCAGTTCCGATACCAAAAAGGTCACCGGTACATACCTACACTCTCAACCTGACACTTCTTCCGACTCGTGACTTCTTGACTACGAAAACTTGACACCACAACCTCTTCTGAGAACTCTCAGGGAACCTGACGTTCCTCTAGGTTGGTCAGGTAAGACTTCCTCTAGTCGGGACCCTAAAGAAACCTCCCTTACTACGATTTCGACTTTGAGGTCATGAAACCGGTGGAGTACACTTCTCAACTGAGTAACCTTTTCTGAGACTACGACCCTCCCTAACCCCCGCCCTCCTCTTCCCCTGTTGTCTCCTACTCTACCGACCTACCGTAGTGACTGATCTACCTACACTCAGACTCACTTGAGGTCCTCGACCACTACCTGTCCCTCCGGACCGCACGACACTAAGTACCCCAGCGTTTCTCATCCTGTGTTGACTCGTTGACTTGACTGGATTTGAACGTAAAGGTGGAACACAGTCTACGACTAGAATCGTCCCTGTCGTCGACACAGGTAGGTGTTCCCGCACCTCTCGGTCGTAAGGTCCCTCGTTCGTCCTTCCATCTTTCCGGGAGGTCTCTACCGTTCAGTACTTCTCAGTCACTAGTGACAGATTGAGGTTGTAGACGTTGTGTTTCTTAGACCCGAAAGACCTTACTGATGATTATCGAGACTTCGTTCTTCGTCTACAGGGTTTTGTCTGTCGAGTCCCCTTTCCCCTATATCCAGTGGGTTCCCTGGTGTGACCTCTGGTGACAGAGAACCAGGGAAATGAATGGCCAATAGATCGAAAAGTCATTACTCCTTGACCTGTAACAAAGGTATTAGGTAATATGTAGAAAAAAAAAAAAAGGGGACCACGACCCGAAGAAACAACTCGTACCCGAAAGAGATCAACACTGCTTGTCCCCGATGAGAGATCGACGCTGTACGTCTTCTGAGTAACGCCACCGAAGAGAACAACGTCTCGTACCCGAGACCCCGTACTCCCAAAGTCATTGTACCGTGGCCCCGAGCATCGACTCCGATCAAACGACGTATATCCGTGGAAACAACTCACCAGTGTTACACAATGCATAATAAAGTAGCCTAGGAGTACTTGGAGCCGCACGACTTCTCCTTTGACTCCGCATCCGACCATTCGGCTACACAGGTGCCACGTATGACTCGTGCGTTCACATAGGTGTGGTCCCGGACATGGGGAGGGGTGTACGGTACCGGGGGAGGAAAAACTCTGTGTGTGCTAAAAGGTGTCTCAGTGTGAAATAAGAAGCAGTAGTCGTAGGTTAGAAAACAGTCGAAAATATTCAGAACCCTTAGTACGGGGTTTAGGACATGACCAATAGTAGAGGGATTCATATGTCCCTTCTTCTTAGTGTAAAACAGAATAATCCTGATTAAGATAGACCTATATGAATCCCACTCAACTATAGACCAAAAGGGTCGGAACCAAATATGTAATAAGAATTAAAATGAGATTTTAATAGGACTCAACCTAGTATTTCATATACTAGTGTGATTTGTGTAAAATGTAAGACTTTTATAGGAAACGATTCTTAAAAATTCCTCTATCGTGGGGCGAGGTCGTACGAACGGACCCTTTAGGGTACCTGTCTCTTCGGACCCCCAGTCTGTTCTGATTCACTGATTTAGTGGTGGTGGTGGTAGATAACGCATCTGTAATCTTGTAAAGTATTCCTCTTCTATTCTGTTCTCTTCCTAATTAGGTTCCGGAAACTAAAATCAGGTGAACCATTTAAACGTATTAACCTTATATCTGTGGGTTTCCTTTTCATAGGTATCAATGGTCCATACGATAGTCCTTTTTGGAAATGAAAGACTCGTTTTACGTGTTTATAGGATGCAATTACATTACACACTACGTTAAAATCTATGTTGACGTACTGGTAAAATTTCCCTGGTAGAACATTGTAGTTAAAAAACCAATTTAAATTATATATAATAGAACGTAAATATTTCTTCTTATTTTATCCTACTGATTAGGTTCTACCTCTTTTACTGATTTCCTCAAGGACGTACAATAACGAAAACTTTTCCAATAATGTCAGTAGGGAACAATATTATGGATTTATGCCCGAATGGACTACAGAGTGCCATCCCTTTGACGGACTCTACGTCCTTTGGTCCCAAGCTAGGGACCCAATCCTTCTAGGGGACCTCTTCCTTTACCGTTAGGTGAGGTCATAAGAATGGACCTCTTAAGGTGCCTACCTCCTTGGACCGCACGACGTCAGGTACCCCAGCCTTTCTTAGTTTGTGTTGACTCGTTCATTGTGAGCCATAACCACCCCTTGATAAAGGTATTAGGTCGGGTAAGAAAGTGGTCTGTGGTTTTAGACACCTATGAGTTCAGCGAATGTACGTTACGACGTCTTTTCAGGTGGGAGGTATCGGGGACCAAGACGTAGAAAACTAAGTTAGTACTAACCAACTTAGAACTTTCGTCTTGGACCCCAATACTTCTTGACTGACATAACTTTGGTATAGGTTCAATAAAATAAATTATTATTAGTATCCTAAAGGAAAGACAAGGTCTAAGTATTCTTTTCTTTCTCTCCAACGTTTCTCTTATTCGTACTACTTGTTTATGGAAAGGTTCTGACTTATGACTTAGAAGTCCTATTCTTAAGGTTCAGGAATTATACCGGGTATCCAGTGAGACCAAACGGGGGTGGGGAGAGGTCTGAGTCGAACGGAGGACGTAACGACGAGTGAAAGACTCAAGATTGGAGCAACTGGAAGACAGTTACAGAGTTTCACTGGGAGGAGGTAGGGTGACGTCTCGAAAATCAGTTCAACAAGGAAAAGGTAGAGTGAATCAAGTAAGAATTACCTTAGTAGGTGTTATAGGAGAGGTTCTCGGTGACGTGACCCGACCTGATAAACAAGCCTTCATAAGGGGGAGGGGGTAAAGGTTCTCTTCTGATGCGTAACTACAACTCGAACCATAACTAAAAGAAACCGGTTACCGTACGTTCATCCACTGTGTCTTCTAAAGACTTTTCGTGGATGTGTGAACCAAAACAGAAGAACACGGAGACTAGAACGGTACTTTTCTTGACAGGACCCGACAGACGACGGAGGTTCCCCTCCTGCTTTCGGAACACTCGTCTTGGAACGTCATTTCGGGTAGAATCTAGTCGGTTGGGGTTGATCCGATATCTTGATTTCTGTACCAATAACAAGTGACTGCGACTCTACTTGTGGTTACAATAAACGTAAGTCTTTGACGATTGACTGTCTCGATACCTAAAGAGAAAACATTATAAGTGTTGTTGAGATTAAATCCCCCAATAACAGAATGTAAATCCCCCAATAATGTACTAATTTTGTATACAAGTGGTGCTGTAGTGACAAAGTACGTCCTTGGTTCTACGGTGTAGACATGGGTCGTGTCCCAAAGACTGTATGTCGTCTGTGAGTTGTTTTTGAGAAAATTTTGTATTTCTTTAATTTCCGAGGAAGTACTCGTCTACCCCGAAGGGACTGTCGAGTCAACCATTTCTTAGGCGGACATTACGTCTTCTGGGGCCAAACTAAGAACCTAGTCCCTCTAGACGACCTCTTCCCTATCCGATGGGTGAGGTCATAAGAACCCGAAGGGAACACCGAGTCGACCATTTCTTAGGTGGACGTTACACCCATCTGGACCCAAGTTAGGAGCCAACCCTTCTAGGGGACCTCTTCCTTTACCGATAAGTGAGGTCATAAGATCGGACGTCTTAAGGTACCTGATATGTCTCATCAGCATGTTTCTCATCAGCATGTTTCATCAGGATGTTTCTCATCCTATGCTGACTCACTGAAAGTGCTGGAGTACTCGTCTATGTGTTTATTACCTTCCTTATGTTGTCTTTATGATTCAAAAGATTAAATGTAACCAGTTTATTATTGGTTCCTCTGAAAACATTAGAAATTTTCCGGTTAAGGGAGAGACCCTAAACAATAAACCCCAGAGGACGGTGGACGCACGGTTTCAGTTCTTGTTTTCAACATTTGTTAAACACGTAAATGTTGTCCCTAACCCCTAATAACTGTTTTTCTCAGTTGATAGTATAATCCCCTTTCTCTCTAACTAAAAAGAGAATGTAAGTAGTGATTTTGTGTTGATAAAGTAGAAGGAGGTAAAGGGAGAGGAAAGGGGGTTCTCCCTTCCTACTTTTCTTTCCCTTCCTTCTTACAGAAAGTGTTCTCGGACCGGTCTGTGTGGTGATCCGCCACCACGGCCCCCTCCCCCCACCCCACCCCCCACCCCTTAACACTAACTAACTACCCCTTTTGATGGTTCCTGGTCGTATCAAAACCTCTGACAAAAGTCCTGTTACAATAATTTGCAGTGCTCAGATGTAGTTCATTACCGCTAAAAACGGTTATTGAACAAAGTTATTCTTTAAGGTCTTTATGATATCCTACGACGAAGTCATTTTTGTTTTGTTTTGTTTTGGGTCAAACCTAAAAAGACGAGACATAGATTCGAATATTTTTTCGTACTACATTTAACTAAAGTTTGGTCTGAGACGTCCACTACTACTAAGGTCGGGTACGAAATGGACGACAGGTCTGACGATAATGATTCTGGAGGTGTACAGTACCCTAGATTAAGGTGTAGCATAATCGTAGAGAGTACTCAATGTCAATTATCACGTTCAAGGTTTCGTTTCAGTGGACGATTGATGTCCACGTGTACTTAAGGTTCGAGACCTTCGTGACAAAAACCTATAACCTGTTGGTGTGTTGCCGGGCCGTAAAAAGTCTTTCTCCTCTCTCCACCCACCTCCACACTGGAGAATCATCTGTGCCGTAGGTCCCGGACCCACTCACTACCGGTGTACCAAGGAACGGCTCCAGGTCGGAGTCGTCTCAGGTCCCTATAGGAGTCCTACCTACTGTAGCCGCTTACTTCTTTCTATCTATTTCTCTATTTCTTTCTCTGTACCCCACTGGTTCGAAGAAGCTCGCTCCGGGTAAATGAAATAAGAAGAACCCCGAAAATATGGGACTCAATATGTATGTCGTTCCACTTTTCACGTCTGAGTTGAGTTGTAAGGTAGTCATTATTGAAAGTAGCTATATTCCAAAGAAGGGCGTTTTCAGAATAAAAGACATGTAGTAGAAGATAAGGCCTCCGGACAACCATAAGGTACTGGAGGAAAACTATTTCCAACCAGTCGGTCTTGTGGTCTTGTTACTAAAAAGGAATTTCACAAAGAAGAACTTAAGAATCGGACTCAGTGGGAATTTCATGTCTCAATGTAAGAATACCTCGTTTCCAATGTCGTTTCTTTCTTGAATAATTGAGTTTCAGATTACAACGATTACGATTCCGATAATGAACGAAGAAGATGTAGGACTGATATACGTGAGGGTCCTTGTGTTACCTATTTCCTACACTCTTGAACCGTCGTTCGTAACGTATCCGGGTTGTTACAACGTTCTCAGACCTATTTCGACGGTACATTCGATCTTACGATTGTCTGCCAAACTTTGTGAGGAAAGTAAGGGTCCTCTAAATCTTTGATTTCGGGTTTCAATTGAGAAAACCAGTCCCTGTCTGGGGACGATTACAGTCTTCTCGACCACTTTCTGTATTTTATCATTCTGTCTGTCTAAGAACAAACCCCCATCTAAGAGCTCGTCCAGGTCCCCCAGGCAACTCAGGACTCCGGAACGAGTAGTCCTGAGAAGGCGTACTGGAACAGTACCCAGCCTACCGGGTCCCTAAGGGAGCTCAGGACGTACTGGAAGAGTACCCACCCTAGAGGGCGCGACCGAGGGGCGTCAAGGAAGAGAGTAAAGGAGTAAGTAAGTAAATAAGGTGTTGTACATGACTCCCGGAGGATACTCGATCCGTACCATAACCTATGACCCTATCTTTGTATCTGTTAGAAGGACTTCTTCCGTCTCTGTTTTTATTCTGTACGTATGTAACACCAGCCCGGACTTGCTCCCACTCGTCTCGGTCCCCAACACGGGGTGACCTCTGCTTCGACTGGGTCAAACTCTCACCAGTCCCTCCCGAAGGACCTACTCCTCTGTAAATTCGGTTGTGAACTTTCTATCCACAGTTAATAGATTTCACTAGTTTAATACCCTTCCGATGAGATCCGTAGGTATAGACTCCACGTTTCCAGTTCTTTGTCCTGTCTTACTCTAAACTGGTACCCGGACGTTACCTCCTCTGGGCTCAAGATGGGGACCTAGTACTTCTAAGGGACCTCTTCTCTTACCGATGGGTGACATTATAAGAACGGACCTCTTAGGGTACCTGTCTCCTCGGACCACCCGATCTCAGGTCAAGTCAAGTTAGCGAGTCAGTACAGGCTGAGAAACGCTGGGGTACCTGACATCGTGAGGTCCGGAGGGAGAGGTAGTGGTTGAGGACCTCAAATAAGTTTGAGCACAGGTAACTCAACCACTGGATCATAAGAAAGGACCTCTTAAGGTACCTGTCTCCTCGGACCGCCCGATGGCAGGTACCCCAGTGTTCAGTTTGTATTTACTGATTGTAAAAGTGTAAAAAGTGATCCTTTAAACCCTAAAAAACCACTTTTAAAAGAAGATTAACATAAACAATAGTTATTGTACAGTATATGGAATTGTACTGTAGTAAACATTTGTTTACTACGTTAAAAATTTTGTTATGTGTAAAAGACATACATACACATACATATATATGTATTAAAAATAACCTCATATCGACTAAATGTTGTAACACAATCAAAGTCCGAATGTCGTTTCACTTAGACAATATGTGTATGTAAATGGGTCAGAAAAAATCTAAGAAAAGGGTATATCCGGTAATGTCTCATGACTCATCTCAAGGGACACGATACGTCACCCAAGAATGACAATTATATAAAACCTGTAATGAGACATAGACATAAAATTTCTAAGAAGTAAGAGGAAATAAAGTTGAATCTCAAGATAACATAGGTATAAGAGTTATTTATACATAACTTTTGTACACACTTAATGGAAAGATTTGTGACTGTATAGTTACTTGTTTTGTTTGTGTTTAGAAAAGGAAGTATCTCGAATGGAAGATTGCTCTAACTAGTATCAAATAAATCGGTCAAAGGATACTTACCTATAAGAATAAAAACAAAACGTTAAAAATGTAACAACATAACCGAACACGGTATGTTGTTACAACTAGTCGACGTTATTTTTTATATAGAGGAGGGAGGTCTCGGAGGGAAGAGAGGGGATAGGGTTGAGAGGTCAAGTGTTTAATACATTAAATAGGTATATATATGTGTATGAACACAAAGGGAACACCGAGTCGACCATTTCTTAGACGGACGTTACGTCCTCTGGACCCAAACTAGGGACCCAACCCTTCTACGGGACCTTTTCCCTTTCCAATAGGTGAGGTCATAAGACCGGACCTCTTAAGATACCTGACATATCAGGTACCCCAGCTTTTCTTAACCTGTACTGACTCACTTCCGTCACCGTGGGGTGAGGTCACAAGAACGGACCTCTAAGGGTACCTGCCCCCTCGGACCACCCGACGTCAGGTACCCCAGTGTGTCTCAGCCTGTGCTGACTTCACTGAATCGTCGTCGTCGTCTCACTGAACGTGAAAGTGAATTAGTCAAGTTAAGTCAACAAATCAACATAGACTGAGAAACGTTGGGGTACCTGACGTCGTACGGTCCGGAGGGACAGGTATTTGTTGAGGACCTCAAATGAGTTTGAGTGTAGGTAACTCAACCACTACGGTAGGTCGGTAGAGTAGGAGACAGTAGGGGAAGAGGAGGACGGAGGTTAGAAAGGGTCGTAGTCCCAGAAAAGGTCACTCAGTCAAGAAGTTTATTCCACCGGTTTCATGACCTCAAAGTCGAAGTCGTAGTCCGGAAGGTTACTTATGGGTCCTGACTAGAGGAAATCCTACCTGACCAACCTAGAGGAACGTCAGGTTCCCTGAGAGTTCTCAGAAGAGGTTGTGGTGTCAAGTTTTCGTAGTTAAGAAACCACGAGTCGAAAGAAATACCAGGTTTAGAGTGTAGGTATGTATTGATGACCTTTTTTGTATCGGAACTGATCTACCTGGAAACAACCGTTTCATTACAGAGATGAAAAATTATACGACAGATCCAACCAGTATCGAAAAGAAGGTTGTTCCTTCGCAGAAAATTAAAGTACCGATGTCACTAAAACCTCGGGGGGGTTTATTTCAGAGAGTGACAAAGGTAACAAAGGACTAAATAAACGGTACTTCACTACCCTAGTCTACGGTACTAGAAGCACAAGACTTACAACTCGAAATTCGGCTGAAAAAGTGAGAGGAGAAAGGGAAAGTAGTTCTCCGAGAAATCAAGAAGAAGTGAAAGACGGTATTCCCACCATAGTAGACATATAGACTCCAATGACTAATAAAGAGAAGTGTTAGAACTAAAGTCGAACACGAAGTAGGTCGGGTCACAAAGTGTACTACATGAGACGTATATTCAATTTATTCGTCCCACTGTTATATGTCGGAACTACATGAGGAAAGGGCTAAACCTTTGTCAGACAACAAGACACAGGTGAAGATTGACAACGAAGAATGGAACGTATATCTAAGGAGTCTTCCGTCCAGTCCACCAGACCATAAGGGTAGAGATTCTTAAAAGGTGTAACGACACTTGGTGTGTCAGGTTCCGAATTCACATCAGTTATTTCATCTTCATCTACAAAAAGACCTTGAGAGAACGGAAAAGTTACTAGGTTGCCTACAACGATTAAACTAGAGACCAAGGATACGGAAAAGATTTAAGCCGAACTTGTAGACCTTCAAGTGTCAAGTGTATGACAACTTCGCACCGAACCTCTTAAAATTCGTAATGAAACGATCGCACACTCTACTCACGTTAACACACCATCAAACTTGTAAGAAACAGTAACGGGAAGAAACCCTAACCTTACTTTGACTAGAAAAGGTCAGGACACCGGTAACGACTCAAAAGGTTTGAACGACCGGACAACTCACATCGTGAAAGTGTCGTAGTAGAAAGTCCTAAACTTTGTCGAGTTGACCTTAAGGTAGTGGAGGTGATCGAAACAAGGATCACTACGAAGGATTCCGGATGAACTGAAGCGTAAGGTCCTACAGACCGAGATCCACTCACTAGTGTGGTAGCACTAATAGACCCAGTAATTCTAGACAAAACATGTCAAGAAGACACATAACAACGGTGGAGAAGAATTATAGAAGAAGAAGAGAATCCAGGTATGGTAAAGACAGGAAATAACACGGGTAGAAACGTACTTTACAAGGGAACCATAAAAATTAAAAGAACTTCTCTAGAGATCAAAAAGGGTAAGATAACAAAAGGAGATAGAGAAACGTCACTAGTAACTTCTCCGAAAGAATAGAGAGGAACGATAAGAAACCTTGAGACGTAANAAGGTAATGGAGGTGATCGAAACAAGGATCACTACGAAGGATTCCGGATGAACTGAAGTGTAAGGTCCTACAGACCGAGATCCACTCACTAGTGTGGTAGCACTAATAGACCCAGTAATTCTAGACAAAACATGTCAAGAAGACACATAACAACGGTGGAGAAGAATTATAGAAGAAGAAGACAATCCAGGTATGGTAAAGACAGGAAATAACACGGGTAGAAACGTACTTTACAAGGGAACCATAAAAATTAAAAGAACTTCTCTAGAGATCAAAAAGGGTAAGATAACAAAAGGAGATAGAGAAACGTCACTAGTAACTTCTCCGAAAGAATAGAGAGGAACGATAAGAAACCTTGAGACGTAAGTTTACCTATATGAAAGGAAAAGAGGAAACGGAAACCGAAGAGAAAAAAAGAGTCGATAAACATTCCGGAGGAGTCTGTTGGTAAAACGGAAAAACGTAAAGAAAAAGAACCCCTACCAGAACTAGTGACGGAGGACATGTTACAGTGCTTGAAGGCAGGCATCAAGTGGTCCGTGAGACAGATAGTCTAGATTAGGGAACTTAGATAACCAGTGAAGGAGACATATTTGTATTCCCTAAACTAATTCCAGTATGGACTTACCAGATCACCAAAAGGGGTGAAAGAAGTTAAACTCAGACTTAAACCGTTATTCCTTAAGTACTAGACTCGGGGTCAGTCGAGGACCAGAACAAAAACGACTGACATACCTCGAAGAGGTAGAAACCGACGTTTCTTATATTAGTTAGACTAAAACCACAACTGACAGACCACTACAGGTACACATCTCAGAAGAGAACACAACAACCTTCTCCCACAAACGATACTAGTCATACAAGAGAACCGTTTTCAGATAATCGGAAACGGGACGAAGTAAGACATGAGGTTCCGTTTTAAACGGACAATGAGGTCCATAGAGAACTGAAGGTTGAAAACGTAAAGACAGGACATATTCCTTTTCCTGAAGAAAAAACCCACAATCAAGATCTTCCAGAACATCCAGAAGTATCTTGACAAGTTAAAGTCGAAGAAGTCATAATGACCAACCCCGTATCTGAACCTAATGACACTATAACTTACCAAACGGAACCTTTGTCTCTAGTAAGACGGTAAAAACTCTAACGTAGATTCATGACGTAAAGGTTGAGAAAACAACTGATACTCCTGATGAGGTAAAGAAAAAAGTGAAGTATGTATATGAATATATCCTAAAATTGAACTCCATTTTCTCTCAGTGATTCCTAAAATTTATCTCTTACCGTACTAGTTCATACTTTCGATGCTTCTTCATCATACAACAAAAAGGACCTAAAAAGATTACACAGACTGTCAAGACCTGTACTTCTCAATCAATTTATTTCTTCCTCTCTCACCAAATGTCGGAACTTTACCCCCGGAGGTGGGGGTTTACCCTGTTAGTACCGATACCTGACGAGTCGTTTTTATCTGTTCCAGTAACCTTCCAGTGAAGGTTTATGTGTCGAGTAACAACTTCCCAGTATTTTTATTATCCACGTTATTGTTTATGGAATTTCCTTTACTATCATGTGTATTTTTTTTTTGTGTTTTTTTGTTTGAGACTTAACCTTATACCCTTTCGGTATAAACATGGGGTTTAGACAGGATTTGGTTTTATAAAGAAATTTGTCTTTATCTCTGTGTTTGTATCTCTTTTTTAAATACCTATGGTTCTTCCTTTCCCCACGGACCCTCCTTGAACCTGAAATCCTAACTGTGTATGTGTGATGGTTACGATACATATTTTATCTATTGAGATTTGACATATCGTCCCTTGAGATGAATTACGTGATGTCACTGGACTTACCCTTCAAGGATTTCCCTCCACTATATACATATATATCTCGACTAAGTGAAACGACATGTAATTTTGATTGTTGTAACATTTCGTTGATATGAGGTTATTTTTAATTAAATTTTTCTTTTTTATTAGAGAGAAACGGGACGAAAGGAATAGACATTATATACCTCCCAACCGATTCTCTATTTTTAAGGTTCTTCTAATTTCCCGTTAAAAATTTTATACACGTTACGAATGAAACAAAAAAAAAAGGATGAGAAACTTTTAACTTTCAGTAAAAGTAATCAGATCTTTACGTTTCTACTTAATATATATTCAACAAAACTGGAATTTTATTCTAACCATAGAATTCTATACTTCGAAATCCTTTTTTTTAGGTTTGGAGACCTCTTTTGAAAAGAGTATTGATGGTCTTCTACACAAAATTTTTCATAACTTCTCCTTTTTTGGGGTATTTAGGTAGAAGAGAAATTAATTTGTTCTATTAGTAATCAGTAAAATTTCAAGGTCGTAAGATAGGAAAAAATACCTCATCAATATCATAAGAGTAGAAAAGTTTCACAAAATATTAAATTAGTAATAGGAACCGTTTCAAAATAAAACTCCAAAATTACCTTTCTAGATGTTGGTTGTGACAGGTTTATTTGGTTATAGTTATTATATTATAGAAGGGTGGAATTGTATCTTAGGAGGGGGAACATGGTTAGGACGACTACGACGACGATTCAGTGAAGTCAGTACAGGTAGAGACACGCTGGGGTATCAACCGTCGGGTGGTCCGAGGGGACAGGGACCCTAAGAGATCCGTTCTTGTGACCTCACCCAACGGTAAAGGAAGAGGTCATGGTTAGGATCTGTCGTATAATTTTTCGTCTCTGTAATGAGACGGTTGTTTCCAGGTAGATCAGTTCCGATACCAAAAAGATCATCAGTACATACCTACACTCTCAACCTGATATTTCTTTCGACTCGTGACTTCTTAACTACGAAAACTGACGCCACGATCTCTTCTGAGAACTCTCAGGGAACCTGACGTTCCTCTAGGTTGGTCAGGTAGGATTTCCTCTAGTTAGGACTCATAAGTAACCTTCCTGACTACGACCTCGACTTTGAGGTTATGAAACCGGTGGACTACACTTCTTGACTGAGTACCTTTCTGGGACTACGACCCTTTCTAACTTCCGTCCTCCTCTTCCCCTATTATCTCCTACTCTACAGACCTGTCGTAGTGGCTGAGAATTATCTGTACTCAAACTCGTTTGAGGCCCTCAACACCTACCTGTCCCTCCGGACCACACGACGTCAGGTACCCCAGTGTTTGTCAACCTGTACTGACTCGCTGACTTGACTTGTAATGGTTATGTTATGGGTTAGTTAAAAAGAATTTACCATAAAATAAAGTTTTAACTTATCGTTAAGTCTTATGAAGGAACCCTCCAATCTTTATTGAATATACACAATACATACCCACCTCTTTTAAGTCTGTTTCAAGAAGTGTCAGCTCACGGTCGAGTCCCTCACATCAATCCAGGGACACTCTGGGTGTCGTTCCCGGGACTCTCGTCTTGTGCAAGTCTATGAAACCCCCCTGGTAAACTCTCTAACACAAACCCCTTCTTCTATCATAAAGAACTGGATCCATCCTTCTAAGAGAGTTTTTACTTATATTGATCTCTCTACACTTCCCGAAGTTACTACCGAGTCTGTCATTTTTTAGGTGGACTTTACACCCTCTGGACCCAAGTCAGGAACCCAACCCTGCTAGGGACCCGTCTTCCGGACCGTTGGGTGAGGTCATAAGAACGGACCTCTTAGGAGTACCTGTCTCCTCGAACCACCCGATGTCAGGTACCCCAGTGTTTCTCAGTCTGTGCTGACTCGTTGATGCGCGTCTCTCTAGACTATCCGCCTCTTTTCGGGTGTCCTACAGGTGTCAGATGGTCACGTGAAATAACCTACAGTTCCCTCTTACTGTAACGAACTAAGTCTACTGAAATTTTATCCCTCTACTACGATTCATTAGACCCGTCCAGACTAAGGTAGTCAACTTTCCTGAATTCTCGTTTCGACTCTGAGGGGCCTTCTTCTTTAGGACGGACACCTGGTGTCGAAGTCGTCACGGGGGTACGGACTTGAGACGTCGGGTGGACCTGTCAGCCGGGACCCAAAGTCGGGACGGGTCGAGGTGGGTGGGTAGGGGGGTGGGTGTAGGCGAGTTCAGTTAAGGAACGTTATTTAGAGAATTATGTGTGGAGGATTTAAAGGACGAAGAGACCAACTTGAGGCTGTCTATGGTTCTGAATTCCATAAACCACTATTAAGTAACTGGTAAAACGTCTTGTCATTGGGACAAAATACTTGGTTTAATTATTTTTGAGTTAAAACCTGGGACACATTGCTTACTGGAATTATAACAAGCTCCGTGTATTCGACGGACCAAAGAGGAGGTGCATTAACGACTCTAGAGGTCAGGTAATATCAAGAGGACGATACTTCGTGTGCGCTGTGTGGATTATTTGTCAGTATTTATTTATTACGGAGTACAGTTTTCTTTTACACGTCTAAAAAATTTTTTTAATTGACATTTTTTTTTTTTTTTTTTTGCTTGTCGTATTTAGACTTTATTTTAGAAAACGGTAGTCACAGTCTTAAACCGGGAATCTCCCCTTTTTTTGCAAACACAGGTTTGGACGTGGGACCATGGACTCGCGGACGCTCACTTGCGTCCGTCCAAGTTCCCATCTTTACGCGTGCCCTCTGTCTTTGATACCGGGGAGGACTTACCACTCGGGAATGAAGGAAGAGTAGAAACACGACCTCCTCCCCAACCACCCCCTCCTTCGGAAGAGAGTACCCAGTTGACACTCAATAGTGCGACTCTTAGAAACACTTGGCACCGTCCAGACATCTAGTGTCGTCTTCAAACTAACTCTTTTCTCTGACGAGAGACCTCCATTTGGAATTTTAGGTCTCCCGGCCGACGAAACTCTAAACTCCATTTAATTGAACGACTAGTCCCAAATCGACGATAGTCAGTGCAACGGTAGGAACGTCATTACTCCTCTCCTTGCGGCGGAGACCACCCCTTTAGTGAAACACCAATAAGGGGATAAAGTGGAGATCGGGTTCGGGTTCAAAAATGACCACCAGAGGACACACTCCCTGTGACTAACCTCTTAAGTAGTGAACTGCTTACTTTTACCTGAACGAAGTCCCTACACATTATCCATCAGAAACTTTACTCGTTGTCAGACTCCGACTTAGTTTAGAGTCCGAACCCGTTTCAATAACGACGACTTCTTCTGAGAACTCTCGGGGAACCCGACGTTCCTCTAGTTTGGTCAGTCAGGATTTTCTTTAGTTGGGACTTATAAGTGACCTTCCTGACTACGACTTCGACTTTGAGGTTATAAAACCGGTGGACTACGTTTCTCGACTGTAACCATTTTCGAGACTACGACCCTTTCTGACTCCCGTCCTCCTCTTCTCCTACTACCTCCTACTTCACCAACCTACCGTAGTGGTCGAACTACCTGTCCTCAAACTCGTTCGAGGTCCTCTACCACTACCTGTCTCTCCGGACCGCGCGACGTCAAGTACCCCAACGTTTCTCAACCTACGTTGAACCGCTGACTTGCTGTTGTTGTTGACAACGACCCCTCGACCGTCTTGTGCTCTTTGGTTGACTTACCCCTTTTATATAAAACACGGTTACCCAAGTAAAAGTCATCAAAGAGGAGTTCAACTCTACAACGATATTATATTATTACTCCTTAAACCCCCCTTTGGGGAGTGAGAAGTTTGGGAGAGAAAACGTAATGAACGTAATGCATTACAAAAACGGAGACAAAAGTTCACGATATTTTTGTCAAGCACACATACCTAACAACGAGTACTTTTAGAAATTTCTCTTTAAATAAACATACTTAGTTTTATTTATGTATAGTAAATTAAAGTTGACACATTTGACGGATTAAACTCCTATCCCTCTCTAAAGTCACTTTTTTATATCCATGTTAAAACTCGACTCACAAAGGAAATTTTTAATATCTTTTAAAAGATATTTGTTTCTCCCTCGGGGTTCAGGGTTCTTCTACCGACTTCCAGATAACTTTCTACTTCTAATGTCCTGGGGCTTGTTCCTGTCTATCAGACTTTCGATCCGAGGGACAGGTCCGTTGGTCCACCTAAGGGAATAAGAAATCATACTGTATTCTCACACAATCAGTGAGTAGACACAGACTGAGAGACGCTAGGGTGTTCGACATGAGACGGTCCGAGGAGACAGGCACCCTAAGAGGTTCGTTCTTGTGACCTCGCCCAACGGTAAAGGAAGAGGTCCCTGCAGAAGGGCTGGGTCCCTAACTGGGTCTAGAGGACGGAACCGTCCACCTAAGAAGTGGTGGCTCGATGGATAGTGTAGGTTTTTTATGGTAGTGTCGTTGTAAGTCTGACTAAAACTGGTCTGGTTACTCGTGGTATTGGGTCGGTTAAACTGTATATTTTAATTGGCCGTGTCTTCGTTTCACAGAGATCCACTTTATAATTTAATCTCAAACTTTTAAGTGAACACCTCCCCACAATTTAAGTTCAAGTTCACGAACATCCTACCTCCTTTGAGAAAACCAAAACCATTCCCCTATTGTACAAGATCATGACAAAGTCAGTGAGGTACCGACACACTGAAACCCGCCTGTTAACTGGAGAGACTCGGAGTAGAGACAATAGATATTTTACTCATCTGACCTGAGACACATAACCAAATAAGTGAAAGAAAGTAGCTTAGTTGTTTTTAGAATTACTTAGAGATTCTATCTGACCCAGACACGAGTTATAATCAAAGGATCTCTAGGTGTAAAATCTCCGTCGAATCGCTTAAAAATTAGTTCAAGTTCTAACACTGTTCATCGTTGTTGTCGAAGTGTCGACTAGACAGACGTGAAAGAAAGTAAAAAGGAAGGTCACACTCCGTTGAAGGTTGGGCTCTGGAAAGACGGACTTCTCGACCTCCGATCCTAAATTTTATAAAAAAAAAAAACGATTGATATCAAGAACGAACTTACACTATCCAAGAAACCAATTACAGATTAATTACTGTTCCGTGTCGGTATACCAAATTACTTTTTATAGTAATTTTATTATTTTTACGTTCACTGAAGGACCGGAAGCCTATAATGAGAGTCTTTTCTTTATCGAAAATATCGTTAAATTTCGGTGTTTTTCCCTGATTTATCCGTCAAATTTTATATGACGTAAGTGGTTACATGATATAGAATAAATTCAGATAATTTATGTTGGTACTTGATTTAGAGACTTTATAATGTCTTAGTTTGAACCAATTTTACTCACACCACTAGGAGAAGGTACTCAACCGACTTCTCCCGCGGTCTCTCTTCCCCTCGTACTCAACCCTTCCTCTGGGGTAAAGTTCGTTGGGGTAAAGTTCTTTCCTTCTCCCTTTCCCGCCCAGGGCTTAAGGGGTCGCGAGAGACTGGGTCATAGGAGTCGCGGTTACTTTACTCACGGTTGATTACCTGTTAAGGATGTTGACACCGACGAGAGGACCTTTGGGGTCGGTGACTTCCTGGATCTTTCAGGATCAGACATAACTTCGGACTCACTTTTTTGTGGCGGACCTCGGGGTCGATGTCGGTCAGACTAAACCTTGGACGTGGACCTGAGGACTCTTAAGCCGTGACTCCGCCAGTAACGGGATCGGAGAATTTTCTGTGTAGAGACACAAAGAGTATTAACTCAAAGATCTCGGGTGGATACACCAAGGATCACCGCTCCAAATGTCTCAACGTATCATTCTTAGGCAATTTATCATGGAGATTCCAAACTTGACTAGAGTGTTCAGTGTGGGGAAGAGGGTATATCACTATGTAGGGATCTAAATAGAATGGTAGGGATGTGTCAATAGAAATTATCCTTTACGGTTTGCGGAAAGGTCAGTAACACGGTTGAATGTAAGGGTGGTGAACGTGGTCGTCACATACTCTTAAGGTCAAGGATGTGTATGCAAATACTGTAGAAGGTAGAAAAAGAAATTTTTTCAAAAATCACACATACATGGAAAAGATTTTGGAAATAACTAAAGAAATGTCATAACGAAGACAAAATACAAAACCAAAAAACCGGTCTTTCGTCCCTAGAATCGAGGGACCGGTCCCTAGTTTGGACGTGGAAGGGAGACGTAACTTTCCACTGCAGGATTGGTGACCTAGGGGTCCTTTCAGGGGTAAAAAAGAAAATATGACAAAGTCATCCAAATAAAACCGTGGGACCCCACAAACTAAATACATACAGACTTCGGTTACTAATACTCGTAAGAACTTTTAAAAATAACTAGTAAACTTATAAGAGAACATACTCCACTGACGAGTACAGAGAATGGGTAAAAAAAAAATTAAATTTTTAGAAATTCTAAAATGAAAAACTGAAAATTTTAGACAGAGGGAGTTAGACGGAGAACGAGATATACCAAACCTTGTGTAAGAGATATATAGGGAAACGACTCATATACATAATGTTTTAGAAATGGGTGAAGTATCTAAGGTATAAGAGAAGTGACATTGTAAAAAATTATTTGTTATACGAATCAAAATTACAAAAGGTGATAGTTATAAAAATTACACGAAACACAAATAAAACAAAATATTTTCATTTTTGATAATGACATATTTTACACGTTTTAAATCTTTTTCATAATTATGTTTTTCCTCTTATTTTCAGTTATCGTTAGAGTGTTGGTCCTCGTAACAATGATAACGGTAAAATACAGTAAAATCAAAACCCACACACACATATAAAGTGTGTTACACCTGTAACCATACGTTTGTAAACAGAATACGAAAAAAAAAAAGTGGGTAAACGAGGACAACGAATTTTAAGAAGTTTTCTGAGAAAAAAAGTCCTAATATACAGGAGATTTTTAGTGTATTCAGTATATTTCTCAGGAATATTTATGACACATATAGTTCATATTAAGAATGACATCACTCTACTTACGAATATATGTACACAAAATTTGTAGTATTATTTATAAATCTCGTTTTAATGATTCAGACTTCGGATTTATAAAAAGTCAAGGAACTATAGATAAAATTTTTCCAAAATAGTGAAACGATAAGGTAGTAACAATACTCTCATGAGTGATATGAGAACCGGTATAACCACATTATCTGGACACTGTTAAACTACGGGTTTTGCCATTGAATAAAATTAAATGTAAAAATTTTTAAAATTTGACAAACCTATAAAAAACATACAAATAACCACTGAACATGAAGAATAAAATACCTAATGCAGGTATATAAAAAAAGTAATTGAAAAGTCTCGATGTCAAATAAAAAAATCCCGACGTTGACTACATACTATTACTGCATGTAAAGGAACACATATTTCCTTTATCTGTGTATCTTTTTAAGGACCTTTTTATTCTTCGACGACGCTAATGTCACCACCGATTTCTCTAAAAATTGGAGTACCCTTTATAAAATTAATGAATACAGAAATTGTTTAATTTTTAACTAAAAATTTACTTATAAGATCAAGGAACAGACTGGAGTCGACGATTTAAACGAAAGTATTCTAAACTCACCGAAAAAAAAAAAAAAAAAAAATAGAATACTGACGTGACACGTCGTACACCCTAGAATTAAGGGGTTGGTCCCTAGTTTTGGGTTCGGGGGACAAAACCTTCGTGTCACAGAATTGGAGGTCCCTTCAGGGGAGAAACAAGAAACTTCCGTCATTGACGGTCCAAGTCGTTGGAGGGGATGTATATTCACTTCACGACATCGAGTCCCTCCAGACGAGACTACTTTGAACGCCCAGTAGGTGTTCTACCCGTCACGGATGGATACTTCGTCTTAACTGTCTCTAAAACGTCGACTAGTAGTCAATACGGGTAGTGTCCCCATCCCTTCCGTTCCCCGTCTACCTGCCGTTCGTAAGGTTGGTCACTAGTGGGGACGAAATCTATGAATCTAACATAGGAACACGATATTATGAAATCTACTCAGGTCTTCCGTCCCTCTCATCCCACTCTGTGTCGTTTAATTAATCATATGTTCGGTTAAAATTTTATTCTGTGAGTCCTGAAGGGACCGTCAGATCCCCAATTCTGACGTGGAAGATTGAATTGTCAACGACCAAACTAGGGACCAGCTTCTCAATTCTAGGGTGTACGGACACCGGTTATTTGTTTTGTAAAATTTTGTTCTTCTTCGTCGTTTATACCAAGGCCCTTTAGTTTGACCCCGAGACACTGTTGGATCTCCCCAACCCTACCCCACCCTCCACCCTCCTTCCAAGTTCTCCCTCCCCGGTATACATATGGATACCGACTAAGTACAACTAAATACCGTCTTTGGTTGTGTTATAACATTTCGTCAATAGGGGGTCAAATTTTATTTATTTAAAAAAATTTTTCATTATAATATTGTCGAAGTTATCTCTGAAATTTTTACCAGGTGTAGACTTTTTGTAGAAATTTTTTATATTTTATTCTTTGGATAAATTACAATAGTTTTTACTTTATCCTTTATTTATGTACGAACTCAGGCATCAGTAAATTACTCTAAGTATAAATTAACAGTGAACTAAATTTGTTCGTCAACAGATGAAACAGATTCAACAAAACCCTAGAGAGGGTTCTTCAGCCAGAGAGGGACTTTGGGTCTTACTACAATAAAATAATATACTACTGTCAACGATTTAACAAAGACAGTCAATTACACGGTAATCGACGTGATGAAGTGCTCCCACATGAAAGATTCTACCTCTCCCGCATAAAATGTATCCCTATCAGAAAATTTAGTGAAGTTCCGACTGCGGAGATGGGTTGGTACATCCACTGCTCCTGTGTTACCTCCGGTCCAGGATTCGTAACCACTAAACCTAAGCGAAAACTTGAAGAAATATGTAGGACTCTCCGACGGTCCCCTGTTACTGGAACTTCTTGGTCCATTCTACGATCGTCACCAGAATTTCAAGATTCCCCATCTCTCCCATCCCACTCGATATCGTTTAAATCGTCGGTCCGTTTAAAAGGAGAGGTCCGAACTTGACCTCGTTTACGGGATACCAGTCAAACTTTATTAACAATAATTCTAGTGGTGTCGCAAAGGGAACATAGAGTCAGCCATTTCTTAGACGGACGTTACGTCCTCTGGACCCAAACTAAGGACCGACCCCATCTAAGGGACCTCTTCCTTTACCGATTGTTGATTTGGTGGTGGTTCTAGTGGCGACCGAGAAACGATAGAATTAGCAAACCCAAGTAAGAGGGAACAATCTGACGACTACGTGGTCTGAAACCGAGTTTGACTAAAGTAGGAGGAGTAGTAGTTTTATTATCAACGTTAAAATAACTCGTGAATCTCCACCACCAAGTCAGTGATACAGCACAGACTGAGAACGCTGGGGTACCTGACATCGGGCGGTCCAAGGAGACAGGTACCCCTAAGAGGTTCATTCTTATGACCTCGCCCAACGGTAAAGGAAGAGGTCCCCTAGCGGGACTGGGTCCTTAACTTGGGTCCAGAGGACGTAGCGTCCGTCTAAGAAATGGTTGACTCGATGTGTCCTTCGGGACTCGTGAATCGTTCTCTAGTCTTTATCACCCGTGCCCTAAAGGGACCACCAGGTCACCGATTCCGAGGTGGGAGGTTACGTTTCCTGACCCCAGGCTAGGAACCAGTCCTTAACTGAGGTGCACGGTGTGTATTTTTCTAAGGTACGTAGAGTCACTTCTAGGGCTCACAGCGTTGATTCTGGACCGTGTCGGACCTACGACTTAGACCGTAAATTTTTTTACCATTTTACTAAAAATAAGACTACAAAGTCCGAACACAATCCTATGGAAATGATTCTATGAAATTTCTCCTATCCGGACTCGACTACCTACACTCA
Source organism: Capra ibex (assembly GCA_006410555.1). Lineage (NCBI taxonomy): Eukaryota > Metazoa > Chordata > Mammalia > Artiodactyla > Bovidae > Capra > Capra ibex. Next base: position 52,146,747 of record SJYO01048061.1, on the reverse strand, counting down.
ACTGGACGACTTACAGTACACCGACGTTCACGACCCCGACTCTAGACTCGAGTCAAGACGACCTTACGTCTCCGGTGCCACGAACTAACTCTACGATGTGAGAGGTGAGAACGGGACAATGGGTGAGAAGTACTGAGATAGGTACTTATCCTGGTACAAGTACGAGACGATACCGTCCGTCCCCTGTAGGGACCACCGAGTCTACCGTTTCTTAGACGGACGTTACGTCCTTTGGGCCCAAGTTAGGGATCCAACCCCTGAACCCAAGGGACCTCTTTCCTGACCGTTGGGTGAGATGATAAGAAAAAAAAACCATTTAATTAATTAAACAAAATTAACCTCCGATTAATGAAATGTTATAACATCACCAAAAACGGTATGTAACTGTGCTTAGTCGGTACCCACATGTACGCAGGGGGCAGGATTTCGGGGGAGAGTTGAGGGGGTGATAAGAATGGATTTCTTAAGGTACCTGTCTCCTGGGACCACCCGATGTCAGGTACCTCAGAGTTTCTCAGTCTGTGCTGACTCTTTGATTGTGAAAGTGAAGCACCATCCGTCTTATCACCTACGGGGTTTTACAGGTATAGGTTGGGGGGGTTTAGACACTTATATTGTTCAATCGACCGTTTTCCCTTAATTCCAACGTCTACTTTTATTCCGATGACTAGTTGACTGGGATTTTATGACTCTAATAGGACCTAATTGTTCCACTCAGACTACATTAGTGTTCACTTTTCCTCTTTCTTCTCCACTACTTCTTCGTCGAATCTTACTGAGTTACACTCGTCTCTTCACCAAGGTCCAGGTAGTCCTTTGGACATGGACGAGACCGATGTGACTTCCCCATGTGTACGGGAGATCTCCATCCTCTACCTCCTCTTCCCTATACATATTCGGTTTCCTTACGATCCGCAAGGGACCACCGAGTCTGCCATTTCTTAGAGGGACGTCACGTCCTCTGAACCTAAACTAGGGACCCAGTCCTTCTAGGGGACCTCCTCCCGTACCGTTGGGTGAGTTCATAAGAACGGATCTCTTAGAGTACCTATCCCCGAGGACCGTCCGATGTCAGGTACCCCAGCGGTTCTCAGTCTGTACTACCTTACTGACTTGTTGTCGTTGATCAATTTCCCGGTTGATTGCTAACTTTCCCTTGCGTTTACCGAAAACTCTCTCCAATCTTTAACCACTGTATGTCTTTAACTCTTCTCTCTTCAACTTCTCGGGGGTCGTGCCGACCTCTCCGACAATAGACAGTCGTCCCTTAAGACCCTCTCCGTCGTCCGAGGGCCCCACCCTCCCAGACAAGAGGGGCCTCTACCACTCGATACTCGTCCGTCCCAGTCCGGTCTTGGGGTAGTGTAAATTCCTCTGCGGACCAAGCCCGTGGTTCGGGTGCGACCGGAAACAGAATCACCGAAGTCCCGCGTCTCACATAAGTTCTTAAACCACATAGAAAGTGGTGTCTTGGAACTCTCTAAGAGATTTATTGAAACACAGAATCAAGAAGGTGGAAACCATCGTATTACTACAAGAACCTGTTTCTAAATACTCGATTCTGAATGTTTTCAGAGACTTTTGTAGTCGACTTCCGAGTCGTATTTAATGAAATAATTCATAATTACTTACGAAGGTCAAACGTCCAATCGGACTTCTGTTTCTTTTGTTACTTTCACAATCAGTAAAGTCAGTACAGGCTGAGAAACTCTAGGGTACCTGTGGTGGTCCGAGGAGACAGGTAACTTAAGAGGTCCGTTCTTATGACTCACCCACCGGTAAGGGAAGAGGTCCCCTAGAAGGGTTGGGTTCCTAGTTTGGGTCCAGAGGATGTAACGTCCGTCTAAGAAATGAGAGACTTGGTAGTCCTTTCGAGTCGTACTTGTCTTTCTCCAAATTTTGTCTTTTACAAGAAAAACTTTTCGCCAGAAGGAGTACATCAAAAAAAAAAAAAAAAAAAAACATGACTAACCACCCATTCCTCTAACACTCTCCTTCCCTCTTTTCTTTAAATTCTCCTTTACTTGAAACCACCTTTACGGTGTACTCACCTACAGAGAAACCCACACCCAACATCTGTCGGTCGTAATTACACTACGTTTCTGTAGTAGACCCGAACAAGATCCCTTCGTCCCAAATTAAGTAGTGGTAATTTTACTACATACCAAAGAAGTCCTAGAACAGATATATGAAGTTTCCCAATTCCGTCCTCGAATCCTGCTATTCGATCAGTTCGGGTCCAAAAGTCGTGGAGAGTCCCCCCGAGGTAAACGAGACGGTCCCGACCCCACGACCCATCAGTGGTCTTGTGTGACGACAAAATCCTTTGTCTTTATGCATTCGTGTCCGATGACCTTCACCGTTCGTTACCCCGAAGAAAACTTTTACTACAGTCTTCACCTAGTCACTTAGCAGTTTCTTACCATGTGTGTTCACAACTTTTACCTCTCGGACATTCGGTTCCTGACCCTGTAAAAGTGGAGCTCGACAAACTTGAACGTACGGTGACCCCGAAGTAAAGAGACAGTAGTCATTGAGATTGTTACTGATCTAGATCAGGGGTCCGAAAAGTCAGAAAAAGGAAGTAGATCACTATCGAACAACACAAAATGTTCATTCTTACTGGAAGGTTATGATGGTTGTTCGCAAAACTTCCTAACAACAGATCAGTGATACAGAAACCACTGGGGTACCTGATTTCGGGCGGTCCGAGGAGACAGGTACCCTAAAAGGTTTGTTCTTATGACCTCACCCAACGGTAAAGGAAGAGGTCCCTTAGGAGGGTTGGATTCCCAATTTGACCCCAGAGGACGTGTTGTTCACCTAAGAAATGGTGACTTGGTCGTCCCTATGTGTTATAGTTTACATATGGGTGGACCTAAATCGTCGGGACATTCTTTCAAGTAAGACACTCTAGTGCGGTCGGGATCACTCAGGGGTGGCTCTAGTCAAGGTTTCCTGACAAGTGCGACAGGACTCCTATTTTCCGAGTCGGGAGTCCCATTTCCCTTTCACCGTTAACTTCCTGTGTCGTCCGACAGCTCTAACGAGGTTTATGTCCAGTCAGATACATCCCGTGTCCTGTCACTCCAAAAAAACGGAACGGGTGGTATATTAAGAAAGGTTTGTCGTCACGACTACAATTTTGTCCACTCTGTTGCATCTAGTCTCAGACACTAAATAACGACACGATTGTCGGTCTCTGTCATCTTTTACATTGCAGTTGTCGTGGGTCTTCGGGAGAGGTGTTCCAGATTGACTGGGCGTGTCAAGAGGGTCTTGTACGATTGGGTTAAGAAGAAGAAAGATGTCTGTTGGGAATTAAAGGAAGATAGATCACTCGAAGGTTCTACTCTGAGACTTAAAGTCCCCATGTCTGTTTTTAAAAATCGTGAACATAAATAGAAAATCGACTAATAAAAAAATTAAAAGAAAATGTCTTGGAAATGTTTCGTGACTTAATATATCGTATAGTCATGTCTGTATAACGAATAATTATTTATAGGTAATTGACCCTACACACTCGAGTAAAGAAAATTGACTATCACTACGCACTAGTTTTCAACTTTTTGACACCGAAAGTCGTTAGTTGAGTTGCACATCAGTATCAAAGATTAAAGAGTCTCGTCGTATTAAACAAAAAGTTTGAAATTCGAAAACTAAACATAACCTCATGCAGGTTACCTAATTAGGTTACCTAATTGTTACGACACCAACAAAGTCCACTTGTCGTTTCCCTGAGTCAGTACGTATATGTACCTAGGTAAGAGAGGGGTTTGGGGAGAGGGTAGGTCCGACCGTGTATTGTAACTTCTCTCAAGGTACACAATATGTTGTCCAGAAACAACTAATAGGTAAAACTTATATCGTCACACATGTCGTATTAAATAAAAATTAAACTTTTTTTTTCCATTATACTAGTGAAAAAAGATGGATTACTGACTTTTTTATATTGCTTATTTTCAATACTTAAATCGTTACGAAATTTAAATGTTAAAAAATTAGTGTCAAGTCAAGTCAGCAAGTCGACACAGGTTGAGAAACACTGGGGTACTTGGCGTCGTGTGGTCCGGAGGGACAGGTAGTGGTTGAGGGTCTCAAATGGGTTTGAACACAGGTAACTCAGTCACTGCGGTAGGTTGGTAGAGTAGGAGACAACAGGGGAAGAGGAGGACGGGAGTTAGAAAGGGTCGTAGTCCCAGAAAAGGTTACTCAGTCGAGAAGTGTAGTCCACCGGTTTTATAACCTCAAAGTCGAAGTTGTAGTCAGGAAGGTTACTTGTGGGTCCTGACTAGAGAAAATCCTACCTGATCAACCTAGAGGAACGTCAGGTTCCCTGAGAGTTCTCAGAAGAGGTTGTGGTGTCAAGTTTTTGTAGTTAAGAAGACGTGAGTCGAAAGAAATACCAGGTTGAGAGTGTAGGTATGTACTGGTGACCTTTTTGGTATCGGAACTGATCTGTTTGGAAACAACTGTTTCATTACAGAGACGAAAAATTATACGATAATTCCCACCAGTATTGAAAGGAAGGTTCCTCATTCGCAGAAAAATAAAGTACCGACGACAGTGGTAGACGTCACTAAAACCTCGGGTCTTTTCAGTCGGAAACAAAGGTGACAAAAAAGGACTTTGACTACCTACTGTGAAAACATTGTGACATATCTGATTCCTTATAAGTTTGGTCAGTGAGGATATCCTCCAGTTGGGGCTTATAAATGACGTACCTGACTACGACTTCGACTTCGAGGTCATAGAACCACTGGACTACGTTTCTCGGACTACGTTTCCGAGTAACCTTTTCTGGGACTACGACCATTCCCCTTCCTCCGTCGTCTCCTACTCTAGTAATCTCTCGTAGTGACTAAGATACCTGCACTTAAACTCGTTTGAGACCCTCTATCACTTCCTGTCCACTCGGACTGTACCGGCTCACTGATTTCTTGTTGGTTTATATGATTCCTGACCCTCGCCGGTGACACCCGTCTCTTCCAATGGATCAGAAGGAATAGTAGAGGAAGAAGGCTCAGATTAAATTCTATGACAGTTTCCCTTTTGCAAATGCCATGTACTCAGTGGGAAGTGACTTTAGTAAAACCGTTCACTTGGTTGTCAGGTTTTGATGTAGACAATTGTCTTTGCATAAGAAAAGTTAAGAAAGTATAGGGGACTCACAGGTATTCACAGGTATTCACAGGTAGACTAAGTGCGAGATCACCAAAGATGGTGTGTCGTAAGTTTCCAGGATAAATAAGACGGACCTCTAAGTAGGGTCGGAAGGCAGAGGTCGATTTGGATGAGTGTAACTTTCCTAATTTACCTTGAAGGAACCTCTTCGGAAAGTTAGGGGTAAATTTAATCCGGCAGGACAAAATTATGGAGTAACGTGGGATATAAAAAGGAAGTACAAAGTTAAACAACATGAAAAGTATGTATAAAACCGTTAAATATTATGACGTCAATAAAAATAATAGCAAAGAGAGTGCCTTCTATGTGTTCCTATCACAAATGTAGATAATATAGGTGTAGACATAAGGTCTTACAAAACACCGGGTCTTCTCCCTCGGCTTCTATATAACAACTAACTATCTATGAAAGGATGTATTGGAAGTATTGTATAAAATTTTGTGGTCTTGACTTTGTCTGTTTTGGTAGGAATTATCGAAATAATATTTCAACGATGAGTGAAAAAAGAGTCTCTGTTTGATTTTTGAAAGGTAATAAAGTTTCATAAACCCAATAACTTTATCGAAAGAGTTCTGACTTCAGCAAAACATGTGCTACTAGACCGAACGCTTACTCCATAGATAAATGAAAGTTCGACTGTGAAATTTTTACAGGTGATTTCCCAATTATTCGTATCTCCAGTTAACCTCAAGTGTAGGGACCAAACCCTTTCTTTTATGAAATTTTAACCTATAGAGTTCTAATCTCCAATTCGGTATTATTTTTGGTTCCGACTTCACCAACGTCATATAGTTATCGGAAAGGGGATTCTAAGATAATTTTTTTTTAACCTCAGGTTTTCAAGAAAAATTATAAATTTTTTTTTTTGGTTTTCGTAGTTTACACATAGGAGTCATTCTGACGTGTCCTATTGACTTTACAGTATAAGAAAGGTAGAACTAATCTTAATCAATTAGTTTACAATAATGAGTACGACTAGTCAATGAAAAAAACCGACTCTCGTCTACAATGTAGTTTAGTTGTTTTCCATCTTTAAATAAATAATGGAATATTCACGTCAAACAAACGATCTGTCATAGAGAGTTTATACATTCCTGATCACCCTTTTATCATACTTTCCTTAGGGACTACCATTTCTTAAATCCTTAGAATATTAGTTGTCAACACTCCTCTCCCTACCTGTAGGTCGACACAGTTTATTGTACCGTTAAAAGAACGACCTCTCGTCGTATTTAATCCTTTATTTACTACTTTTAGTCGTGAATGTCAACCGGACAATTTTTCAGAATTAATGATTGTCAAGGACCTCTCCAGGATTCCCATACTGTATACAAGGTATCTTTATGTTTAATTCTTGAAGGTCCGTCGGAGCCTTTAATTAATAAAAGGGATTAAGGGTCGTTTATGAGAACGAGACAAAATGTCTTTTTAATCCATAGTAATTCCTCCTTGAAGGAATCGAAGGGACGTGGTACAGACGTTCGACTGAACGAAGATCGACCTCCCCTTCTCCAAGGGGACGTAACACATTCCGACTAAGTGACAGTTTAGAGACCTAGGGTAAGGGGACTGGTAGAGTCTTAATAGGAGGAAAAAAGAGATAGAACTCGGAAGTAAGAGATCGACAGACCCTAAGACTCGAATGGTTGAAAAAGGTAGTCGTAAATTTGGATCAGTTTAACGCGTCTAAAATTTTTCTTTTTGTATGTCTTTTTACGAAACTAGAGTATTATAGAAGGTCTATGATAAGAAAGAAAAGAGGTTGACTTTCTAAAGAGATGTGCAAAGTAGAAATGGTGCCGGGACAAATGATGAGGAGGTGTGTAGACGACAGACCTGAGTTTATGGACTGGAAGATATCCTAGTCCCGTAGGGACCACCTAATCACCATTTCTTAGACGGACGACTACGTCCTCTACGCCCAAACTAGGGACCTTCTCGGGGACCTCTTTCTGTACCGTTAGGTAAAGTCATAAGGACGGACCTGTTAAGGTACCTGTCTCCTCGGACCGTCCGATGTCAGGTGCCCCAGCGCTTCTTAGCTTGTGAGGACTCGATGTTTCGTGTCGTATCGTGTCTATATCCTTGCGCAGGACGGATTCAGTGGTCTCTTAAATTCCATGTAAAGAATCAGGAATAGAATGAACCCCCTCTCGTTCCAATAGTAAAAGTTGCTGTCCTCTGTATAATCATATGAATACCGGTGTCTTCCTCGACACCTTTTCTTCTTTTCCTTTTGCGTTATTTATAAAGTGCTTAGCTCATCATAGGACCTTATTCGTCGTCACACACTCTAGTTCTTAGACGATTCTGCAACCCACACAATTACTCTTTTTGTTTCGAGAGGAGTCTTTATTCTTGTTTCGTTCTTTTCCGTTCACTTCTACGGGTATTTAAAACTCAACATCCACGTCTCTACGATTCCGGGACTATATACAAGAGTTAATAAGCTTTACTCCTGTCTAGATGACTCTTACTCCTTACACCTCCACCCCGGTATCAGAGTCTCCTCCCACCCTTTTCACGTCGTTTAACCAACCCCGTTTGGGATCGGTCTGACTCTCAAGATGTACCAACACCTGCAAAGAGGACCTCGACTCTAGGTTTACACCTTTTTCTCTCCTGTGTCTTGACAGAGTTGCCCTTAGAGTGAGTGAAGTTAATAAATCCTTGCTTTTCGGGTTCAACGAGACACTCACGACTAGAGGGCTCTCTTCAACCTAAGGTTTTTCCGTAAATAGGTTCCTTAATAAATGAGTAGGTTCTTTATGATCATACAATTTTCTTAAGATCATTAAATCCGATTGTAGGTGGTTACGATTTTTGTTTTTTCTTACGACTCACGACTCACGAACGTTTCATTAATTACTCGGGTTGTCTCCAGGAAAAATTCTAACGTTCCTACGGTCATACCTTTTCTGATTTCTGTGACTACTTTTACACCAAAGACAATTTATCCAATACCTTCTTCGGGTTTTTATAACTTCACCATTTGTAAAGTTTCTCTTTGTCACCTCCGTCAGGTTTAAGGGTCACTGAGGTGACCTCATTCAGGTCATTCTGGCCACACTCCAAATTGGGGGATTACAGGGTTTCATTCAGTGGTCCTTTGTCGTTGTTGTTTTTTCCAACAGTACAAAATTAATTCAATCTTTTTCTTGAGGAATTTTGATCTAATTTACTCACAGTTAAAGGGTTTCGATTTAGTGAGCGTTGCTTTAGTCCCTAACAAGTTGATAACGGTCACCCGCGCAAAGTAGAAGGAGGGAAAGATAGAAGGAGGGAGGGAGAAAGAAAGAGAGAGAAAGAAAAATTACCCCGTGTCTAATTTTTACAGAAGATTACCAAAGTAAATCTTACCAATGTGTTAATGGAAGTATTTTTGGAAACTAAAACGGAGAACGGGTCGTTTCGGATTTTATAAATGATGAAACGGTAAATGTCCTTTTCAAACGGTTGGGGACTTGATTTAGACTCTTTTATTCCTTCCTTTACTCGGAGTTCTCCCTTCTATATTAACCTCATACTACTGGTACGGCAATCAGACGAGTATGATCAGATAACCGTGATCAAAAGGATGGCAACATTCCTTAAAGGGACGTAAAATAGTGAATAGTGAACTAAAAATTTTTAGTTTGGATACGTAAATAATTCACTGTTCCAACTAAAATACTATAAATTCCTGAAAAGGTCGAAGGGACCACTGAGTCACCATTTCTTAGACGGACGTTACGTCTTCTACACCCAAACTAAGGTCTCAGTCTTTCTAGGGGACCTCTTCCTTTACCGTTGGGTGACGTCATAAGAACGGACCTCTTAGGGTACCTGCCTCCTCGGACCGTCCGATGTCAGACACCCCGACGTTTTCTCAGTCTGCGTTGAATCGTTGATTTGATATCGTTCGTCGAGGTAATGTGTTTATCCTTTACGTATGGTACACCGTCGAGACTTATATAGTCTAAAAAAAAAGAAAATTCCTTGGTTTAAATCGAAGAGATGTTTTCTCTTAACTCTGTTTTACCTCTGTTAAGGATAAAACAGATGACCACACTCCCAAGAGAAGGAAACCCTTTGAAGGAAACTACTTGTGGTCCGTATAAGACTCATGAGACTACGAGTGTTGAGATCACCCTTCCATAATAATAATACAGGTAAATATCTACTCTTTTGCCTCTCTAACTACCAAGTCTTTAAGTGGATTTCGCTATCATTCGATCCTTCATTATCTTGACCCTAACTCGGGTTCTTCAGACTGAGCCCTCGGATACAAGAAAGAAGGTACAAAATGACGTAAAATAAATTAAACTACGAAAAATTTGTCTATAATATAAATGTATTTCTTCGCTTTGTTCAATGAGAGTCATTTTGCATAGATGACTCTTATACCAAGAATGGGAGAAGAAAGGAGGGATAATTTTGCGGAATAATCTAAAATTTTAAATGGGAAAGTTTCAAAGAAATACGTTTATACTTATAAAAGTAAGGAGAATCAGAGACGGTACCTCCATTGTAGAGTTTGTGTGACAAGATAAATGAAACTTTTTTTTTTTTTCCGTACTAAAATTTGCATGTAGCAAGTCCGAAATGAGACTTCTTAAAGTTTTGTTACTCCCTTTTTTTTGGGTTTTCCACATAATCATGTTCCTTGTGATTGTACATGAAGTGAATTTCAAAGACTAAGAATTGTAAAATGGCGGAAATGTAAAAAGAGAGATAAGTGGAAATAAACAAAATGACTTGCGAAAGTCTCACTCCACGTTTATCTTAGGACTTTATGCAGTCACACATTGAAGATTCATTGGTTTTACAGTACAAATGTGAAACGTTTGAATTGTGGTTAAGTTAGTGTAGATTATATACTAAGTATCTGTTTAGAGGGGTCAAGACGGTTGTTACAGGAGACATTGACACATGAAAAAAAGATTAAGTCTTTTAATGCTTAACGTAAATTAAAGGTACAGAGAATTTACATGAAAACAGATCTTTTCGAAGGGTGTTGAAAAGTATGTCCAGTGTTATAATCGTAAAAACGTCGGAGGTACGTCAACAAACCATCTGCCAGAGTGTGAGACCCAAACAGACTAACTCAAGATGAACATAAATGAAACTCCTGTGAGAAGACCGTTCTGAAGACGTACCCACCACTATACGAGAAAGATAACATAACGTAGTCCTTCGTGACTCAAAAAGTCGGAAAAGGAAATAACTACCGTGATGTAAACTAATGAACCAACTTTAAACAGGTGGTCTAGAGGGGTAACAAAACCTTTGAAAAGGGACACATCGTAAATAGAATTCCAAGAACACTGATAGGACAAAAAGTGTTCGAAAGTAGGTTGTTAAGAATGATAACTACCTACTAGGAACAGACTTAGTTAATAACGGAACCTCAGTGTTTTACCATAATTATGCAAACGTTAAGGTGGTAAGGAAGATGTAAATAATCGACTTTAAGAGTCATTCTCCTTGAAGGAGAACGTATGTGTGAAAAATTACATCATAATAAAAACATAGGACCTACTTTACATGGAAATCTGGAGAGATCATGTCGGATTATGGTAGGAATAGGAAAAACTGCGAGTTTTGAAACTTCAAAGGTCAAACCCGACCAGGATATTAGAAAGTGGACAAAGACTAACAGAAGTTCATGACAGGACGAAAGTCTATTTTGAGGTACAAGGTCTGAGTGAAATTGAAACGGATTTACAGTACGAAAAAGGAAAATTTTATATAGAACCTCTAAAGAATTTAGTCACTTACATAACTCTTGTAGGAGCACAAAAAAAAAAAATTGACCATGGATTATAAAGTAAGATACCTGTAAAATAATTTGGTAATTCAGGGGAACGACCTGTGAGTCAATAAAGGTTTTTTATAGTACCACGTTTTAAACCATGTATACAGAAAAGTATGAACACGTAAACATCTTAGGCAAGGGCCTTCGTTCTAACGACTCAACTACTTTACGTATGAATGAACGACAATTTCCACGGTCTAAGGAGGATACAGTAGACATGGTAAGACGTGAAGGTGATTGTCAACTAGGAACCTGACTACCAATCGCTCCAATATAAGAAAAAAAAATAATAATTTTTTGGAAATACAATACAACCTCATAACAACTAATTATTACGATATAATCAAAGTCCACATGTCGTTTCATTAAGTCAATGTGTAAATTTTCATAGATAAGAAAAAAAGATTAATAAAAGGGGAAACCCAATAATACCTTACTTCTTGTCTGAAAACCTGAGTCACCCTCTTCCTCTCTCATCCTACCAAACTCTCTTGTCGAAACTTTGTACAAGTAATGGTATACACTTTATCCATCGGTCCTCCTCAAACTACATCCTTCGTTCCGTGGGGTTCCAGTCACGAGACACTGGTGGACCTCCCCACCCCTCCCCTCCTTCCACCCGCCTCCCAAGTCCTCCCTCCCCAGTGTACGTACGGACCCCAGTCAAGTACGACTACGTACCGCCTCCGGTAGTGTCAAGTCAAGTCAAGTTAGCAAGTCAGTGCAGGCTGAGAAACGTTGGGGTACCTGACGTCGTGTGGTCCGAAGGGACAAGTAGTGGTTGAGGGTCTCGAACAAGTCTGAGTACAGGTAGCTCAGTCACTACGGTAGGTTGGTAGAGTAGGAGACAGTAAGGGAAGAGGAGGATGGGAGTTAGAAAGCGTCGTAGTCCCAGAAAAGGTTACTCAGTCAAGAAACGTAGTCCACCGGTTTCATAACCTCAAAGTCAAAGTCGTAGTCAGGAAGGTTACTTATAAGTCCTGACTAAAGGAAATCCTACCTGACCAACCTAGAGGAACGTCAGGTTCCCTGAGAGTTCTCAGAAGAGGTTGTGGTGTCAAATTTTCGTAGTTAAGAAGTCGCGAGTCGAAAGAGATTTCAGGTTGAGAGTGTAGGTATGTACTGATAACCTTTTTTGTATCGAAACTGACCTACCTGGAAACAACCGTTTCATTACAGAGACGAAAATTTTTACGACAGATCCAACCAGTATTGAAAAGAAGTTTCCTCATTCACAGAAAATTAAAGTACCGACGTCAATGGTAGACGTCACTAACCTCTCGGGGGGTTTTATTTCAGACGGTGACAAAGGTGACAAAGGGGTAGATAAACGGTACTTCACTACCCTGGTCTACGGTACTAGAATCAAAAGATTTACAACTCAAAATTCGGTTGAAAAAGCGAAAGGAGAAAGTGAAAGTAGTTCTCCGAAAAATCAAGGAGAAGTGAAAGACGGTACTCCCACCACAGTAGACTCATAGACTCCAATAGTTTTTATTTATTTATTTTTAATTTTTCTATTGGTTCTTCCTGGATTCCATGTCGTACACAGGGGAGGGTGGTGAACTCTGGTGGTCCGAAGTTCCTATTCTAGAGTGGATCGGTAGTGGAAACATGTTACCAGAAATTGACTCGAGATTTTTGAACGGGTCGTAGGGTAAACTGAGTGAGGGTACACCTGGTAGGGACAGTCTGTGTGGTCTTACGAACATTTGGCGTCGAAGGGATTACTCCTACCCACTAGTCCTGTCGAGCTACCTAAGACAGCCACACTCCCATTTGGACTGGAAACTCACTCGACATTGGCATGTTGTGATAGAGTCAAAAAGGATGACTCGATCCTTTTTATAAAGGGGATAATGTGGGACTAACGATAATGATGTCATTGACGACTAAAAAATGTCCGATACGAGGTTCGAGTGATAAAGTAGAGTCTCGGTAGGAAACTACGTCTATATAAAGGAAAGTGCACTAACTACTTCTTTGACTCAACGTCTATTATGTTACTAACATGACGAATACTTACGTCTTAACCTGAACACTGTGGTCACGGACTACTCGATAATTGTCGAGGTCCTATGTGTCGTATCAAGAGTGATACCGACGTAACACTTCTGTTCGTTGCCTTCTCTGTGTAAGTTTTGACTCGGTCTCGTCCAATCCTTACCAATAGTGCAACATCCTAATTCTTACTAATTAGTGGGGGGATGTTCCACAGGTGATTTTATACTGTAATAATTAGTAGGACCACAATAAAAATGAGTGAAACTATACGCCGACCTCAGAACCCAAAGTCTCGTCTTCGTGGTCTACGGGTAAAGTTACAGTATTCTGGTCACCCGAAACAAACACGGAAAGGAACGAGTGGTCTCGATAATCCCGCCTAAGTACACGACAGTAAGGAACGAGGGTAATGTTGGAAATAGAGCTATTATGCCGTGTCACAACCTTAAAATTACCGAGTAGATAAGGCACTTTGTACTACCATTATTTGACATTGCGAAACTGGAGTCGAAGAATGAGAAACTACGTGACAGGTAAGGGTTGAGTGGATCGAGGGAGGAAAGGACTATGATAAATTTGCCCCTACTCCACCGTACCTGGCATACAGTGAGTTTCGTCTTTCGTAAATGGTTGACCGTACACACACACGAGTCAGCACAGACTGAGAGACTCTGGACGACCTAACATCGGGGCGGTCCGAGGAGACAGGAAGCCTAAAAGGTCCGTTCTTATGACCTGCCCCAACGGTAAAGGAAGAGGTCCCCTAGAAGGCCTAGGTTCCTGACTTGAACTCAGAGGACGGGACCGTTCGTCTAAGAAATGGTGACTTGGTAGACTCTTATGTGAATACATATTCGGAGAATTTTCACATATCGGGAAGTACAAGATAAAGCTTTTCTTGTTTAGTGGTGGAGAGGAGTACTGTCTCTTACTTTGGCATTTTGTACTTGTCGAGAAGAAACTTTCTAATACCGTTCCTGTATTTTACTGTACAAGTCGCAGATAAGACCCCTATTACCAATTTGGCTCTCGAGCCTCCGTGACATCTACACTGAAGGAAGAGGGACTCCAACCGACGTGTATGGACATCTTTTTAATCTTTTATAATCTTCCATTTGGTTTCTATTTAAGTTGTAATTTCTTGTCGGAGTAATCAATAAATCTTGGATGTAGCACTAAGTCCATACTGGGTCCTTGAAGTACCTTGAACGGTTCTTCGTGGAAACGACTTTTATCAGCAACTTAGTATATATAGTGGCAAACTAGATAGTGAACTCTAGAGAGATAGAGAAATAGTCTCCCGAGTCTTTCGTTTCTGATGTAAATAAGAACGTCGAAAGGTACTTTTTACTTCACGCCACAAGAAGACTATGGTTAATACACGGACAGTGAATAGATGTTTCACCACTACAGTTTTACTTTTTCAAACGGGGGGCTCTTCAAATTTCCTTTCAGTGACCCCTTCATCTCTCCCGATCGTCTCCTGTCGTACAACTCAATAGAACCTTATAACCGGTGCGAAACACCAAATTGGGAGTCAAATGTATGGGTCTTTGAGTTAAAAGTTGGGAGGTCTCAAATAGTCCGAGCTCAACTGAATTAGTACGTTCTGCGACGTACGACGTCATATTCGTCTTACCCTTAAATAAGTAAATATTTCTCTTTATAACGATGCACGACTGAGGTTTCAAATTAATTACCCTATTGGACTTCTACGTAGTAGACGTGTGGTCCCTTAAGGAAGGTCTCTAATCCGTCCCGGGAAGAGACGGGGTTCTCTTAATAATTGGTAAGAAAAAATTGATGCAGGGATACGAAATGACAACTGGTGACATGAAAAGAACTATCTTTAGTAAAAATGTAAACAATGACGGAACATGTGAAGGGACCACCGAATCGTCATTTCTTAGGTGGACGGTTACGCCCTTTACGTCCAAAACTAGGGACCCAGCCCCTTCTAGGGGACCTCTTCCTTTACCGGTGAGTGAGGTCACAAGAACGGACCCTTTAGGACACCTGTCTCTTCGGATCGTCCGATGTCAGGCACCCCAACGTTTTCTCAGCTTGTTTTTGTTGTATTTCTTTTGGTACCAACCACAAAAGAAAACACTTAACAATGGGTGGAAACCTTACAATTACCACAAGAATTTACTAAAGTTCTCGATGAATATATGATTCTGACGATTTTGGTACACAAAATAAACAATAATGAGACTCAAAAATCAACGAATAGGTTATAAAAATAGAGAAGGAATTATTATCCCGAAAGAACCACCGAGTCAACCATTTCTTAAGTTGACGTCATACCCTCTGGACCCAAACTAGGGACCCAACCCTTCTAGGGGACCTCTTCCCGTACCGATGGGTGAAGTCATAAGGACGGACCTCTTACGGTACCTCTCTCCTCGGACCGACCGATGTCAGGTACCCCAGCGTTTCTCAGTCTGTACTGACTCGCTGATTCGTGTAATCCATTTACTAATAATGACATAAAATATAAATTGAGAAAGTATCATTTTATTATACGTTTACACTAGTACAGGGAGGGAATCCCTCTTTAGAAGTGACCCAAGGGGTCACTGACTCATTGCTAGACAGAAGGAAAGGTTTGGGAGAACTGTCGGGAGGCAGATAGAGACACCGAGTAGTCGAAAAGAAAACAACAAATTTGTTGTTTGTTTGGGTCCCTAGCTTGACCGTAGAGAACGTAACCGTTTGTCTAAGAAATGATGATTCGGTGGACCCTTCGGGTAATTGAAAAGAGTAAGGTCAAAAAGTCAGTGATTCTGTACAGATTGAGAAACGTCGGGACACCTGCTGTCGTGGGGTCCGAAGAGACAGGAAGTAATAGACATCCTCGAACAAGTTTGAATACAGGTAACTCAGTCACTACGGTAGGTTGGTAGAGTAGAAGACAGTAGGGGAAGAGGAAGACGGAAGGGTCCTCCCTACGACCCTTAGAGAGGGTCGTAGTCCCAGAAAAGGTCACTCAACCGTGAAGGGTATTCCACCGGTTTCATAACCTCGAAATCGAAGTCGTAGTCAGGAAGGTTACTTATAAGTCCCGACTAAAGTAAATCCTAACTGACCAAACTAAAGGAATGTCAGGTTCCCTGAGAGTTCTCAAAAGAGGTCTTGGTGTCAAACTTTCGTAGTTAAGAAACCACGACTCGTAAAAATACCAGGTTGAGAATATAGACAAGTACTGATGACCTTTTGACATCGAAATTGCTATACCTGTAAACGGTCGCTTCATTACACAGACAAAAAATTGTACGATAGACCCAAACAGTATCGAAAAGAAGGTTCCTCGTTCGTAGAAAATTAAAGTACCGACATCAGTTATTCGAAAAGAATCAATGCACATTAAGAGAGAATTTTTTTTTTTTATTTTCCAGACGGAGAGAAGACTGACCAAGTAGGGATGGTTTTTTACAGGGTGAGTGGAGGGTTGACCCTTTAAGAGAAAGTAGTAAATTCTAAGTCAGGTCCACCTTACAGAGGTAAGAGAGTCATTTCGTAGGAAACGACGGAGACGACTTTTCAAGACCGTGATACAATATCAGTGACAAATAAAGAGAGAGAGAAGGTGACCAGATTCTTTCGACCCGAAAAGGACATAGATAAAAGACTTAAGTCATGTTAAGGACCGTGTATCTGAAGCTATTCGTGGACGTCTTACTTATCTACTTGATCACACTCACTCACAGGTCTTCTTTTATGCTGATTGAGACGGATCTTTCTATTTCTTCTCAAAATATTCTCTTCCACCATAAACGTTAAGTTTTTATAGCTTCGTACTCAACTATTAACAATTTTTCTATTTCTTTTCCATAAATTTTATATCGGTCTTCAGTCTTAGATGATCTATGCAAAGACGATTTAACCTTCCTTGCACCTTCATTTGAGAGCATTCCGTTCACAAAGACCCAAAGGGTCCACCAAGTCACCCCTTCCTAGGTGGACGGTTACGTCCTCTGTGTCCAAGTTAGGGACTAGACTCTTCTAAGGTACACGACACCTCGTTGGCCCAGGTACACGATGTCAATGACTCGGACACGGGAACCTCGGGTCCTCGACGTCGATGACTTCGCGTCCGCGGGACCTCAGTACGAGACATTGTTCTCTTCGTCGACGTTGCTCTTTGGACACGTGGCGTTGCCGTCTCATCGGGGGTGAGTGACGTTGATTTCGTTTCGGGTCCGTCGTCACTTCTGGGTCGTGCCGGCTTTTATTTACTTATTTTTAAAAATAAATTCTATTTATAAAAATTTCGTCTAAAAATCCAGGTACGACGGTAAGGTACTACTTCTTGTCAAAAAAAAAAAAAAAATTTCTTCGTCTTTTTATTTTTTTTGAGGTAAGGGAGATTTTGCCTTTTGTATGGGTGGGTGTGTCCAGTCTCCCAGATTTCCTTGAGTCACCTCCATTCAAATTTTCTTACTTTCTGAACTGTCCGACTGTCACTAGGTTAGTTCTAGGGAAAGAGTAGCAAAATTTATTGGTATACATCGTAAAGTTCTTTCGTCAAATGATAATTGTAGTTTCCTTTAAAACAGAACTTCGCTCTACTCTACTTAGTTCGTTCTAACCTTTGACCAGGTTCTATTTATAAAATTGTACTATACTTTTATAAACCTTGTAAACCCCATCCTACTTTTCCTTAATTACCGAACGACGACTTAAGTCCCGTTCAGTCATTTCTATAATTTCTTTTACAGGAGTTCCTTAACTAAGATTTACCCTACACTACTTACTAAGAACTCGTACTAGCCTCTCGTCGCTACGTCATGGTTCCATGTTGTAGCTCATCAAACCTCGTTACCAATACATGTACACATGCTCACGAGTGACCGAGTACGTATATACACATACTCATGAATAACCCTTAACCGCTACCTGTCTCTTCGGACCGCACGACGTCAGGTATCTTAGCGTTTCTCAGCCTGTGCTGACTTGTTGACTTGACTGACTGACTGAGTAACCGACCGTCTTTTATTTCGTATACAAAGACCAGAGACAAACTAAACCAATGTACCCCACGGTGCTAGACCCTATTGGACTACGTTTCTTACGTACTGGAGTATACGAAATAGAGGGGGACAGGACTTTTAGGGAATCGAAGAACAACAGTACGAAAGTCGGGGGTAGTCGAAAGGGTTGGGTCTCGGTAGGCCTGAGACTATCTTTAGTGTCACGTAGTGGGTCTAGAAACGTGGTCTTTAGCAAGACCCTAAGTAAACGGTTTTGATGACTGTCACAATCAAAAATGGTAGAAAAGACCCCAACGGGTTACCCTCTACGAAGTGAGTTCCAGTACGGGAGGTGAACACAATTACACTCAGTTTCTGGATCGTATGATAAACTTACACCTTGTTAATCTTTACCGGTCGGGTCGACGTCTTATGGAGTACAAGAAACGGTGCCAGATTAAACTCAGACATAGTGTCAAGGTAAAGACGAAAATGGGTTAAAACCGAGGTAATAAAAGAATATATACAATGAAGACTTATATTAGGGAGTATATATAGGATATGTTTTTAAAAGAAGAGTCTGTTACGGGTAGAAGTCTCTAGACACTGTTCTAGACACACCTCTCCAGGATCTTTCGTCTTGAATTTTATTAAAAAAAAAAAAATTACTGTCACCCTTGGGTAAGTGGGAACCATACACTTCCATTTGTAGAAGTATCGAAAACGATATACGTCAGTCGACGTCAACGGTATATCGGCATACGATATCAGCATGTTAAACAATTCTGAAAGTAGTCTCCTCTTGGTCTTCTCTATGACCATCTTTTTCTTCTACGGTCGACCATTTTATGAAGTACACGAACTTTCTATATTCCCTTTATCAGTAGTATTTCTGATACTTGGACCCGCCGTGAATGGGTCACGACGGGTGCATAACGTCTTTCCGTCACCTTCCAACGCTTACAGTACCATAGGTAATGAGACGTTGGTCAGTTGCATTTTGAATCACTGTTGTTACTGATATAAATAAAACAAGTGTTTAGACGTCGACCCGTCCTAGGTCTTTTCCATCGTGTAGAGAGAAGAAGAGTCGTAGTTTACTTCACCGACTTTGCAATCTCTGACCTCAGTAGGTTCCCGAACAGCTCAGCATCCAGACCATCAACTACAGTCGACAGTCACCTCGTCGATACACACCGGGAAGGAAGGTACATGACGAACCGAGAGAGTGTCGTACCATCGACTCAAGAGTCCTGTCTCTAAGGTTCTCCCCTTTATCGACTTCCTTCGACACGACTAAAAAAAAAAAAAACATAAATAAATAAATGAATGAACGAAGGGACCACCGAGTTTACCATTGTTTAGACGGACGTCACACCCTCTGGGTCCAGCTAGAGACCCAACCCTTCTAGGAGACCTCTTCCTTGACTGTTGGGTGAGGTCATAAGAACGGACCTCTTAGGGTACCTGTCTCCTCGCACCACCCTACCATAAGTACCCCAGAATTGTACCTGTGCGTGTGTGTGAATGAATGAATGGTTAAATAAACCAACGTAAACCCGGAACCGACACTTGCCGTTGGGGGAGGCCATAAGAACGGTCTTATTAAGGTCCCCGTCTCCTCGGACCGTCCGATGTCGAGTACACTAGTGTCTCTCGACCTGTGCTGACTCGCTGCCTCGTGCACCGTGTGTCCTAGAAGCAACGTAGTACGTCCTAGAAAACAATACTACGTTTCTGAGAGTTCAACACCGTGCTTCCGAGTTATCAACGTCGTGTCCGAATCAGCGAGGGGTCGTACACCCTAGAATCAAAGGGCTAGTCTCTGGATTGGACACATGGGGCGTAACGTCCCGTTTAATAAGAATTGGTGACCCGACGGTCCCTTTAGGGACATAACGAAAAAATACCGAACCGAAGTCTCCAGTCCGTCGCAGTTAGACTGGTGTAAACTAAACAATTTTCCCTTAGTGCTTCCGACCGACCATTCAGTTTTGAACGACTATACAAATTTTGGTGGTCTCACTAATTAGTGACTATATTCCACTTAACATTTTCAGTCTACGGGAGTAAATACCGTGTATTTTTCTGAGAGTAGAGGAGATGACGATCTCATATCCTTTTTTTTTTTTTGTGAATCCTTGTTAGAATCCCGATGTCTCTAATAATCTAAGAGTTGAGGTTATTCAGACGATACAGCTCCAGTCCCAGAACGAATCCTTCTCCTCCGACTCTAAACCCCACCTCTATGGACCCAGTTATGTGAACTCTTGGAACTTTAGAGACCAGTAGAACTTGAGTGACCCGGACGTCTTCACCAGGTAAGGAAGAAAAGTCTCCCAACGCGGGGAGGAGTGGGACGTTTCTACTACGTCTCCGTAGACGGGACGTCGTGACTGGGTCGACCCTTTCGTGACTAGGAGTATTCTGTCTTTTGTCTGGTCGGGACTTCTTCGAGGTCCTGGGGTCGCTTGTTCTTGTGTCCTAGACACTCTCGCGACCCCTGGTCTAGGTCCTCTCCGTCTCATAGTTAGTATATTCTCTTAAATAGTCACACCTAAATGAGAGGTCTCTGTGCCTTGGACCGTGAGATCGTTTCTCGAGTACTCTGTCACTTCAATACGATCATTCTATCGAGAGCTTTCGAAGTCTCTTTACTACCGAATGTGATTTACTTCGTCTTTACGGTCTTACCAAAACCGTTTGTCACCATCTTCCTTAGTTTTCTGAGTCTCTTCACCCAAATGACCTCTCTTATATGGTATATTTTCACCTTTGGGTGTCGACGGGTATCCATTCCCCTCCTTGTCCTCCTGGTCCTCCTTTGGTCGGAGTGACTCTTCGAGTCACCACAGAAAATAGATATCTGAACCGACTACCATCCTCTACGACAATGTCTTGAGACAGGGCCTATCGTTACTTCTCCTATTCTATGACTTTATTACCTCCGGTCAACTATCACGAATTGTAGGTTTTCCTTCATTTATTTAAATAGTATTATTCACGAGTCCAGTACACCGTTGATGCCTCCACACTGGGTCTCTTTCGCGACCTCTACCAATTATCCTTTACCTTGGGAATTCCTGTTCTACCTACCCGTTGGTTGTTCAAATGACGAGTTCGATATTTTGGTTTTCTTTAACTCCTCTTTCTAGTTCTCTGACTCCGTCGACGGGGGAATTTTCAATACTAGGGAACGGGTCATAGACCTGAACTCGGTCTCGGTCTCATATATTCAGTCCCCCAGGACTGGGTGTACAGTAAGGAACGATAATATAGTGACGGTTACAAAGTCGAGTGTAGATGACGACGTATACCCCCAGGGGTCGACTGTCTCCTTCTTTTTCCTGGTCTAAACCAAATTCTTACCCATCTTCCTTTACCGTTGGGTGAGGTCACAAGAACGGACCTCTTAGGGTCCCTACCCCCTCGGACCACCCGACGGTAGATACCCCAGCGTGTCTCAACCTGTGCTGACTTCACTGAATCGTCGTCGTCGGAGTAATGTACCCAAAGGGTCCACCGAGTCAACCATTTCTTAGATGGACGTTACGTCCTCTGGACCCAAGCTAAGGACACAGTCCTTCTAGGGGATCTCTGCCTTTACCGTTAGGTGAGGTCATAAAAACGGACCTCTTAGGGTGTCTGTCTCCTCAGACCGTCCGATGTCATGTACCCCAACGTTCTCAGTCTATCCTGAATCGCTGATTTGGTGGTGGTGGTCAGAGCAATGTATCCACTTTCGGTTTGTATTTGGAAACAAAAATATATTGAGGTGGGGGTTCACCACGACTTTCTGTGTCCACTACCTTTTAGGAGGGTTAATGGTCTCTATACACCCTTCCTAGGACCTAGTGGACGAAATACTTCTCTTTCCAAGACGGTATTTATGTATGTTCATAATTATTTATATAAGTCACCACTTACCGAGTCAAATATTCAATCCCTAGATCCTCCCCTTTCTGTCTATCTTTCTCCAGACCTTTCTCCGTACACCTACGGTGGATCTACACCCGTGTTTTATACTTCTGCATATATCCGTGGTGTCCAATCGTGGGTGGATTCTCACAAGTGGTATCAGTCAATTCAGTGAGTCAGTACAGACTGAGAAACATCGGGGAAACTGACGTCGTGTGGTCCGAAGGGTAGGTAGTAGTTAAGGGTTTCGATAGAGTGTGAGTACTCAACCTCTACGGTAGGTTGGTACAATAGGAGACAACAGGGGGAGAGGACAGAAATTAAAAAGGGTCGTAGTCCCAGAAAAGGTGACTCAGTCAAGAAGGGTAATTCACCGGTTTCCTAACTTCAAAGTGGTATCTTCTCGGTGATTTGTTAATCCATCTGTCCTACGAGTCAACCAACTACAGAAGGAGGGGTCACGACCGTGTTATGTCGGTACTGCAGTCTCTTCTTCCGGTATGCACCAAGGTCATCGTACTCGAGGGTGGCATTCCGACTACACAGGAGAGACTTACAGGTTTCACGGTCGTTGTATAATCATCTAGTCACGAGTCAGGAACTATAGGATGCGGACCTCCCTTGATGGGGCTCCATCGTGGTAGGGATCTTCCTCGTTTAGTCGGTAAACCGTTTAACCGATGTACCTTGGAGAAAGTAGGATCTCCCCTGTCACCAACTAAGTAAACCTGACCTTTATCATTGTATGAGCTCCATACTCAGACGGAAAGGAGAAGACCCTCGGGGTCACTCGTGGTCAGGGACTTTCGAATGTCTTAAAACTAGGTGAGTACACTCTCTTTATTTGATTAGGTGACATGACAAACGTCGGAGATCTCACCAAGACCCGCTCAAGTCGCAGTATCAACGTCAAGGGTCAAGGCACGCACGAGACCTAGGCTTCGTGTGTCGTAGGGTAGAAGTAAAGATAAAGGTCGGACGAGGAGGACGAGGTGTGAAGGAGAGAAAAAACAGACTACCGAAGTGAGCGTCAAGAAATAAAAAATAACTCTCTATTCGTCACGTATTACACTTGATTATTATTATTGCGTCAAGCTGCTAAAAGTGTGTACGTATATAAAGACATTAGTCGTACGTCTACTTCTATCCCTTGCAGAGGTTGCGGGGTGGTCAAGGAGAGTACAAGGAGGGGTGAGATCTAGACAGAGGGTGGGGGTTTCTCTTGGTGTCAAGACTTAGACTAGTCGTAACCAATCAAAACTGTGAAGAACCTGAATCTTACTTACTTTCGGGAGCATCCTCCACTGAAAACCACAGACCGAAAAAAGTCACTCGGATTAAAGACACTCTATGCGAGTGTGACTTCATATAAAGTCATAAAACAGGAGAAGTAGTGATACAGCAAAAGGTGACACACTTATACGATGATAATTCAGAAGTAAACGACCCGTGAACTTCAATAAAGATTAAACTCAAATACATATTTTGAAGAGACTTGTGAAAGAACGTACATAAAAACACCTGTTTGTATAAAGAAAGAAAACCACACTTAGCGACCTAGTTTCTGTCTGGACACAATCGAAATCATCCTTGACAGTTCGTCAAAAGGTACCACGAACACAATAAACTGTAAGATCGGTGGTTAGATTGTGAAGGGACGAGTGTGAACCTGAACAATCTGAAATTTTTAAAAACGGTAAGACTACTGACACGTCTGTATTAAGTGAGCCCAAACGCAAACGTAAGGAGACTACCGATGTCTCCCACACGAAGAAAAGGATACGAATTACCATAAACGTAGTAGGAAGAATTTTTTTTACATAAATAACAGCTCCCAACGGAAAGGTATCTAGCGTCGCTACGTATCAGGGAAGTCCCTGAATAGAAACGGGTAAAAACAGTACGTGATAACAAGGACTAACAAGGTATAAGACCGATCTTCTGTTACCTAAATTTATTTTTACTTTTCTTAGATCTTTCCCGTCTGAAATAGAGTTGATCTCCTCCTTAAAATATTACTAATCTCGGTGGTCGATACCTACCCACTAGAACCCTTCGATACCTGCACCGGGTCCATAGTCTACCTACCTTCCTGTTTATGCCTGAAACATCGAAACATTAGGACACTGAACTTTTCTAGGTTATTTATCACCCTGGGGGTATAACATATTAAACTGAATTTCAATGACATACTCATAAAAACACATTCAAAGAGTCCTCATCATATATAAAGGCAAAAGAGAGACAACGAATCTTTACGGAATTTACGAATAGTCAAGTGATCGAAAGGAGAGAGTTTCACAATCAACCAGTCAACACAGGTTGAGAAAATGTTGGGAATACCTGAACACCGGGTGGTCCCAGGGGACAGGTTCCGTAAGAGAACCGTTCTTATAACCTCACCCATCGGTAAGGGTAGAGGTCCCCTAGAAGAGTTGGGTCCCTAACTTGGACCCAGAGGACGTAACCGTCCTTCTAAGAAATGGGAGACTCGGTTGTCCCTTCGGGACGAAGGTAGAGATGGGGAGAAATAGGTGTGGGAGAACCTTTTATTTTTCGTAATATAAACCAATGACGTTAGGACGAGTAGGACTTTACCTCTTTGATTTAGTGTCAAATTCAGAAGGTTAAATAATGACTCTGGGTGTGTTGATCTTAGGTATGAAGGAAGGAGGGTTGGATTCACTTTTCACTTTCACAATCAACGAGTCATCAAGGACTGAGAACGTCGGGGTACCTGACATCGGGTGGTTCGAGGAGACAGGTACCCTAAAAGGTCCGTTCTTATGACCACACCCAACGGTAAAGGAAGAAGTCCTGTAGAAGGACTTCTACTACCCTAACTTGGACACTGAGGAAGTGACCGTCCTTCTAAGAAACGGTGACTCGGTGGACCTTTCGGGTCCTTTCTTAAATCTTTCGATTTATTTTGTTCGAATTTTAGTGGGGGCGTTAAAAGTTTTGATGATCGATGTCCATTTTAGTGATTCCTCTAGAGTCTATGTTCGTGACCGAACTCTCCACAAAAAGATTGTTACATAATTTTATGTAAAACTTCTAAACCTCAAGATCTTCTTAGGTCACACCTTTCGGACGATTAAGGTCCTACCTCGGAATATCAGGGACCACGGGGGTAATGTGTGTGTCCAAAACGGAAGGAATTCGAAGGACAGTCGAAGATAACAAATAAAGACAAATTTTCTCGTCGGTCGAGGAAAGGGGTTTTACAACCGTCCTGTCTCCCTTTAATTTAGACGTTGACAACCGTCCGGACCGGTCGTGACCGTACGGGGAGGGGGTAGGTAGATTAAGTATAAACGGAGGGTCACAAGAGAATTTGAAAACTCTCGACTGAAAAGAAGGTTTTAGATACAAGGTTTAGGTTAAACTTTAAATCGTTCAGTCGGAACAGAAAACTGTCCTTTTTTTTTTTTTTTTTTCGTCTTGTTCTTTGGGAATTGACAAACGTAAACGGCATAGATAGGAGGAGTCTCCTTTTAAATCTTATCTCTGTCCAGCCATTTGGAGAAAGATTTTCGTTTGTACGGGTTTACGGAAAGACCTTATTTAAAAAAAAATTTCTTTAGTTCATTTTCTAAACTAATGAAACATTTTCACTAGATAAATCCCAATTCTTTATAAGAATGAAAATTTAACTAGTAGGAGGACTCGACAAAAATGTAGATGGTTGAATAGGGTGGTCTCTTTACTTACAGTACAAGGGCTTCATGTATGGTGAACCCTATTTTGTAGGTCACACTTGCACAAGTAGAGAGAGAACGGAACGTGACGTGGAGGGTTACGCACTCGCGCGCGCGCGCGCGCGTGTGTGTGTGTGCGTGTGTGTGTGTGTGTGTGTGTGGTAGTAAGTGTTCCTTTTTGGGATATTAATCTGTCTACACCGAACACGTACTGTATTATTATTGATTGTAACTTGGAACCGGTACACGGTCCTTGAAATGTATCTGAGAAAGTGAATTAACTACCCCATCCTGGTATCGATAAAGGTACACTACCTCTGTCAACTAGGTCCCACCAACTCAGTGAGCAGACTCCAATCGGTCGACACTTCCCCACTTCGGCTGTAAGTTTAAGTTAGTTAGGTAAAGATTTTCGTCGTGTTTGTAAGGGAATCGACAGGACGAAGAATCGTCGGTCCCAGTCAATTGTCTCTCAAAAAATTACGTTGAGTGTTTACTCCATTTGCATAAATAAATAAAACGAATTTTGAAAACTATTATCTCAACTAAATGTTACAACACAATCAAAGACGACTTCTCGTTTCACTAAGTCAACGTATATATGTATATAGGTGAGAATAAATCTCAGATATGAGTATATCCAGTAATGTCTTATAACTCTGCTCAAGGTCTTATAACTCATCCAGAAATAATCACATTTATAAAAAATCGATAAAATCATATTACTCTGGATTCATAAATCATAACCAACAGTTTTCTTTTTCTCTCCAGTTTTAATATATTACCCCCTGAACAGAGTACCAGGTCACCAAGTCTACGATCCAAAGGTAACGTTCCCCGCGTCCAAGTTTAAGACCAGTTCCTTGACTCTAGGGTGTACAGCGTGTCCGTTTTTTTCAATGTACTATCCGTCTTACACTTAAAAAGACGTGTGATCTACAGAAACCGTCCTTTAGTCACACATGACACCACACTACGAACTGACCTGTCGTATCCCCTCCTCACCGACGTCGGCTCTCACCCTCGGAAGGGGTACATTGGGGCATACGGAAGGTAGGAAGAGTCCTGACTTTGAATGAAATGATAAATAGGGGTCCCGATCTTTCAGTGCACTCGGTCTTTGGTGAGTGTCGAGAAACACTGTGTCGTCATTGACCTACCCCCTCTTTGTATCGGCCTTAAGTTGTAGGATCCACCGGTTCACATAAGTTATCCTTCTCTGACACCTCAGTCCCTCTGGGTTCATTTTGTCTCGCCCCTACGTCTCCGCCTGTTTTTTCCTTGTGTCCTTCCTCTTCCCCAACTTCCTCTCCCGAAACGTTCTACGTTCCTTTCTTACTCTCTCGGTCCCCTAGTCCCTCCAGAGGTGCACCCTGAGAACCATTTTTCGGACCTGTCGTTTGCAACATCAACACGATGTTCTTCCGATGTGGTTCCCGCGTTTTAGGTGCAGGAGAGAGGACCCTGGATCGTGAGTAAAGGGGGGAGGGGGTTACGAAAGTTATTTGTCGGTAGTTATGTAATAACTATGGAACCTACTTTATCCATTTATTACTCTTGAATGACATATTGTGTCCCTTGGGATGAGTTACGAGACACCACTGGATTTACCCTCCCTTCAGGTTTTTTCTCCCCTATGTACACATTCAACGAAGGGACCACCCAGTGACCATTTCTTTGAAGAACGTTACGTCCTCTACGTCCTCTGTTCCCAAGCTAGGGACCCAGTCCTTCTAGGGGACCTCCTCCCGTACCGTCGTGTGAGGTCATAAGAACGGACCTCTTAGGGTGCCTGTCTCCTCGGACCACCCGATATCAGGTACCCTAGCGTTTCTCAGTGTATACTAAATCGTCGAGATGGTGGTCGTGGTGGTATACATATTCATATCGACTAAGTAAAACGACACACCGTATTTACTTGTCTTGTAACACTTCGTTGATATGAGGTTATTTTTAATTAATCTTTTTTTCTTTTAGGAATTTTGTTAGTTGTCGACGATTTGGGAGTACTCCTTGTACCCATGAGTGAATTCTTCTCCAGACACTTCTTCGACAGGGGTTGTGATTCGAGGTCCTCCCGAAGATTTTTATGTTGGGTACTTGGTTTTACATCCACGATAGTGTCCCGAGTTTTTATACCAGTAAGAAAGGTTCTGGCGGTGGTAGTGGTAAGGATGACGGATTGTGAAGTCGGAAAAGTTGATACTTTAAGTCCTGTGTAAAGTTTATCACTTATTCGAATATGTATATATAACTTCCCAATTTAAGCGTCGTCGATAACTGACGTCGGTACTTTAATTTTCTACGAACGAGGAACCTTCTTTTCGATACTGGTTGGATCTGTCGTATAATTTTTCGTCTCCGTAATGAAACGGTTGTTTCCAGGTAGATCAGTTTCGATACCAAAAAGGTCATGAGTACATACCTACACTCTCAGCCTGATATTTCTTTCGATTTGTGACTTCTTGACTACGAAAACTTGACACCACAACCTCTTCTGAGAACTCCTAGGGAACCTGACGTTCCTTTAGTTTGGTCAGTTAGAATTTCCTTTAGTCAGGACTTATAAGTACCCTTCCCGACTACGATTTCGACTTTGAGGTTATGAAACCGGTGGAGTACGCTTCTTGGCTGAGGAACCTTTTCTGGGACTAAGATCCTTTCTAACTTCCACCCTCCTCTTCCCTTACTGTCTCCTACTCTACCAACCTACCGTAGTGACTACCCCACCTATACTCAGACTCACTCGAGGTCCTCAACCACTACCTGTCCCTCCGGGCCGAACGACGTCATGTGCCCAGCGTTTCTCGACCTGTACTGACTCACTGACTTGACTTGACTAATTTCCCATCGTCATTTAACTTATCGGTATTTTAGAGGTCTGTTGAGAAAAGAATAAAAATTAACTTCTTATAATGAAATATTATAACAAAACCAGAGACAGTATGTAGTTGTACTTAGTCGGTCTCCATATGTATACAGGGAAGGGAGACTTGGAGGGAGGGAGGAGGGTTGGGTAGCGTAGCATATCGTTTAAAGGTAAACGATATACCGATAGATGAAAGGTATACCATTATATGTACGAAGGTGCGATGAGAGTGTTAAGTAGGGTGATCTGTAGAACTTTTTATTTTCTGTTGATCATGAAACCTGTTGATCGTGAAACCTACTTCTTCCGTTACCGTGGGGTGAGGTCATGAGAACGGACCTTTTAGGGTACCTAGCTCTTCGGACCACCCGACGTCAGGTACCTCAGTGATTCTCAGCCTGTGCTGACTCGCTACAGTGAAAGTGAAAAGTGAAAGTACTTGAC
Source organism: Capra ibex (assembly GCA_006410555.1). Lineage (NCBI taxonomy): Eukaryota > Metazoa > Chordata > Mammalia > Artiodactyla > Bovidae > Capra > Capra ibex. The sequence goes on along the minus strand of SJYO01048061.1, from coordinate 52,117,857 downwards.
CTCTTCCTTTACCGTTGTGTGAGGTCACAAGAACGGACCTCTTAGGCTCCCTGACCCCTCGGACCACCCGACGGCAGATACCCTAGCGTGTCTAAGTCTGTGCTGACTTCGCTGAATCGTCGTCGTCGTCGTCATGAAACCCACGACACAAACACCGGCGGTACTTAAGGAAGGGAGGGGAAGGAGTAAGTTCGTGTAAGACTTAAAATTTATTAGTGACACAATGAAAAAAAAACCATCAAATTAGTGAACCTAATAGGGATTGTTATATAACAACTCAAAAATTAGAAACATATTTCTCTTACATAATCTTCAAAAGAAGATCTTAACAAAGAAAATACGTCATTTTAGAAATTTCCGGTATGTACTACTAGACGCATCGACGTCCAGTGACTAAAAAAAAGTGATTTTTTCTTTTTTTAGAACTAAGTCAACAAAAACAAAGTGGGACGAGCCCATAAAGGTTAAATATAGTGTTTGTACAACGATATATGAATGGGTATTCGTTGTGAAAGTAACACGATATCAGGATCGTTATAAACAACTTGAAATGGTTGGGTTTGATTTGACAAAAGATTTTCTGAATGAAGGTAACTCCGATTATGGTCGTCATATACTCTTTATCAGGAATATTTATAAGAAAGGACAGTCTGAAAGTAAAAGTGATTAACCTACTCATGTGTTAACATAGAATTAACAAAAAACATTTAAAGGTAAAACGACCAATATATATTGTAATTTCTACAGTGTAAATATCCGAAAAATCCAAAGACACTTTAAGAACGATACCAACGAGTAAATAAAAAAGAATACCTAAGTCTCCTTAAATAATATATAAGGTTTATTGTTCAGAGACAACCCATGTGAACTTCGTTTATAGAAGAAAACCAAAATCCTTAGAGAACTACTTCGAAAAACTACTTGTCTTAGGGATGAAAATTACATCAACTTGCATACATTATGTCAGATAACTAAACACACAAACCAATACCTTCTACAAACTGTAAAAAAAAAGTGACATGTCGCAAATTGTATGGACGGGAACTCAAATTGACCCTTCGTCTCTAAGTCTTTCCACTTCCCAAAAGAGTGTGTCACTACTCTTAACTTCTTTTACTTCAAACGTCCCATCGTGTTCATGAGTACTACCACAGGAGACCTGTGACCGGTTCGAGGTCCCGGTTGTTGTCATCATGTTCGACATATTCAATCATTGTTCGAATCTACACACGAAACCCCTGAAAAACACGTAACGAATGTGAAAAAACCCATAGTACATAACACCGAAACACATTTCGGTGTCAGACACCGGAACAAAGATAAGACACTTGACGGGTCACAGAAAAATTATTTAAAGTAAACACGGACTTAGTTAGTCTCGTCGAGAGAAACCGAACACTTTTTCTTGACCCCGATTGTGCCAGTTATGCTCTGACAAAACATAATATTCGGTAGAAAGACAAACCATAAAGGAACGAGATACGAGACGTTTCCAAATTCGTATTACTCAAGTCACTTCCTCTATTTTATTGACCCTTTCACTAGTTATTTTTTTACAGTAAGAGTAAGGACGATAGCTCAGGTCGGTAAAATACGCCTTCGAACCAAAGGAAGAAACTGAGATTACAAAAGGGATCGAACGAGCAGAGGAAGAAGACGGTATGGGGGACAGACAGAGCGGAAGAGTTATCCAGGGTTAAACCTCCCAGTATTACTCTGGGTGAGTAAAAGTACCATTACAAAAGTCAAATGAAAGAAGAGTTACCTAGCAGACTGTTCGTAGTAGTAGTATACGAATAGTTGTAAGTAAGTGAGTTGTTTTAGTGACACACTCAAGGTATTTTGTGACCATTTACACCCTTGCCGATCACTTTTATAAAATTCCACTGTCTAACTACCGTCGAGACGTTTATCTAAGTCTTTAAGAGAGAGTCTGTCTAATGAGCACTTTACTATAAAAATTTCGGGAAGTCGTGTCGAAATAAAGTCAAGTTCGGAATATCTCTTGACCGTGTGTACCTTACTTTTCTAAAAGTGCCTCTCGGAAAATACTAGTCAAATTACCTATGTTGTTTATGTAAACTTTTGCTCCGCTAGAACTCTATTTAGCTTAGTGAAATCCAGTACTAAATTTCGTTGACAGTCGTTCGAACTCAATTAGTTAAAATGATAAGTCTTATAACGAATTATGTTAGTTGAGAGGTAACTTGTCTGTGACGCTATTCATGACTCTCCCCGATCCATATCTTACGTTCTGTCGCGTACCTTCCCGAACTTCAGAAGGGTCTCCATATTTATTTCTGTCCTTCCTTCCATTCCTTCCAACTCCCGTGCCCCTCTCAAAAGAGTACATCTCCTTTTTCGCGACTTTCTTCTGGTCGGAAACCCGACCAGTCATATCGACCTCTCATTTCACCTAAATTCCCCTTTGTACGTCTACTGTTCTATGAATTTATATCGTATACTTACGTGTATATACCCTAGATCTTTTTACCGTGACTACTTAGATAAACGTCCCGTCCTTATCTCTACGTCTGTATCTCTTGCTTGAAAACCTGTGTCATGCCCTTCCTCTCGGACCTTTTTTTACTCTGTCGTCGGAACCACATATACGAGCTGGTACACATTTGATCTATCGATCACCCTTCCACGACGTATCGTGTCCGTCGAGTCGGTCCACGAGACACTACTGGATCTCCCACCCTGCCCCCAACCCCCACCTTCCCTTTTAGTCCTCCCTCCCCTATATACATATGGATACCGACTCAGCACAACAACATGTCGTCTTTGATTGTGTTGGTGCATCTCGTTAATATAAGGTTAAATTTTTTCTTTTTCTTGAAGTTACCGTAAAACACTACTTACAGTAAATGGAGGAACCAATCCCAGTCACAAGTCTGTAGCAATCCCAGTCTAGACGTCCTCTGACAGGGCGACTCAGTTTTAGGTCTCAGAGACTAGTTCAGAGGAACGACTAAGATGACTTCAGGCTCACATAGAACTCCAGGTCGGGTGCCAGTAAGACGTCGTTATACCACGGAATTTTGAATTAAAGATCCTCAAATCTCGTTCATTAATATAATAATGACACACTTTAATCTCACTAGTCTTAGTGTGTAAAGGACTGATCCATTGAACCTAAGTTATCGATCTAGATGTCACCAGGACCCCTTAGACATTAAAAAATTCACGACATCCTTGAAGGGACCATCAAGTCATCAATTCTCAGCCGGACAGCTACGTCCCCTGTGTCCAACCTAGGGACCAGACCCTTCTAGTGTGTACGGTCCCTCAGTGATTCGGACACACGGTACTGAGGACTCGGGTGTGTGGGATTTCGGGTACGAGGTGTTGTTCCTTTCTTTGAGTGGGTGGTGTTGATCTCTTGTCGGGGGTGAACGACGTTAATCTCTTTCGGGTGTACGTCGTTGGTTCTGGGTCTTGTCGGTTTTTATCTTTATCTATTTTTTAAATTTTATTTTATGACATTTAATCATAAAGACTACGTATGAGGTCGAATGTGTAATAACAAAACCCACACTCAAAATACCTAATCGTTAATGTCTTCATTTCCACTAAATCCCTTTCTTCAACCCCTGGGTCCAAAGTCTGGTCGATTGGTAAACTTCTTTTGTTACCGAAAAATTTTCTTATAAAATAAATAAAAATTTAACTTCATATTAACGAAATGTTCCGACACAATCAAAGACGACATGGTACTTCACTTAGTCGACATTGCTGTGTATGTCGGGAAGAGAGAACTCGGAGGGAGGGTGGGGGGTAGGGTGGGGAGATCTAGTAGTGTCTCGCGACTCAACTCAAGAGATACGACATGTCTTCGAAGGGTGATCACGTTCTCAAAAATCTTATATTTTCGTTACTTGAACCCTAATAGTTCCAGGAGAGGTTGAATCTTTAAGAGTCCACGTTCTATCTTTCGTCTCAAAAAGTTATTGTAACCCTAAGTACGACTCCGTCCCTTTATGTCTTGGTGTTGAAACCCCGGTCTATCTACAGTCAAACTTAAGACAAAATCAGTAAATAATGGACACCCTGGTACCGGTTTAATCTTTGAAGAGACTTTATGTCACAGAACAAACGTTATGTTCCTATTACAACTGAGAGGGAATGCAAACAATATTCCAACTCACGTTATTTTATCCCTATTTTGACCACACATGAATGAGAACCCTCAACTACCCTGAACATTTCGTCAAACGTGACACATATGTGTTCACAAAGAATAATAATAAAATACTCATAGGAATTTCTACGACGTGTTACAGCCCGTTTATAATCTACGGGTATTTGCAATCGAGGAAAGAGAAACGGTTCGGGAACCTATAAATTAGATGACTTCCTGAAATCCGTCTTTCCAGGATTTGAGTTACTTCCATAATTTAACCAAAATTGTCCGACTCACTAAAACTTGAGAAGAAAAATAGAGAAGGTCAACGAAATTTACTGACTAAAGAAGAGAGACAACGTTCAGGAGAACTGACACTATCCCTCGTACTACTTAGAGTGTGTGGTAAATCATGTATTTTGAGTAGGTGACTCGCAACAAGTAGACGAAGGAATGTTCGACCCGCGAACGACGACAAAAACACCCACCGTATTAGTCGAACGAACACTCTCTACTGTCAACACTTTGTTGTCACTCAATATTACATACTTAATTATAGCCGATACCGGTTTAATCCCGAAGGGAACACCGAATCACCATTTCTTAGACGGACGTCCTTTGTCCAAACTAGGGACCGAACCCTTCTGGGGGGTCTTTTCCTTTACCGTTGGGTGACGTCATAAAAACGGATTCTTTAGGGTACCTGTCTCCTCGGACCACCCGACCTCAGGTAACCCAGTGTTTTCTCAACCCGCACTGACTTGCTGACTTGTTGTTACTGGTTTAACTCTCGTTTTGGTGTTTTTTTATAAAGAGCTTCGTGTTTGTTTTGTCCGTTCTTGGAACTGTTACCACGACCATTAGTTGGGTACCTCTCAATGTCTACCGGTTACTGAGTAGATAAACTTAACTGAGCTAATGGAGATCCTTACACTGGTCTCTCATACTCACCTAAAAGTGGTAACAAAGGATCTTCTGACTAACGAACGGTGTAGTTGTTTTGCCTCCGAATAGGTCTACGTTGACTGTCTATATTTTATCTTTCAGAACTGTGACCTACTCGTAGACAAGGTTGTGAGTAAAATTTCTACTCCTCTGACTCCAGGTGTCTTCAACCTACAAGAGTACGGGTACTCAATACCCACGTTTTGTAAAAGAAACGTGTTTCCATCTATAACTTTTGACCACCAGCAAGTCAACGATTCAGCACAGACTGAGAACACTGGGGTACTTGACATCGGGTGGTTCGAGGAAATAGGTACCCTAAAAGGTCCGTTCTTATAACCTCACCCATCGGTAAAGGAAGAGGTCCCCTAGAAGGGCTGGGTCCCTAACTTGGGTATAGACGACACAAAGGACGTAAAAGTCCACCTAAGAAATGGTGACTCGGTCGACCCCTAGAAATTCATCAATTAAACGTTATAACACAATCAAAGTTCACATATCGTTTCCCTGGGTCAATATATGTCTGTGTGTGTATATAAGAAAAGTCTAAAACAAGGTAATATCTAATAATGTTCTATAACTGATATAAACGGACACGATATGTCATCCAGAAACACCAAATGGATAAAATATATGTCATCCTACATAAATAATTAGAGTTTGAGGATTAAATAGGGAGGGACTAGGGAAGAGGAAACCATTTGTATTCAAGAAAAAGATACAGACACTCAGATAAAGAAAAACCAGTCATTCAAGTAAACATAGTTAAAAGAAAATCTATATACACTGTAGTATACTATAAACAGAAATGGACTAAATAAAGTGATTTGTGCCATTAGAAATCTAGATAGGTACAACGACTATCACTATAAGAAAAAGAGAGTCCGTCTAAAGAACTAGAGAAAAGAGAGAAGGGGGTTTGTGGAACTCGTCACTAGTGCGACGACGGTCACCATTTAATGTAAGGAAGAAACATTCTACGAGTCGTCTTTCCTAAAGTGAGTAGGAAGTCCCGACTCGTTTCTCATTTATCCACCGTTATAGATCCCATCCTTTATTTCCGGGTGTTTCAGTTCATCATCACACTATTGAATGAACTTTTTCAATTGAGATGAGATTACCGTCCGTTCACTAATTCTGAAACGGAAGTTTACGTCCCCCACGTTCAAACTAGGGACCAGGTCCTCGGTTCTAGGGTGTACTGATTGGTGGTTTTTTGGTTTTGTAATTTTTTTATTTCTTCTTCGTTATAAAATTGTTTAAATCGTTTTTGAAAATTTTACCAGGTGGAGTTTTTTTTTTTTTTTTTTCTGTTGAGTAAGAAATAATGTTTACCTAGACGGGTATCATTTAGGTTCTTTATCTAAACTGGTGAAATTAAAAAATTTTTTGAAAAAATCTTTCGTAAAAGGGGTTTGAGGATGTTTATCATAAAGAGGAATAAAAAATTCAATAAAAATGATAAAGTACATTTACATTCAGTTAGATACGTAGATAACCTAATTTAACAATGATAACAAGACACGTCGGTTAAGTTAATTTTGGTGACTTGCACCGTTCTTTTCCAACAAAAACAAAGAAAGAGAAGATTTCTTCGTACGACCACTAGTCCACCGGTATTAGACAAATTTATTGTAGAAATATACTCTAAAATCTTTTACGAATATAAGTAAACGATCCCGAAAGTATTGTTTTATGGTACCCGATCCTCCGATTTTGTTGTCTTTAAATAAAAAAGTATAAAGACCTCCGATCTTCAGGTTCTAGTTCAAGATCTAAGGTTCGAGACCCACTCTCGTCCCGACAAAAAGGTTCCAGAGAGGGAACCGAACATCTACCGACAGAAGAGGATGGGAGTTATACCAAAAGGGATGCACAGAATTAATTCAGACACAGGATTAAAGGAGAAGACTATTCCTGTGGTTAGTATAACCTGATCCCGAGTGGGATGACTGGAGTAAACTTTAATTAGTGGAGAAATTTTTTGGGATAGAGGTTTGTGTAGTGGAAGACTCATTCTCCGAGACTTGATTTTTATGACGGACGGTACAATCGTTTGTTTTCAACGATGATGGTTCGGTGGTCGGTGATGGTGATGGGTGAGGAATACCCCCATCTCTGTTTGGTCAACGGGTAGAGTTTCGGGAGTTGGTGACGTCGGTGGAGGTCACCACGTGGGACTCCCCTGAGTCCTACCCTCTCGGGGACTATGACCGGGGTCTATCGACTCTACACCTAGTTTCCTTACTAAAGTCACTCGGGTCTGAGAACGTAGAAGGGGAAGTTCCTCTCCGCGATTTAAGTCATTATACTCTACACACCAAAAGAAACACATACACACACGAGTCAACGTAGGTTGAGAAACACTGGGGTACCTGATATCGGACGGTCCGAGAAGACAGGTACCCTAAAGGGTCCGTTTTTATGACCTCACCCAACGGTAAAGGAGGAGGTCCACTAGAAGGACTGGGTCCCTAGTTTGTACGTAGAGGACGTAACCGTCCGTCTAAGAAATGGTAACGTGGTGGACCCTTCGGGAACCAAAGGTAAGTAATTGTCATTAGAAAACTACAAGTCTGATGGACCAAAAACAACGTTTTGAGGATATATAGGACCAAGGAAGGAATGGAGAAGTCTCGTCAGGCAATCTTAATAGACTCTCCGACATAGGGTCCGAACCTTGGGAGTTGTTCAAGATGGTTTATTTTATATTAAGAGTCTAAAATCCAACACGTAAAAAAACTCTCGAAGTTGTATACCTAGATCCCTTCCCAATCCACCTCCTCATGACCCGGGTGTCGTCTCGTATTACGGTGTAGACGACGACTGTAGAGAAAACTCTCTATTGAGGATTTTCTTCTACGATAATTGACCCGACTAACAGAGACGAGTCGTCCCGTCTGGGGGTGTGTAGTGGGTGTTACGTGGGGTATAATCCAACCGACTTCGGACTGATGAGGTTTGGATCGAGACATAAGAATCCTACTTGAGTCTCTAAACCACGATTTTCCCTAGGACAAGAAAACACTCAACAAGAGGTTTGAATAGGGTCAAAGATCTCGTAACTACTTACATTAATCGTTTTCCCATGGATTATTTGATGAAATAGAAGAGTCTTGATACTGTTTCTTTATCTATGGACGACTCAGTCCTCTCGACAGGTCCTTGACAACCTGTCACCATTAACGACACCCCAAACCGGAGACGAATGTCTACGGTTCGGAGGGACACATGTCTCCTCGTACCAAGTACTGTTGACTAAATGGAGTAGGCACCTCCTCGCGGAGATTAATCGCTGGTCTCCGTCGGACGTCATGAGACTTGCGGGGTCTTCTCCGGACGACACATTTTGACAGGGGACTTTACTACCGTAACAGGAGACAGACAGATGACCACCACAGTAATTGATCAGTCTTATTCTGAGAAAACCGTCCACAAAAACAAAGTACTGACTCGACTATCGAGACACTTAGCGTGACACAAAAATACTCGAGTGTATTGAGAATCCTTCTACGTGTCGAAGAGGTTGTTCCGGGTCCGACGCCCCCAGTCCGACTCTACCTGTGTGTGAGCGAACACAAACGGATTTCGGGAACACAGTGATTCTGTGAGGTTGACTTCTCTCTTTTCTGTCCGAATTAGAAGGGCCGACGGTTGACGACCATCGTCTTCTTCTCGCCCTACTCTTTTGTGTGGGGCCCTCAATGTGTCAGATACTGTTGGAGAACAAGGTCGAAAACTTTCCCACTTTAACGATTATTTTACTAGTTTCCCCGAAACTAAGTACGGTAAGACCGAAGGTGCCGACTGAGGAAAATGTCAAAGGCTCTACCAACCTTCGGACTATTGAGAATCTAAGATACATCTCTCCGAGAGGTCTCCCTTTAGCTTAGACTCTTGAGAGAGTTTACATAAGGTTCAAAGTTTTTGTTTGTTCCAAATCTTTTACGTAACTGACTCTTTTTTGTGACGGACCCTTTTTATTTATTTATTTAATGGGGCTTGTGACTAAAAAGAGGGGTTTAAGTAAACGTGTACCGAGTTTAAAAAGTGCCCTATTACTGTCTTAATCTGATTAAAAGTTTTTTTTACGTACGTGACTTCGGATAAAGAGTAAGAACGGATACGACGAATTTTCCTATAGTCCGAAGGTACTACCGAGTCACCATTTCCATTTTTAGGTGGACGGCTACGTTCTCTGTGCCCAAGTTAGGGACTAGGCCCTTCTAGGGTGTACGGAGTTTCGTTGATTCGGACACACGGTGTTTATGACCCGGACACGAGACCTCGGACCCTCGACGGTGACGACTCGGGTTCACGGTGTTGATGACTTCGGACACACGGAGTCTCGAACACGCGGTGTTGCTCTCTTTGGTAACGTTGCTCTTCGGCCTCGCGGTATTGATCTGTCACCGGGGACGACGACGTTGATCTCCTTCGGGTCCACGTCGCTACTTCTGGATCGTGGCGGTTTTTATTTGTTTGTGTGTAATTTTTTTATTTAATATTTATGTTTATTTATTTTTCACACAGTGTCTACTTGATTGAAGTGACGACCCCCTTATCAAAGTAGAGAATATACGTTTTGGTCTTTCTTGTAAAAATAAAGATTTAGTTATTATTTATTCTACGCAAATCTTATGTTTCGTTCGAATGTACGCCTAATCGAATAGCTGTTAAGATTCACGACGAAATTTTAATTCTTAATTTAACTTAACTGGAAGGTATGTAAGTCACGAAGTCCGAAGGGACCACTGAGTCGCCATTTTAGGCGAATGTTCTGTCCTCTCCGTCCGCCCAGGCACCCAAGTTAGGAACCCAATCCCTCTAGGAGACTTCTTCCTTTACCGTTGGGTGAGGTCATAAGGACGGACCCTTTAGGGTACCTGTCTCCTTGGACCATCCGATGTCAGGTACCCCAGTGTTCTCAGTCTGTACCGATTTGGTGGTGGTGGTGGTGGTGTAAGTCGTGACGCCAACTTTTAACATTTTTAGTGATTTGGTGGCATGTGACCTCATCCCTCAAGTCAAGTCAAGTCAAGTCGGCGAGTCAGCACAGGATGAGAAACACCGGGGTACTTAGAGTCGTGTGGTCCGGAGGGACAGGTAGTGGTTGAGGGTCTCAAATGAGTCTGAGGAAAGGCAGCTCAGCCACTACGGTAGGTCGGTAGAGTAGGAGACAGCAGGGGAAGAGGAGGACGGGGGTTAGGGAGGGTCGTAGTCCCAAAAAAGGTTACTCAGTTGAGAAGTGTACTCCACCGGTTTCATAATCTCAAAGTCGAAATCGTAGTCAGGAAGGTTACTTGTTTGTGGGTCCTGACTAGAGGAAATCCTTCCTGACCAACCTGAAGGAACGTCAGGTTCCCTGAGAGGTCTCAGAAGAGGTGGTGGTGTAAAGTTTTCGTAGTTAAGAAGCCGTGAGTCGGAAGAAGTGTCAGGTTGAGAGTGTAGGTATATACTAGTGACCTTTTTGGTATCGGAACTGATCTACCTGGAAACAACCGTTTCATTACAGAGACGAAAACTTATACGACAGATCCAACCAGTATTGAAAAGAAGGTTTCTTATTCGCAGGAAATTAAAGTATCGACGTCAGTGGACCGTTCACGAAATGAGTGTCACCCAGGACTTACTACGAGGTCTGCCGTCGCGGGCCTCGTCCGGTCTTGTGGACCATACTTGCTAAGGGTCTCTTACTACCCTTCGGTCGGTGCGGTCCAAAAAGAGACAGGAACACTGGAATCCCTTCCCTTGACTTGATAAGACGGAGAATACTAAGGGAGATATAGGTCTTGTTACTTCATTGAACTCCCCATCTGTTATAGAGATTGTAAATATAGACCACATTAGAAAGGGGACGGAATGTCTGGAAAAAAAGATCTCGGATACTCCGTTCAGATACTTTCTCCGTAAGGGTTTGAACGTAGAAGTCTTGGTTTGAGTAAGAGAAGAGAGGGGACATTAAGTGAGAGGAAAACAGAATTGGATTATCGAGTCAACCCGAAGGTCACCATTTCTTAGGTGGACCGTTACGTCCTCTACACCCAAGTTAGGGACCCAACCCTTCTAGGTGACCACTTTCTTTACCGTTGGGTGAGGCCATAAGAACGGACCCTTTAGGGAACCTGTCTCCTCGAACCATCCGATGTCAGGTACCCCAACGTTTTCTCAACTTTCGATGAATCGCTGATTTGCTGTTGTTGTTATCCAGTTAATCTGTGAGGGTTTCGTAGGACAAAGAAAGAAGGGAGAGAAAAGACATACGTCAGGGACGGAAAAAGAGTTTGGGAAATGAGAGAGAGTATGTATGACGACGACTGAACCAATTTCAGGAATCAGGAAATAAAACGAACAGACAAATAAACAACTTTAAAACACTCCCAGTCCGTGATTATAATTATCTAGACGTGGAACTAATTTTGGGAATCAGCGGTCCAAACGGTGTTCATACCGTCCTCGACACGATTCGTTACTACTAAGTCTCTAATCTCTACGGTCCGAACGGAATTTCTACATCTCTTTATCAACTTGGTTTCCTCCCATTTTGTTTTGTTACGTGTCATAACTCAGATTAAGTATCTTCCGTTCACCTCCCCTACGTCTCGGTCCCTCCTCTGAAGCCACTGCAACCACAGACTCATTCCAAAACTCCCCATTTATCGATGGTCACCACATTTCTTCTTCCCATAATGTTCGTGTCCTTCACCGTACCTGTTCCTACGTCGGTATCGCTTTAATGTCACTCAGACACACCGATACTCATCAAGTCTGAACTTCCCATTCCTATACTTCTTTTGTCATACTTATGACATTTCCCGTACCTTCCGAAAAATTTCCATACTACCAAAATGCTACGCAGAAACTCAAAGAAGTATCGGAAGGGGGTTCACTCGCTCACTTACCTGCAACGTACGAACCAACACAGGTCGAGAAACGTTGGGGTACCTGATATCGGGTGGCCCGAAGAGCCTAACCCAACGGTAAACGAAGAGGTCCTCTAGAAGGACTGAGTCTCTAACTTGGTCCTAGAGGACGTAACCGTCCGTTAAGAAAAAAAAAAAAATGGCAACTTGGTGCATCCTTCCGGTCAGGAAAGGGGTTTGTTACTGTGTTAATAGGAGGAAAGGGAAGATTGTTTGTCTTACACCGTGTTTCACTACGATTATTGAGGACTCAGATCCAGTGTTGTACCCAGGGAAGACACACCGAGAAAGAGAGGACCTAGTGAACAACATCTCCCTCCGTTCTCGGTACGACACTCCTCGAGTTCGTCGGACACCTCTCCTGGTACACGCCTCCTTGACCTCGGAGGACGGTTGTCGGTCGTAGTGGCTCGGTCGGTGTCCTCTGTCGGTGGCACCTCTGTCTAGACGGTCGGGGTCAGTTCGGATGTAAAACTATCAGTAGAGAACTTTCCAGAACTTTGTCTTTATGGGTCAATTCGGTACACACTAAAGGATTGGGTGTCTGTGTCACTCTAATTATTTAAGAGTAACAACAAAATTCGACGATACAAAATTCTACTAAACAATCCGTCGTTCTCTATTGATTATTTTTTCCTCCTCACTACTCTAGTCTGATTGCTTTTTACATTACCGTGATACTTAATGCCTCTTTACTAACCGCTCCTCTGTCTTCGTCTGTCAGTTTATTTAATCCACCGACAACGTCATTAATTCATCTCTACACTATTTCTGGACATAATTCCAAACCCGAATCCCAAATTCTCCTCCTTTTTTACAACTCTCTAAATCCCTCCTTTGTCGTTGTTTTAAATCGCCGACTAATCGTAACCCCGTACTTCCTTTCTTTTCGTAATTCCCAAATTAAGTCCAGGAAACGAGTCGTCGGTTCCTCTACTACCGTAGTAAGTACTTTTACCCCCTACTTCCTCCCCTGTGACTAATCAACTCCTTCGTCTCGAAAGGAAAACTTGTACGACTCAAACTTCACGGGTACCTTTTAGGTTTACTTCCATACAATCAATATACCTGTGTTCTCAGACCTGAAGTCCTTTCCCCTTCTCTGACTGTAATTTGAACTTTAGTTTCCTATCACTTCTTACATTGTCTTCTACCGGCTACTGTCTTGTAACCTAGTACAGTTGTAAATTACTGTCTGTCTTTCCTCTACCCCGTCCCTACATTTTTTATTTCGTCGTCGTCGGTCTTCTTGGACCTCTCTTTCGTCTCGTCGGTTTTCTCCTCTCTCCAAAAAATTAAGTTAACTAAACAAAAACCGACACGACCCAGAAACAACGACGGAAAAAGGGAGATCGACGTCGTCCGTCCCCGATGAGACTTCACCGGCACGTACCCGAAGAGTAACGTCACCGAAGAGAACAGTGTGTTGTGCCCCGAGATCCGAGTGTCCGAAGTCGTGAACTCCGAGGGTCCGAGATCTGGTGTCCGAGGTATCAACTCCGTGCGCCCGAATCGACGAGACGTCATGCACCCTATAAAGACCTGGATCCTAACTTGGGCACAGAGGACGTAACCGTCTTTCTAAGAAATGGTGACTCGTTTGTCCCTTCGGGTTTCTCTTTTAAATTTTTTTTTAAAAAAAAAGATTTTTCTTCATATCAATTAAAGGTTATAACTCTATCGAAGTCCACATGTTGTTTCACTGTTCTTATATAGGCATATATAAGAAAAAGTCTGCGAAAAGGAAATATTCAGCAATGTTCCGTAGCTTAAATCAAGGGACACGATATGTTACGTAAAAACAACAAATAAAATATGTGTCATCACATGTACACAATTAGGGTTTAAGGATTAAATAGTGGGAGACGACGGATTAAATAGTAGGGGGGACCACTGGTATTCAAACAAAAGATACAAACACTCAGATAAGAATAAAACATTTATTTAAGTAAATATATTAAAACAAAATCTAAGGTGTATGTTCACTATAATATACTATAAATAGAAAGAGACAGATTGAATGAAGTGAATCATACTGATAGAGATTCAGGTAGGTGCAACGACACGACACGATTCAGTGAAGTCAGTACATACTGAGAACCGCTAGGACACCTGACATCGGGCGGTCCGAGGGGACAAGTTCCCTAAGAGGTCCGTTTTTATGACCTCACCCAACGGTACGGGAGGAAGTCCCCTAGGAGGATTGGGTGTCTAGTTTCGGTGTCGAGGACGCCGGGGACGTAACGTCCATCTAAGAAATACCGACCCGGTAGCCCCTTCGGGGGTACAACGACATTTATCGTGATAAAGTAAGGATAAATACCGACTCATTATAAGGTAACATATATACATGACGTAGAAGAAATGAGTAAGGAGACAGTTCCCTACGAATCCAACGAAGGCACAGAACTGATAACATTTATTGCTACGACACTTGTAACCACGTACACAGAAAAGTTTACTGTCAAAAGAGGTCTATATACGGGTCCTCACCGTAACGATCTAGTATACCATTGAGGAAAATTAAAAATTCCTGGAGGCATGACAAAAGGTACCTCTTCCGTTACCGTGGGGTGAGGTCATGAGAACGGACCTTTTAGGGTACCCGTCTCCTCGGACCATCCGACGTCAGGTACCCCCAGTGATTCTCAGCCTGTACTGACTCTCTCAAGTGAAAGTGAAAAGTGAAAGTACGTAACCTCTTCCTTTACCGTTGGGTGAGGTCACAAGAACGGACCTCTTAGGGTCCCTACCCCCTCGGACCACCCGAAGGCAGATACCCCAGCGTGTCTCAGCCTGTGCTGACTTCGCTGAATCGTCGACGTATGACAAAAGGTATCGTCAACGTGGTTGCATGTAAGGGTGGTTCTCACGTCCTCCCAAGGGAAGAGAGGTGTGACGCAGGTCGTGAATAAATATCTGTAAAATGCCTACTGGTAAGACTGACCACACTCCACTATGAAGTAACATCAAAACGAAACGTAAAGAGATCATTAATCGTTATAACTCGTAGAACCGTACACGGAGAACCGGTAGATATACAGTCTTCTCCTCTCTGAAATTTCTTTTCGAACGTTACTTCGTTGATTCTCTTTCTGATGGCCCACAGATGATTTAAACCACTGGCTAAGAACCGTATGAACCGTTTTCGTCTAAGTGAACCTCACTACCACTGTCTTCGGTCTGGTTCACCTAATTTCGTGCAGGTGTCTCCTTTTACGTCTCCGTCCTTCACGTCTGACGAGAGATCGTCGAGTGACACTCACTCTCTTTCCTGTCGGAGGGTCGGTGAGGAGGACGGAACCGAGACGGACAGATAAAGGTGAAAGGACCTATGTTCCCCCTAGGACAGTTGTAGATATAGACGTGTCCGATAACTAAGTTGTACCATCTGCACGGAGTGCAGTACAAGACCTTCGGAAGTATCCTCAAGTAAATTTATTCCCACTTCCTTTCTTACATTTTATTAATCTCGACAGTCACCTACTTTTTACGGTCCCGTAGAAACCTTCTTTCTTCACTAGCACTGAACCTCTGTCCTTTCGAGTTCCAGGTTTTCTTAGACCGACTCAATGGGAGTACCCTGGAGTCTTTAAGAGTCCTGAACGTATGTCTTCGACTCTGTCTTCTCCGTCACTTCAGGAACCGACTTTTTAGTTCTTAATTAATTTTCGAACGAATACGTGACCGACCCGTAGGTTCATACAACTGCAAATAAAGGATATATCTGTCTAGAGACTCCAAGGTTTTCTCTTAGGAAAGATAGGGTCTTCTAATTCTTTCAAGAACTTTTTTACGCATTCGGGAGTTCACAAAAACGTTCTGTGGGTCGTTCACAGACTCACCTCTTCCAGTTTGTGTTTCATTTCTTGTCCATCCTGGTAGTATATTAAGTCTCCTCTTAAAAAGGTGGGGAGAGAGGTACTTGGGAATATAATAGTGGCAAGTAATACATGTAACCATATGTCTTCGTTAAGAATGATTTAAAAGCAAGAACCTTTATGTTTATATAAAAGGTAAAAAACACCTAGTAAAAAGTCCTATTTCAGAATCAAGTTCGCAAAAAGGTACTAAATCGGACTTACAACCAACGGAAAATTCAGGAGAAGTCCACTAGAAAAGGACTATGTGGACTAATCCGTCTTTTTAATTGGGGACCGACAGATAATCGAATTTAGAGAGGTATTATGTCAATGAAGACTGTCTGTTTCACAGACAAACGACCTTAACACAGAAATAGTCAGAAGGTGAAGGTCTTAGATCATGTTGTGAACCGTAAAATTTACAAATAAGTTTCTTTTCTTACTTTCTTTCCGCTCTTCCTACCTACTTACACAGAAGAAACCGACATTTTCATTTGTAGTACTATTGAACCGAAGACTTGTTACTCGAACGGGAAACCGACCGGACGTCACCACTGGTGTCCCAATCTTGTCACCGGTCTTGACTCAAAAATAGTACTTCCCCGGGGGTTGAAAGACAACATTTCTCGAGTAGAGATCCTGTGGAACGTGAGTCTTCGCGCTGGGTTAGGTCAAATTTATACACCGAAAGTTAGAGAAAAGAGGGAACAGGGTCCCAGAAGTGAACCTTGTCAGGGACCTCTTTAGTTACAGGGTGGCAAAGGAACATAGTCCTACTGAGGATATACAGACCTACTCTGTCACTCTGTCTCTACGTCCGTTTCTACCCCGAACATGTCCTTTCCCTTCTTTGGCTATCTGGGCCTAGTGTCCTTTTAAAACAAAGAATAGAGGAGTCAGTCTTAAGAAAATGGAAAATACTCCGAATCAAATATCAACCAAAGGTCCCATAATAGTCATGTTTCAAGTCGGGAGTGTAAAACCGTTAATGTTAGTCTTCCATTCGAACAAAAGGTCCTTAATAACTCGTTAATAGTGGGATAAGATGACTATCGGGTAAGACCTAGATTCAAGTCTTTTGTAGTGTAACTTTATCCTGAAGTGAAAATCGACAAACCTTTTGTGAATAACTAAAGGAGGTACAACTGAGGACCAGGATAAAATTTATAGAAGTTTAAGGACTATTTTGTGTGACCGTAAACGAGTTCCGATTAAAATCGTGCAAGAAATGTTTCTCCGACGATTTGTGTCTAGACTCTGTGTGGTTTAGTAAACTCCTAAAATAAAAAGTGTATGATTTTTTTCAGGTGCACAAATACAAACGTAGTAGGGGTTCACCAGAAATTCTTCTCTCATCCGTCCAGTCAAGAGATTTAGATGGTGACGATCTCGGGGTCCCCGTCCGACGTCATGAACTCTTGAGGCGACAGTCCCGTTAGAAGAGGCCGCCTGTTATGAAAGCGACGTTCTGACGATTGAGTCGTCCACGTCCCTCTTCGTATCTGCGACCGTCCACGATTATTTTTTTTTTGGACCTCCTCTTGTTTCCCTCGGAAGAGACTTGAGGAGGTTTTTACAGTGGGTGTCCTTCAGTCCGAAACAGACCCTCCGTGCACCCGAAGTAGTGCCGGGTGACCCGTCTTGCTCTAGTCACGATCGGTTACAGGTGTTACCCGAGTTACGTCCGATAACACCACCGACCTTGCTGAACTCCCTACTGACGTCCTATTTGAGGTGGACAAGGATGTAGGACTTTATGGGCACAGTAACTCACCCGACGGCCGGCGGAAAGAGGAAGGGCACAGATTCAGTAGAAGTCGGATTTTTAGAGGGTTCCAATGCGACAGGACAGAATTTCTAGCGGGTCGAAGAGGTAAAGAATGTACAAGAGACTATAAGACTTCAATCTAGACGTGTATTTGTGCACACTCCCCGACCCTCACTTTTTGTCTCGTCCGACTAAAGATTCTCTGAATGACTAAATTAAGGATGTGGGGACGGACGGGACTAGTACCAACACGAATATTTAATCTGGTCCAGGTAAAACCCCGAAGGGGTAGAGGAGTCCGTGTGTTCAAAAGGTACCATACATCAAAAGAATCCAATTTTTCTTATATTCAGTCTATTTATTTCTGTGTAATTCCCCTCTCCTTTTTGAGTCTAAAAAGGGGGATGTATATTATGTACTACTATCTTTTCGGACCACTAACCTCGTCTTGTTAAACAGGAATATATTCTGTCGGAGTGGAGACGTCCTTTGTATCAGTGGGACGGACGCAGTAAAGACGGAAAGGATCGGGATAGAAGACCGTGACACTATTGGTTTTTCACGAGGATATGTAGAAGTTTATGAGAGTCAATTCTAAGTGGTACATTCTCCTTGTACGAATACCATGTTGTTACCGCCACCTACGTCGCTTGCGGACAGTCTACAACAAACCAACGATTCAGTACAGGCTGAGAAAACACTGGGGTACCTGACATCGGGTGGTCCGAGGAGACAGGTATCCTAAGAGGTCCGTTCTTATGACCTCACCCAACGGTAAAGGAAGAGGTTTCCTAGAAGGGATGGGTCCCTAGTTTAGACATAGAGGACGTGTCCGTGCACCTAAGAAATAGTAACTCGATGGACCCTTCAGATGGACGGTCTATGATTTGGTGTGTAATAACGGAGTGTGAATTGGGACCTATGTGATTAGAGATCACTTTCTTGAAGTCCGTGAACGAACCCCCTTATAAACGTTCGTCTACTTTGAACGACACGATGAACTTAGTGTCCTTCTGTTTGACAAGTACCAATCCAGTTGGGACTGACTCGGAGTGACACCTTTAGAGGTACTTGAAGTTGTGGTTCGGCAAGACGAGGTAGGACGGGTAAAGAAGTCGTCCCTACCGAATAGGTATCTGATGCATCCTAAAGAGTCCCAAACGAACTCCTGTTTCGAGATGTCTTGTGTCATATTGATAGAATAGACGGTGACGGTTTTAAATAAATAATGATGTGATAGAGTACATCAATATTTAAATACATCTCCTTTACAAATTCGTTGACATAATATTTACCCCCCCTCGTTGTTTGACACCACGACCTCTCCCGAGGACTCTCAGGGAACCTGTCGTTCTTCTAGTTTAGTCAGTTAGGATTTCCTTTAGTTGGGATTTATCAGTAACCTTCCTGACTACGACTTCGACTTCGAGGTTATGAAACCGGTGGACTATGTTTCTTAGTTAAGTGACCTTTTCTGGGACTACGACCCTTTCTGATTCCCGTCCTCCTCTTCCCCCTTTGTCTCCTACTCTACTAACCTACCGTAGTGGCTGAGTTACCTGTACTCAGACTCGTTTGAGGTCCTCTACCACTTCCTGTCCCTTTGGACCACACGACGTCAAGTGCCCCAACGTTTCTTATCCTGTACTGAATCGTTGATTCGTTGTCGTTTCCCTATACCTCGAAGGGTCCACTACGTCACCATTCTTGGGTGGACGGTTAATTCTTCTGTACCCAAGCTAGTGACCCAGTCTTTCTAGACAACCTCTTCCTTTACCGTAAGAGCGGACCCTTTAGGGTACCTATCGCTCCCCTCGGACCACCCGATGTCACGTACCCCAGCGTTTCTCAGTCTGTGCTGACTCTCTGAGTCATATACGTGTGTGTGTTTCCCTATAGTTCCCTTTATTTCCTCCAGGATACGATGCAAGTTTGTCAATTTACTGTTATGGTCACTAGTGAATTGGTCACTATTCTGTGTGTGTGAGTGTGAGTTTCAATATAAGTTTCTGTGATATCTGTTTCGTTTTATTTTATGAATTTACTTTATTTTTCCGAGAATCGAAAAAGTACGATAGTACTCCTTATTTACTTCCCTCTTCCCTAAAAAATAACTAACTTTGAACTTTACTACCATAAACGAACGTTAATTGATCTAACAAAAGAGATGTATCTCTTACACCCGAACTTTATTTATATATAATTACAAAGAAACTATGAAAACTCAATCTAGGACTTTTAGGTATGGTCAATCTACAAATCATCGTTTTGTCATTCTACTGACTCCAAATAAAAGAGGACACTTAAATGTTGTAAGAACATTCACCGTAGTCCGTCTATCATAAATCTTAGTAGAATATCCTCTTTTTTAATGCAGAAGTTCTTCAAGTCACTAAGTCTTTTAACATCTAGATTCTAATTTTGGGTAGAATAAAGTTCATGTCATTAGTACTTTTCCGTAATCAACGTACTTTCTTACCTACCACCATTAAATTGAAAGGTGAATGTAAAGTTGTCGAAAGTCAAACTAATAGAAAGAACAGTGACTCAGTCACATTGAGTTAACAAAGTGAAAAGGAGTGGTAATGATCTTTATAAGTAAGTAACCTTCCTGACTACGACTTCGACTTTAAGATTATGAAACCGGTGGACTACACTTCTTGACTGAGTGACCTTTTCTGGGACTACGACCCTTTCTAACTTCTACCCTCCTCTTCCCCTGCTGTCTCCTACTTTACCAACCTACCGTAGTGGTTGTGTTACCTGTACTCGAACTCATTCGTCTCATGTAGTACGTTTTACGGTCCGACCTACTTCGTGTTCGACCTTAGTTCTAAAGACTCTCTTTATAGTTATTGGAGTCTATGCGTCTACTGTGGTGGGAATACTGTCTTTCGCTTCTTGATTTCTCGGACAACTACTTTCACTTTCTCCTCTTGTTTTTTCAACCGAATTTTGAGTTGTAACTCTTTTGATTCTAGTACCGTAGGTCAGGGTAGTGAAGTACCGTTTATCTACCCCTTCGTTATCTTTGTCACTCTTTGAAATAAAACCCTCCGAGGTTTTGGTGACGTCTACCACTGACGTCGGTACTCTAATTTTCTGCTAACGAGGAACCTTCTTTTCGATACTGGTTGGATCTGTCGTATAATCTTTCGTCTCTGTAATGAGACGACTGTTTCCAGACAGATCAGTTTCAATACCAAAAAGGACATCAGTACATACCTACACTCTCAACCTGATATTTCTTTCGACTCACACCTTCTTAACTACGAAAACTTGACACCACAACCTCTTCTGAGAACTCTCAGGGAACCTGACGTTCCTGTAGGTTCGTCTGGTAGGATTTCCTTTAGTCAGGACTTATAAGTAACCTTCCTAACTACGACTTCGACTTTAAGGTTATGAAACCGGTGGACTACACTTCTTGGTCGAGTGACCTTTTCTGGGACTACGACCCTTTCTAACTTCCGTCCTCCTCTTCCCCTGCTGTCTCCTACTCTACCAACCTACCGTAGTGGATGAGCTACCTGTACTCAAACTCATTTGAGGTCCTCAACCACTACCTGTCCCTTCGGACCGTACGACGTCAGGTACCCCAACGTTTCTCAACCTATACTGACTCACTGACTTGACTTGACTTGATCTTTATAGTGAAGACGGAGAAGATAATAGATCTCAAGTCAACGAAGTAAAACTGAGATTATGACACTTGTAAACAGGATTTTACAAAAATCTGTAAAGAAGTCTCCATAACGTTCTTTCTTTGATAAAATAATGTACTATGACTTACTATAAAAATAGATCTCGTCTTAAGTGGATGATTTATTAAAAGTTTTACTATGTTTATAAGACCAAAACTGATTGTACTTAAAAAACAAATAAAGGAACCACTGAACCATTATGTCCACTTATACCGTTTTGGGGTGAGTCTGGAGTTTTCTTGTCGTGTGTGTGTCCCGTTGACCCACGTTAAGACGATCTATGACAACCAAATTTCAATTGGAAAAGTAAGGGCACGACTGTGTTTGAGAGGAAGAAAAAGATGTCAGACGGACAAGGTACGACTTTCTCTGGAGCCCCGAGAACATCGACTTATCACACAGACACTATGTATACCTACAAAACTTAGTTCTTCAAGTAGTTTTAGTACCTGGAGTGGACGGGTCGTATCTGGATGAAACTCTGACTGACTGTGCCAAGGAAGAAGGACACATCATATAAATTTTATCGTTATTTGAACCTCAATCTTTCGGACTCGAACTATATCACCTATAGATAACCAACGAGATTCCAACAGGTACGCCCTTAAATTTTATAAAGTCATGTTTTTGGTTCTCTAATGACCCATGTTTAATTGGGAATAGAAATCGTGTTAATTAATCGTAAAACTCTGGGAGATTAGTTCGGAGATGTACGGTGACAGTCTTCACCAATGAGCGAAGTGGATAGGAATACACTTTTCATGTGACCTCCTAGATGAACATCGTATTTTATGTAGTCATTATTAAACAACGACCACTTTACACACTACGAGTTTAACCCACTCCGACTAAGCCTTACGACGTGTCAGTAAAGGTCTTCACTTCACTATTTTTAGATCGTCCAGTCCATCAAAACGGGACACGGTTGACTTTCTGTTCTTGTATTTTTTTGTCAGCTTACGAATCCTTATGTAAATTACTTCCTCCACTTTCTAGTTATTTTTACCGTTTTGTGACTACTTTCATTAACTTTTCCTACGTTTATTTACTTTTCAATAAGGTGTAAGTACACGACCTTCTTAGTTATAATAATTTTACGGGTATGATGGGTTTCACTCGATGTTTCAGTCACGTTAGAGATATTTTTAAGGTTACCTTAAAAAGTGTCTTTATAAAAATTTTTAGGGGTTTAAGTATACTTTAGTGTTTCCTAGAACTTATCGTTTTTGGTAAAACTCGTCCTTCTTGTTAATCTCCGTAGTGTGAAGGACTAAAGTTTTATATGATGTTTCGATGTCATTAGTTTTGTCGTATTATCGTCTTAAAAATTTTTTCTACGTACTGTTTTGGAGTCACTCAGTAGTAGAATATGGACACTCTACCGATAGTAGTTTTTCTGTTTTCTGTTCATAACCACTTCTACAAGCCTTTTTCCTTACATTTAATCATGTCTGTACCTTTTACCATGTCGTCAAGGAGTTTTTTTTTTTTTTTTTTTCTTTCTTTCTTTCTTTCTTTGATGGTGTACCGGGTCATTGGGGTAAAGACCCATATAGGTTTTCTTTATTTTGGTCTTGGACCTTCTTTATGGGTGTGAGGATACAAGTCAAGTCGTAATAAGTGTTATCGAGTCTATGTCCTTGTTGGGTTCACAGGTAACTACCTACTTACCTATTTCTTAAACACCATATTTGTATATGTCACCTTGTAAAAAAAATTTTTTCTTCCTTTAGGACAGTAAACACTGTTGTACCTACTTCGACCCCCTGTAATTCACTTTATTTAGTGAGTCTCTTGTTGTTTATAACGTATTATACCGTATGTACCTTAGAGGTTTTTAACCCAAGTATCTAAGTCTCTCATCTTTCCACCAACGGTCCCTGACCCCTACCCCATTTACCCCTCTACTACCGGTTTCCCATGTCTCAATTAATACCTCCTACTCATTCAAGACAGTTAGATCACATGTGGTACCACTGAGGTCAATTACTGTGACATAACGCCCTGAGTGGACCTCCAGGTGACCAATTCTTGAATGGAACGTTACGTTCCCTACGTCCAAGATAAGGACCAGCCCCTTGATTCTAGAGTGTACGGCACCTCGTTGATTTGGCTGCACGGTGTCGGTCTCTCGGACACGTGGTGTTGTTTCCTAGAGCGTACTGTGTCGTTTCTAGGGTGCACGACGTTAATTCTGGACTACACCGGTTTATTTACTTATTATTATTATTGTGACATAACACATGAACATTAAACGGTTCTCTCATCTAGAATTCATAAGATGGTAAGTGGGTGTGCGGGGGTAGTGTGTGTGTTTACAATTGAGTCACTCCACTAACTTTACAATTAATTGAACTAACACCATTAGTAAAGTGTTTAATATGAACTAGTTTTGTAGTGTAAATGTGGTATTTATATGTGTCAAAAATAAACAGTTAATATGGAGTTAGTTCGACCCCACTTTTTTTTTTCTCTCTCTATCTTTCTGGTTTAAATTTCAGTTAAACGTGTACTATGGACCTTTTTGGAGGACAAAGACGGAGATCCGAGTGTTTCATCAACGGACACAGAATTGACATAAAGAGTGGTGAAATGATACGAATACTGAGATGTAGAGAGATGGGGTAACTCTCTTCTAAAGTCGTTCCCGTTCCAGTTCCCCGATGACTAGGGGTCGTGGACAAACCGTGTACCAATCTATACTATGTACACAGAGGTCCGTACTCGTTACCTACCAGAGATTCGTCATATTGTCCATAAGGACCATCGAGTCACCTTTTCTTCGGCGGACGGTCACTTCCTCTACGTCCAAATTAGGGACCGAACTCTTCTAGGGGACCTCTTCCTTTACCGTTGGGTGAGGCCATAAGAACGGACCCTTTAGGGTTCCTGTCTCCTCGGACCGCCTGATGTTAAGTACCCCAACGTTTCTCAGCCTGTGTCGAATCGTTGAGTCGTACGTACGTTCGCCATATCGTGGACGTTCTCTTGCAATGACGACAGACTACCAGGATGTAGGTTTTGGTCGGGTCGGTGAGTATATTGGAGAAATCAGGTGGATAAGTAAACATTATTACCCAATGTCCGAATACCCGAATAATCTTATTGAGTTCATAGTTATGAAATTGTAATGTGGACCGTCAATGATCGTACGTGTAACGTATACTGACTAATCCCGATCGACCAGACGTCAAGTATGGACTTTTGGACTCTTATTTACCTTTTTATTATAAGAATTAGGTCTATCTATATAACAGGTAAAAACTGGGTCAGTTAGAATTGGTGTATAACACTTGATTTGAGTAACAAACTTTGAAGGATCTTCGTCGTGTCGACAGAGTACTCACACGTGTATCATTGGTCTCTGGGTGTACTACTCGTAAATGCATACTTTTTGCAAAGACTTTTAACTGGGTATCCTTGGTTGCGTGTGGTTGTGAATACTTGTAAGAATAAAAAGAATAAGGAATCCTAAAAGAATGGAAAAAGAAAGTAAAGTTTTCGTTGCAGATACCCCCGAAGGGACCACTAGGTCACCAATTCTCAGGTGCGAAAGTTACGTCTCTTACACGTCCAAGCTAGGGACCGGCACATTGATTCTAGTGAATACGGAATACCGTACCGTCCTTTTTCTTTCCTTCCTTCCTTCTTTCTTTCTCGTTCTTTTTTTTCTTTCTTTTCTTTATGTGTTTTCGTTTCTATGAAAGAAGGGAAGAAGAGAGTTCGGTTAACGGTAGATCCTCACTTACACCAAGTACGAAGGATTCGAAATTTTGAGACCATTACTAATAGAGTCTCTAACATAACCCAGGTTGTCTGACAAAATAGATGGAACCTCTTTGACTTTTAAGTATACTTTGAGTTTTTGACTTTCCGATCAACACAGTATTTTATACTCTTTGCTTCTGTCTCTCCGTTTCCTTTCGGTAGAGACCTTCGAACTTTCAGACTGCAAAAATTGACTTCTTCTAAGCCTTCACCAACGAAAGTCTTCTATAATTTGGACTGGGGACTAAAGTAGTCCTGACCCGAGGCTTCCCTAGGAAGGGTGATCTTTCGGTGGTAGTTTATTTGTACTGTCTCTAACAGTAAGGGGAACAGTGAGTCTTCTCGGTAGACGAGGACTCAATTTCAGTAAAAGGTAATTTAAGTGGTCGTACGATTAATTTCTTACCGACCTCCTACGACTTCGACGGTCTACGATACTTCTATATAGTGACAGAAAAATATACCAATCCGTTTGCAAATTAATTTGGACGTCGACGACACACAGACGAGTTGGGTGGTTGTGTCGATTTGGAGTAAATGGACTCTTTTAGTAAAGCATAATCACAGAAGGTTCTCCATTTTGTTGAATTTTGTCTGAAACGACTTTATAAATTACGGAAACATGTACTAAATTAATTTACGCAGTCATTAATGTAGTCCCGTTGAACTTGGACTGAAAGGGACCCCAAGGACAACACAGAAGACTATCGATTAGTCTGCAGAGGAGTTACCATGGGAAGAAACCTCCTTATCTTAATGTCCTTCAGATTCATAGACACACCTACGAGTCGGACAGAGATAATGTAAAGTGAACCCGTATACTCAAAATTACGTAAATTTTCCGGAGAAACCTTTCTTTCTCTTTAGGTTCTCCTCTGTCGTTACTTTGTGTCCCGGTCCTAAAAGAACGAGATCTTAAGAACGAATACTGATTGTCTCAGTAATCGGTCGTGACACCCGGACAGGACTGGTGAGAGAAATTCTTTTAAACGCCAATAAAAGAAACTGGTTGTTTTATTTCAAAACAACCGCAAAAGTTAAATACGTGTAAGAAGAAAAAGTAACTCATGGTATAACACTAGTGGGTACCTAAAATCGACCTTTAGTACGATGTATACTGTTTTAAGTTTTGGTTTAGAATTAATTATTACCTAGGACTGAAGTCCAGTTCTTCTTCTAGTACAGACTTGACTCTCGGAACATCTGACCTATAGCAGAGAGAGAGAAAAAAAGTTTAATTAAATAAATCAACCGACACAGTTCAGAATCAAATCAGTCAAGTCAGCAAGTCAGCACATCCTGAGAAACGCTGGGGCACCTGACGTCGTGTAGTCCAGAGGGACAGGTAGTGGTTGAGGGTCTCGAGTCAGTTTAAGTACAGGTAATGTAGTCACTACGGTAGGTTGGTAGAGTAGGAGACAGTAGGGGAAGAGGAGGACGGAAGTTAGAAAGGACCGTGGTCCCAGAAAAGGTCACTCAGTCAAGAAACGTACTCCACCGGTTTCATAACCTCAAAGTCGAAGTCGTAGTCAGGAAGGTTCCTTATAAGTCCTGACCAAAGGAAATCACCTGACCAAACTAGGGGAACGTCAGGTTCCCTAAGAGTTCTCAGAAGAGGTCGTGACGTCAAGTTTTCGTCGTTAAGAGGTCACGAGTCGGAAGAAATATCAGAAATAACCAGAGCCAACGTCGTATGGTCTAGAAGGTGACACCTCGCACCTGAGATCAACACGACGTTCCCGAATCAACGAGACTTCGAACACCCTAGAACCAAGGGACTCGTCCCTAACTTGGGTGCATGGGACGCAACGTTCCGTCCAAGAACTGGTGACCTGGTGACCCTTCAGGGACCTACATCAGACAAAGTAGCTAACGAAAAATTCCTAGTGTGTGTCACGTTTCGCCCCTTCTTTGCCCAATCTCCAGACCCCTCTCGGTTCGAAGTCGACGTCGGTCGAAACGGAGGAACGAACCGGTCAGGATGTTACGATCTTGTCGTTTCGACCACTCGACCAAACGGGGTTTCTTCGTCACCGTCTTATGTTGTCGGTGTTCTCCTGGTAGTAGGCGGACCTTAACACGACGTCTAGATTCCGTTGCTCAAAACCTAAGACAACCGAGAGAGAACGGTCGTACGAACCAGAGGATACTTCCTGATCGGTTCGTGTCGACTTGGTAGTCAAAGGAGGTCTGAAAGGTTGTCTCCGGTAAAGGGAGGACCTCCTCGACCCCTCTTTGTGGGCCCCTGGTAAAGCTACCCAGTCTAAGACCTACACGGTAACTACCCCACCGAGTAACTTGAAACACCAAAAGAAAGAACGATTCCTCGGACTCCCTCAAACAAATCTCTTTTACACACCGTAATCTTCAAACTACGCCATTTATAAAGTAGTGAGCTCATTACTCTGTGGGCCACGGAGTGGTTGATGGGTCCTGATTATGAACAACAAATCAGTGAGTCACCACAGGCTGAGAAACGCTGGGTTACCTGGTATTTCGGTGGTCCGAGGAGACAGGTACCCTAAACGGTCCGTTCTTATGACCTCACCCGACGGTACGGAAGGAGGTCCCCTAGAAGGGTTGGGTCCTTAAGGGGTCTATTTTTCCTCGAGGATTCCCAGTCTCGACTCTTACGTCATCTCCTCTGTGGCTCCCCTCCGTACTCTGTCACCTCATTCTTGGGTTTCCGTCTCGGGACTGAACACTCGGACGCCGTAGGACCGTGCCCAAAACAAAGTAACATTATTACAGCTTGACGTACTCAGACTTTAAGCACCTTGATCGGAAAAGATAAAACTCAGACGACAACGACAACGAACGTAAACAAAAATTCTGCTTGTAAGTGGGAGGATATTGGTCCGACCGATGCATGACTGTCGTACCTGGTGCTGGTAATTGGATGACAAGAGAAGGAATAAGAAATAAATCCTGATTTACTCACGTTACCATATAATTGTGTATATACACCTTACGTCTTTTTGCCATGTCTGCTTGGATAATCGTTTCGTCTTTATCTCTGTATCTGTGTCTCTTGTTTGCATACTTGTGGTTCACCCCTTTCTTACCACCCTGCTTAAGCCCTCCAATCCTAACTACATATATGTAATAACTATGATACCTATCTTATCCATTGATTACTCTTTGGATGACACACTGTGTCCCTCGAGATGAGTTACGAGACACCGTTGGATTCACCCTTCCTTTAGGTTTTTCCCCCTATATACAAATGTATACCACTGAGACGGCATCTCGTCTTTAATTGTGTTGTGACATTTGGTTGGTGCGGGGTTATTTTTAAAATCTTTTTTATTTATTTACATTGAAACATGACGTTTTTTTTTTTTTTTTTTTCCTTATTTGATCACGTCTTTGACTCTACCATTTGTGTGTCTTAATTACACCCCAAAGGAAATTCGTTCAACTACCCTTTTACAATGTCTTAGTAACGGAGGAACCAGGCAAAATTTAGTCATAAGTTTCACAGGAGGAAGACTTATAAGTTAACTAAGAGACTTAATTTACTTAGTCTGTTGGTCAAATCCTCCAAATGTTGAACTGAACCCGGAAAGACCAAAGTTTAAATGTCAAATGACGTTGGAAGGGTAACCGTTGTCAGGTTCTTTTATCACGACACTTGCGTCGACGCACCACATAGACGGCACCTGTATACGACCTGAATCGTTATAATTTAGGTTCCGAGATTTACGTCTATCCAAATGGTGGACAAGAAGAAGGTACCCCTAGGTGACTCGGTCCATTTGAGAGAGACCTCTCTTTGACTTTTCACCTCTTTCCTTTATAAGGAAGATTTTTGTGTGGTTCATTTGGTCAAAAAATCTAAGCACTTTTGGATGAAGTAATGTTTTTAATTCAATACACACCACTGTATTTATTTCTCGATAAATGATAAGACACTCAGTTGGTTTCTCCTTTTTTTAATCAATGGTTGCAATTATCGGTTAATGTCCTTTCATTAACGTTCATATAGTATTGTTATAAAACGAGAATTAAATATTTGTACCGTGAATATCTACAGATGAAGCCTCCTTTACCGGAAACTAACTAAAGTGTCGTCACCCCAATAAGTCAAAGTGAAAACAGTCTACTAACCAACACCGATTCTTACTTTAAACACTGAAACATGATACTGTCTGACTAACTAGAACCGGAATAAACACGGTTTGTGATTCTTCAACTTTGCATCTCAGGTCTTTTTAGTCAAACATCTGTTTGACAATACACACAAAAGTCCTTCCAAGGGTCAGGGACAAGAGTTGATATAGGTCTTCATAATTAATTAATCGATGATCGATCGTCCTCGGCATTTTCTGTGCTCAATCTAAGGACCCAACCCTTCTATGGGGTCTCTTCCCGCACCGTTGGGTGAGGTTATAAGAACGGTCCTCTCAGGGTCCCTGTCTCCTCGGACTACCCGATGTCAGTCTGTGCGGAGTTCACTGAATCGTACGTGTAATTAATTAATCGATGATTGATTGATCTTCATCGATCAAATCTACCCTACACATAATTAAACCACTGTAACGGTATTGTTTTATGGTGTCTGACGAACTAAAACTGTTGTCTTTAAACAAAAGAGTGTCGAGACCTCCGACCCTTCAGATTCTAGTCCTAGGGTCCTACTAGCTGCAGACCACTCTCGAGAAAACGATCATAAGTCTGTCGACTAAGACACAAGATTGTGTCCTCTCTCTCTTAGAACACAGAGAAAATATTCCTGTAACTAGGGGTAGTATTCGTGGAGGGGAATACTGGAGTAGATTTGGACTAATTGAGGGTTTCTGGAGTAGAGGATTGTCCTAGTGTAACTTCCAGTCTCGAAGTTGTATACCTATAATCCCGTTGTATTAAGTCGGGTATCGTCACTCTTACTCCCTAAATAGTTACGTGAGAGTTGAGTAAACACAAGATTGGAAAATCGTTAGTAAGAACTTGTGATAACACTCGTATGTCTCTTGCACATTTACTAATTTCGTGTACAAAGGATTGGAACTTATCACGTATTGGACCACTCCTTCAATCTGTACTTTTTAGTGTTATCCTACACTGTTAATAATATTCGTTACATTCTCCCTTATACGTCCCGAGATAAAGTCACGTCATCTAACCGAGTAGTAATCGGAGAGACTTAACTTGACTCTCGGTCGATGTACCGTCCGTTACAAGAGTCGTGAGTCTTATATAATTATTTCTATTTATCTGATAATCGAGTCGGACTTTCCAGGTCCCTTCTAAAGAACCTCTCTGGCACCACAGACATGTGGAATGTACTACTCTTTCTTAATAAGTTGAACGTTTCACTCACTACCCGTAAGGGCCGTACTCTTCTCTCACGAGTGTATGTTACCACACTGTAACCCCGTGTCGAGTGACCTGTTCCACCCACCTAGAGTTCTATGTCCGTACTCTTACCGATCACAACTAGTATACCGTTCCTCCCTTCGCTCCACCATTCTTTACCAGTCTAAGACTTAGATAAAACTCTATCTGAATAGGTGAACTACACATTCTCTACGCAGTTTCTGTTGGGTTTCTAAAAACAAGACTCTTTGATCATCTCACCTGACTAATAGATGTATTTATCTCCGAACATCTTCCTTTTCCACACATCCTTCCCCGACCGACTTTTTAGATCTCCGCCCAGTAAATTCGAAAGAACTCACCTGCACCTTGACTTTTTCTTAGTTCTAACTCCGTGAGAACTCACCCGTCTTCACGGTCTTCGACACCTGATTAATCTATTCCTTCTTCCTTCTCTCACCTCAGATCCTACTGTCAGACGACTTAACCTGTCACACCAGACAGTGGTCCTGTCACTTATGTCCCGTCCCTCGAACAACACTCTCTATGGTTGGAGGTGAACCATGTCCACTGTAAATTTCCCGGACACTCTGTAGGTCCATTTCTACGGGAATTCCGGAGACCTGGTTTCCTCTTTCTCGCGGTCTTTGAACCCAGAAAGCATAGCCACCGCCTTTGACTTCGTTGCTCCACCTGCTATCTAGTGCATCTCTACCTTCTCTTTCGTTCTTCTCCGTTATATTCCTGTCTGGACTTATGTCGTTATGAATTTCTTGGACTTCGCACAGTTGAGAATCCGGGTTGAATGGACAACTTCTTTTGATGTATGAGAGACAAGTAATGTCTGAATCTTTAACTCAGTCTAAAAATATTATTATTCTGTTTCTTAATCTAAAGTTTCTAGTTCTCCTTCCAGATGATTTCGGATGATACGAAATATAAACTCTTTAGATCCAATAGAACTAAATTCTTTTATAAAGTTCCGAAAATTAATTTATATCTTTTCATATACTACAGAGTATTTTTATTTCAAACTATAAAAAAGTATTTGACTTGTGTGAGTAAAATGGTCTTGGATCTTTTTCTTTAACGTTTAAATGACTGTGAAGTCTTCGGGGAGGAACACGAAGGTAGGTAAAGAGTTCCACTGTTGATGAGACTGAAGATTGTCGAGTCTAATGAAGTCTGTCAAATACATCCCGTTGTGTTAAGTCAGGTATCGTTAATCGTGTTTTCTGAATATTTTCCTTAGTATGTAATAGATAAGAGAACATACGAGTTGAAATACGGACTCTCTAAGTAGACACACACATATGTGTGTGTGTGTGTGTGTGTGTGTGTGTGTGTGTGTATTTATATATATAGTAGGTAAATAGGGGCATACTATAAGGTAACTCACTTATAAGGTACTATGTCAGAAGTGAAAAATTTCAGTTACCCGTGAACCCATCGAAGGTCAAACCCCGATGCATTACGATAATTATAAGATCTACTACGGAAAACTACTGATATAATACCCTTACCTGAATGACCTAGTATTCTGTAAGCTGTACGGCTGTAAGTCGAAAGGAAAAAGGTTCACCATCATGGTCAAATGGAAGTTCGTCGTTACGTACTCAAGGTCAATTTGACTTTCGAAAGTTTGTCTCTTCTTGTACGACGTCACCCGACAGAAATGACTCTTATTTTACAGGTTTAGAGGTTTGGTCTATTATGTTATAAAAAAGTAAAATTAAGAGGTAACCAATTTGTTGATCACCACCGTTATCTAGACCGTGATACACATATTAAACATAATTAAATAATCATTTGATATTGGGGGAACAGAATATGGATTTGAGACTGAAAGAGTTTCGGATTGAGTTTCAATAACAAAGGTATTCCAAATAGGAGGTTACTTGTTGGTACAGTAAGTACATTTGCGAAAAAGCGAAATATGACAAATACAAGGTTGAGTATAAAACCAATATAACACATAGAATAGTAGAGACTAACTAATGACCAAACTCCCGTCCTTAACGTGAAATTTTTTTTAACAGACGAGGTATACCCGAAAACGAGTATTTCCCTCTAAAAGTGAATGACCACGTCACTTATTAAAAGTGCAAATAATACTACTCGGGGTTAGTAAATAAAGATTGTAACGACTCACAGTCATAACGAAACGGAATCTCTTGTTTACTGATTTCTGAGCTAAAGTATTATAAAATCAAACTTCGAGTAGAGGTTGATCGGGGTCCCTCGTCCCACACCCTTCCTTACATCTCCCTTCCGTCTTTCAGCTCATTAAAAATAACAAGTCTCCCTACGTGACGTTATACGAGAGAGCCTCGAGACCCTTAAATTCCTAGGCTCCCTAACGACCGTCGAACCCAAACGTATACGTCGTGACAACCCCCTACGAGTATACCACACGCTAATACGCCACGGACCTTGACTGTCGTGGTAGACAAGGAACGAAATAACGTGTGACTCTGAATCAGAGTGAGAGGTTTACTCGTGTGAACGTACATGTGTGTATGTGTGTGTATGTGTGTGTCTTGGGTTGGAGATGAGGTCGGATTTGTCTTTTGTGAACTGACTGAAAGGTAGCGTCCAAAGGTAGAGTCGTCCTTTAAGTCTACTCAGTCCATAGACTTAGGTCGGTCTCACCCCAGGAGGCCAAAAAGTACCCCCTGACACTCCAGGTTCACCGGTCCCTTGGTCGTTAGCGGAGTACGTTTCGGTGAGTCGTACCTTCTACTCAATATTACTGTCTACCGTGGTCAGTTTTTTTTTTTTTTTTTCATCGAGATCTCTTTCTTTGTGCGTCCTTCCCATAGCCATCATACTCATATCTTCAGTCTGTACCCTCTACATTATTTTAACATCATCCTCTAACAGTTTTGTTAAAAATTCTTAACAATTCTTGTTAAAACAACGCATATGACACATAGATAGGTAACAAATCTTTATCATCAATAAACAAGTATAGTAGTAGTAGTTGATGTCTTTTTGTCACCTCGAACTACAAGGTGTCTGCGTTGACACAACATCCTCTAGTGCACGGGTCTTGTCTTTGCGTCTTCCACTCGTTGCACTAATTACTCGGCCTCCACGTGTCTTGTATACAGGTCATAAAAGACACTAACAGAGTTAAAATCCATTAGAATAAAAATTTTTTACTGACTTTCACTGTTATAAATTAGTGTCAAATTCCATGCATGTTACCATTAAGAAAAACAAAAATAATTAAAAATAGTCTGATGTTAACGAAATATTACAACATAACCAGAGACAACATGTCGTCTCACTTGGTCGATGTACATATGTATATAGGGGGGAGAACAAACCTAAAGGAAGGGTCAATCCAGTGATGTCTCGTAACTCATCTCAAGGGAACTACGTACCTTACAAAATAAACTTTTCACAATGTGTTAACATTCAGAAAAGGGTATTTTTCTAAAGTGTTTAGTTTTCTTCAGGAAAAAAAAAAAAGTCTTCTCCTTAGAACCAAAACCTAAGTCTTTCATGTTGGTAACATTACTACCGGAACTCTTATACCTCCACCTATAGTCACAGTCACATACGCACACCCGTCTCGTTCCTAGTCAAAGTCGTCCTACAAACTTAATAGGTTTTTTTTTTGAAGGTAATGTTTTGTGTCTCTTTATTACCTGTTCTGTGTTCATGAGAAAGGTCACACAAGTGGTTCGAACATTCTGTCATTCTTCGTTAAGGAGACACTAGTTTTACTTTTCCTTTGACTTTTGGCAGCTCCCTTCAAACATTCGACTTGGCCACCTTCTAAGGAAAAAAACCTCCTTCCTCCTTGAAAGTCTCGGAGACTCGAAGATAAAATACAAGGGTTTTCTGATCTGGGACCCATCGGACCTCTTTACAAATTCAGGTTTGTCCCATAGACGTATCGAAGTTTCACAGAGGGATGTTTACACAGCATTAAATGTTTCCCTTTTCATCATTCAAATGTCTTCTCGAAGGACCGTCCACAGTGGAATCGGTTCACCTAGTACCAATTGTACTACTATCGAGGTATGACTGCAGTCCATGGGGGCTATTGTCACGTAACCCCTTCCTTGCAGCGAAGACAGGTTAGGAAGGGTTCCGTCCTGAAGTCGTACTCTTTTGTAGCTTGTTTAGGTTTCACTCCCTGTAAGGTGTTTTATTGACACGTACTTTTCATAGTTTAAGTACTTTCTGCTCTCTTCTTCCTCCGTGGTACTGTCTAACCTCCACTGCCTCTTCTGCGCTGGTGATGTACATTACACTCTAGGACCCAGTGTCGGATCTCGTCTTTTTTACGGTAATTGTCTTTGGGACCCACTTAGACCAACATAGAATAAATAAAATAATTGAAGTCAATTATGATAATATCGTCCCAATTAAAGATAAGAAAACTATTTACATGACACGAGTACTTTCTACGAGTCCATTCCGTTTCCATATGTACCAATCCTTTCTACAAGTAGACTTATGTTTCTCACACATTCTTGTTGACATGTCAAAAACATTAAGAACTCTCGATTTTAATAGAGGTTTTTTAATTGACAATGTTTTCTTTTTCTTTTTTTTTTTTTGTGTCTATAGGTACTGGGTCACATAGAGGCACCCCAATATTTCCCCTAGTTCTCTTTTTTGACTTTGTTCCTTTTCCGGTAATTTAATACGGATCTTCTTACATAATTTAAGTCGAGTAGACTACCGACTGTCCCGGAAAAAACGATGGAGAAACTGATACAGTCTAACACATTCTTCCACACGCCTGTGTCTCGGGTAAGTGGGGAAGGTGAACGACCTCAGGGGACAATTCACTGTTTAGGACGATTACTTTTCCATTTGGAGGTGTCTTCCGACAGTCTTTCGTCCGTGGTAGGTCTAGACCCACCGACCTCTAGAGGACCTTCGTTGAGGACGGAGGGAATTGTTCTGAAACGGGTCCCGTACCACTGAAATTACCTTGGTATTTTCATTGTTCCGTAATTTACTCGGAGTCCGATTTTTCGGACCTTTTCACTTTCACCCTCCTTTATAAGTTTAATTAGATTAGGTTGATTACTATGTAAGTTAGTTACCTTTAGTTAATGAGGTCCCAAATACAAGAAATTATGAGGACTCCAAGGAAAAGAATGTCAAATCTCTCTTATATTCTTTTATATTTCGTTTTAGACTAACTTTAGGTGTCTTTTATTTGTTTAAGTATAAAGAGGGTGATTAATTATCGAGTTCCTCTACTTTTTTTAATTTCTTTTAAGTTTATTACGTTAATCGTTCGAGATAGATTCCTGTTGTCTCTTAAGAGTGAGAAGTCTTCGTATTTACCTCGAATTGTTGTAACTGGTATATGTACAAATTTTTGGGACAGATTTATATGGTCTATCAGACATAGTTTGTATAATGAAAGAGACAGGTAATGTGTTAATTCAATCTTTAGTCTTTACGTTTCTATTTCAGGGAGTATTAATATTTAAATTCTTGTCTGAAGTTTCTTCTTAGTAATACCTTTATTTCATAAACCTTGGTTTAATATTAATTCTCTCATGGATACTTT
Organism: Capra ibex; assembly: GCA_006410555.1. Taxonomy (NCBI): domain Eukaryota; kingdom Metazoa; phylum Chordata; class Mammalia; order Artiodactyla; family Bovidae; genus Capra; species Capra ibex. The sequence continues at coordinate 52,081,893 of SJYO01048061.1, read as the reverse complement.
TAAACCTACCTCTAAGTATGGCAATACGTTATGTTCGTCTTATAATTTTCTTACTCGATTCGTATGTGAATTCTTCAATATTTTTCTTCCTTTATTTGGGTTTCTCTTACCCTACTTTCTTATTCTCGGTTTTATCTTTTTGGTTCCATAATGTTTTTGTTACTTGATTCCGTTTGTAACCAAGAAACCTTTCTCTTTATATCGAGACCTACATAACTAAAAAAAAAAAATTCCTTTGACGTTTATTCGTTCTATTCTTTACTTTTCTCTTGTAATGTCTTTCTTATTATCTTGTGAACAACCCCCAACGGTCTCATAATAACGACAACAAATTAGTGACTCAACACAGACTGAGAAACACTGGGGTACTTGACATCGACGGTCCGAGGAGACAGGTACCCTAAAGGGTCCGTTCTTATAACCACACCCAACGGTAAAGGAAGAGGTCCCCTAGAAGGGCTGGAGCCCTAACTTAGACACAGAGGACGTGACGTCCGCCTAAGAAATGGTGATTCGGTGGACCCTTCGGGAACGTTCTCATAATCCTTCGAGGATAAAATCGGAGAGACCCGAAACCAAAAAGGGAATGGTCGACGAAGAAAAACAAAATGAAGTAAACTATAAAACGAGAAGTTACGACTTATACTTATAAGGCAAGAAGTCCATATTCGAGTGGAACATTAGATGTCTCCCAGCACAAACACCTTAGATATATGGAGTAGTTTGTTGTCCTTACGTCTGTTTCTTTCTGAATTCATAAGTTGGTGTCTTCGAGTCTCCCTTCTTTTGAGTGGTTTAGTACCACGAGTACGTATTGGTCTATCCAGCAGACGAGGGTTCGGAGGAATCTGAGAATATCGGTCTTTCTCCAATGAAAAAGGGTTCAGATAGAGACATGAGTAGAGATCCCATGTTTATTGTCTAGAATTAAACCCGTCAAACCGTCTTAGACCCCCTTTAAAAAAAATAAAAGTGACACACCAAGAGTATTCACGGGTCCTCGATATCGACATGTTGAGATTTTTAATAAACTTTGTCACAGACGTCTTTAAGGACAGGGTAACTTCTCCGTAAAGTGGAAAAGGTCCCCCACAATCTTCTATTCCCTGTGTCATCTATGGTGTCTACGTAAGAGTTGGATCCACACAACCCAAGTTTATGACGGAGAAGACAATACAGGAAACTCCAATTTTAGAACTAAAGGACTCCATGTAACACAGATAGAAATACACGACAAAGATAAAGGGTGCGAACACACTGTTGAAGGTTTTACTATGGTTGTCTCCACACAGACTTATTAAAATGTAAATCCTTCCCACAATAAGAAATTATATATTTTAGGTATTACGTGTCACGGGAGTAATCCGAGACGTCTGTGGATGTTGAAGGCGTCACTCTTGTGTAAAAGAGGTATCACTAGACAGAGAAATGAAACTTTTTACTCTTTCTCTACCACTTAATCTACTTTATAATTGAGCCGAGTGAACTGATATCCTTCCGTATCATGTCTCTGTCTGAAATTAAGGGAAGTCTTCATGGAGTTAATTATGAGAGTTCCTCCTGAAGGGACCACCGTGTACCCATTCTTAGACGGACGGTGACGTCCCTGTATACAAGTAAGGGACGAGGCCCTTCTAAGGTGTACAGTGCCCCGTTGATTTCGGACACGTGGTGCCGATGACTCGGGTGCGAGCTCGGGTCCTCGACGTTGATGACTCGGGGGTGTGACTTCGATGGCTTCGGGGGTACGGGGTCTCGGGTACGAAATGGTGTCTCTTCGGTGACCTTACTCTTCGGGAATATGGTGTTGCTTCTGGGTCACGTCGGTTATTTATCTCTTTATCAAAAATTTTATATGAGAGTTCCCATTGTCCTTTTTCATACACACCCCTGTTACTGACGGTTAAAGACACTACGTCGTTTTTTATTTTTCACGTGAAATTCCAGTAACTTAGTTGTCATTGAAGTTAAGATGGAACAAAAACTCCAATTCAGTTACGTCAAAACACACGAAACTTACTCTTTATGATTAGTGGTGGTATGAAAATAACTGTTATGAAAATAGTTCGATGGTGTATTTTACGGTGTTTTAGAGACACGGACACTTTCCATACAGAAGTTTCACATGAATTCCCTCACGTTCTCCCTACCTCAGTGAAATCTCTTATTTCGCCCTTCTATGTCCACCCCTCTATTCTTTTTTCTTTTAAAGGGAAGAAGAGACCATACCGGAGAACAAAAGGGGTTTACTGACCTTCCTCTATTTTGGTATTTCTTTTGATCCCATTTGGGGTGAGGCGTAAGGTCTGAGGGAAGAGAAGGACATAGTTAATACGAAAGCGACTTTTAAAGTTTGAGACAGAAGGCGAGTCGTTTAGAAATGATCAGAGAGTACAATTTGGTCTGTGTATACACGTAAGTTAAGACATAGAAAAGATCGATCGATGGGGAGATACAGAGAAGAGAAACGTCCGTTTGAAGAAATTTCTCATTAACGGGGAAGGAATAGAGAAGAAGTGAAGGTCAACTAAAGAGTTGGGTGTCGTTTAACCGAGGTCAGAAAGGATTAACAATTTGACTTTAACGACAGTGGTTTCAACGATTATTGGAAGAGAAACGAGTGGTTTACCAGTAAAGTAGACGACACAGAATTCGTGCAAAAATTCACGACCGGTGTAGGAGAAGAACTTCAATGAGAAAATCGAGGACATTAAAGCCAGTACAACGAGAGAACCTAAAGGAGGGTAGTAAGACCGACTAGGGAAAGACACAGGAAACGATTAAGAAGAGAGAATTAGAGGAGAATTTTAAACTGAGAATCTGAAACCAAGAGTCAGAAGACAATGAGAAAGGTGAGACTCACTGTAGTGGATGACCAAAGTGAAGATAAATATGTATTCGTTTCTACAGAGGGTTTAAGGATAGGAGTCGGGTCTGGAGAGAGGTCTTGAGATACGACCCTACATGTTGACAGACATTCGTTACACTACTATTCACTTCACTTCAGCGAGTCAGCACAGGTTGAGAAACGGCCGGGGTACCTGATATCGGATGGTCCGAGGAGACAGGTACCCTAAAAGGTCCGTTCTTATGATCTCACCGAACGGTAAAGGAAGAGGTCCCCTAGAAGGGCTGGGTCTCTAGCTTGGGTCCAGAGGACGTAACGTCCGTCTGCGAAATGGGAGATTCGATGGTCCCTTCAGTTACACTACTATTTATATGGTGTTTGTAGAGTTTAACTTTGTTACAGGGTTTGATTCCAGTAACGGTAAAAGAGGTTTCAACAATTCTTGGAAGGTAAAGGAAAAGGTATTTTGAGTTCAACCTTTAGACCTCAGTGAGAATTAGGGAATGAGAGAGAGAGAGAGAGGTATGTCAAGATACCTTAGGTTCACGGTATCTAAGATTTCAATAATTCTAGTGAGTAAAGATGAAGGAAGGAATATAGACTAACGGAATCAAGTCTGGGAGAAATATTAACCGGATTTGATACTGTTACTAAACCTCTTAGGGACGGTAACCAGTAAACACGGAAAATAGAAGGAAGAGTTTATAGGATGGACGTCACTGTTACAACAACAAATCAGTGATTCAACACAGACTAAGAAGACGTTGGGGTACCTGATATCGGGTGGTCCGAGGAGACAGGTACCCTAAGAGGTCCGTTCTTATGACCTCACCCATCGGTAAAGGAGGAGGTCCCTTAGAAGGGTTAGGTCTGACTTGGGTCAGAGGACGTAACTTGTATCTAAGAAATAGGGGGTGACCTTTTCGGGTGTCACTGTTACGCTGGAAGGGGTTCATCATTTAAAATGGAACTGTAATTTGGAGACAAAGTGTAAACAGTTACAGAGAGGTGAATTCTTCGGGGATTTGTACTCAAGGCCTCTTCCGCTACCGTGGGGTGAGGTCATGAGAACGGACCTTTTAGGGTACCTGTCTCCTCGGACCATCCGACGTCAGGTACCCCAACACTTCTCAGCCTGTGCTGACTCGCTGATGTGAAAGTGAAAAGTGAAAGTACGTGACCTCTTCCTTTACCGTTGTGGAGGTCACAAGAACGGACCTCTTAGGGTCCCTGCCCCCTCGGACCACCCGACGGCAGATACCCCAGTGTGTCTCAGCCTGTGCTGACTTCGCTGAATCGTCGTCGTCGTCGTCGTCGTTTGTACTCAAGTCCCTAGCGACCAACCCGTTCAAGTCACACAACTAAACTACCTTCTCTTTATTTTTACACATAAAAAATTTTCAATGATGATCTCCTGAGATTACGTGTCGGTCCAACCACTACCTGCCCCTCCGGACCGCACGACACTGAGTACCCCAGTGTCTCTCAGTCTGTGTTGACTCGCTGACTTGACTTGACTAAATTCGTCTTATACCCGTATGTAACCGTTACAAATTGAGACTAAAGGACTCAGATCCTCTTAAATCATTTCTTCGAACTTTAACCAGATTTCCTACTCATCCTCAAGAGGTCCATCTTTTTCTTCTCTTTCTGAGGTCATATGAACGGACCTTTTAGGTTACCTGTCTCCTCGACCACCCGATGTTAGGTACCCCAGTGTTTTTCAGTCTGTGTTAACTCGTGGGTACGTCCAAACAATACACTAAAACAGGGACATATAAAAACGTCTAAGAAAGGGACCAAGACCTTACAGAAAGAGAAGAAAAAGATGGACCTCTTGAGGATGAGTAGGAAATCTGGTTTAAGATCGAAGAAATGATTTAAGACGATCTGAGTCCTTTAGTCTCAATTTGTAACGGTTACATACGGGTATAAGACGAACTTAGTCAAGTCAAGTCAGCGAGTCAGTACAGGCTGAGACGCTGGGGTACTTAGCGTCGTGTGGTCCGGAGGGGTAGGTAGTGGTTGAGGGCCTCAAGTGAGTCTAAGTACAGGTAGCTCAGTCACTACGGTAGGTCGGTAGAGTAGGAGACAGCAGGGGAAGAGGAGGACGGGGGTTAGGGAGGGTCGTAGTGTCAGAAAAGGTTATTCAGTTGAGAAACGTACTCCACCGGTTTCATGACCTCAAAGTCGAAATCGTAGTAAGGAAGGTTTCTTTAGGGTCCCGACTAGAGGAAGTCTTACCTGACCAACCTAGAGGAACGTCAGGTTCCCTGAGAGTTCTCAGAAGAGGTTGTGGTGTCAAGTTTTCGTAGTTAAGAAGTCGCGAGTCGGAAGAAGTGTCAGGTTGAGAGTGTAGGTATGTACTGGTGTCCTTTTTGGTATCGGAACTGATCTGCCTGAATAAGGATATTAACGTAAATTGACGTAAATTGAGAAAGGAATGTACAAGGATAATAGGTAATCGGATACTATAGGAATTTCTCTCTCTCAGAAGACACTATAGGAATTTCTCTCTCTCTGTAAAAATTCGGGGACATATAGACTTTTTTATATAAACGACTTCCTTACTTAAGGAGGTTTCTTTTAGGAGGATTTTCTAATTTATGAATTTACAATCTTTTACCTCAATTTATCGTTCCTAATAGGAAACTAGATTTATTCAAGGTTATTCCGTTTTGAACTAATTGTAGTTGGTGGTCAAAAAGACCCAGGTTGAGAAAGGAGAAGTTCCACTTACGAGATAAAGTACCCAGTAAACGGTTTCTCGTATCTATAAATAGACCCACTCTCCGAACACTCGGATTACAAACGTCACAGATAAAAAGATTCGTATCTTATTTACTCGTTTTTGTAGATACAAAACAGAAGCCTCCTTGGGTGATAGTCGGTCCGTGTCAAGGACCGAAACCCATATGTTTCCACTTTCTTTATGTTGGTTTAACACGGAGTTGAGAATTCCACGTTTCTCGATAAACTTATTAAGACGAACTTTCTGATACAGGTCAGACTAAGAATTTTACAATCAAAAACCTTCAGTTTTCTACTAAAGAATCCATTACCAATACCAAGTGGTTTCTTGAACATGTTTATTCTGTTTGTTGTGTAAATAAGTATCGTTAGGAGATAAATACTGTCCTGTTCAGGACCATCTACAAGGTCGCTAATGGTGTTTTTTGCCACTACTTCAGTAATCACCTCGATCGGGATATGTATCAGTAAATAACTATCCAAACTAGGTCTATCCGACATACGGAATAAATGTAAATCCTTGACCGTCTTCATAACTGACTCGGGTCAAAGGGGTACACTTACAACTTTAGTGTTACATGAAATAAGTAGTTACCTAGTCCACCCGGATTTTCTTCCCTCCTAAAGTGTGTTAGTATAAAAGTACCTTTTTTTAAGGTATGTTTTCCTTAGACTTTGGGATCTCTTTACTTATTTACTAAGTTTTAGTACATAACCGTCAGTTGAAGTAAAGTCTGAGGTTTGTGTCGAGAGAAGAGTGGCGTGGGTTATATTTAACGGCATTGACCGATCTAAATATTGTGTTCACATGTGACGGCGACCTAAGTGAATTGACTGGCTGGAAAACAGAGTCGTTACGACACCGGGTCGTGTACCGTCTAGTTATGTTTCTTCCCACGTAGGGTGGTGGTGAGACAGTCTTCGAAGAATGAACTTGTATGTTCGTTGAGTCCTTCTTATCAATAAAAAATCTCTCGCAGTCCTTCTCTTTTCGATCCCAAATTTTAGAGTCCGTCGAAGTTCACTTTAAAGAGAAACACTAAAAATAGAAGTGTGTCATCTCGAAGACTGGACTTTCCACCGCGTTTACAGTTCTTAACACGACTCGTCGCTACTCCGTGGACATAGTTGTCACCCTTGTCGTTCCGAGAACTCCGTGCATCTAGAACCCACTTTGGTCCAAACCAACGAAAGATGAGAAGGTGTAATTGTGAGCCAAGGAATCTATTTGGTAATACGCTTATCGACGGAACCCCTCATTAACATCTACTTTATTACGTACTTTTCCTCAGACCAGACCCTACAAGAATCACTCCGAAGGAGAAAGCACTCAGGGGTCCTGATAAGGAGTCCGAGGCTAGCCAAAAGGTCAGAGAAAAGAAGGGTTTTAAGTCCACTCCCACTCCATTCACTCCGGGAGACGAACCCGTGTTTTAAATTCCCCCACGGGTTTTATACCGTTAGTTCCATTCATTATAAAATTATGTTGTAAGATTTTAAGTTTCGATTACCTTTTTTGCTTCTGTTATAGTTGTAAAATTTAATTTCATCCTAGATCCCTGAAGGAACCTCCAGACCCGAAAGTGACGACCCCATAGTCCAAGTTGTGTTTCATTTATTTGATCCACGTTGTTTTTTTATTTGATCCCTGAAGGGATCACCAGGATCACTTTCTGATACGAAAGTGACGACTCCCTTGCCTAAGGTAGGACCCATCCCCTTAACCCTAGGGTGTCCGAAGTACCGTACCGGTTTTTCAATTTTTTTTTTTTTTCATCCTAGATTAGGAGGTGAACATATTACACCGGAGGTGACGGAGTTGGAGTATGTATAGAACGACTCAGGACAGAAATAAATTTTCAGACTATGAAAGAAGTAGTCTCTGAAAAAACGAAAAATTTATGACGGAATTTTATAGCAAATAGAACTACTCACAAGACTACTCGGAATTTAAAGTGTGGGTTCGGGTCGTCGAGTGAGTAGGGGACCGATCAGAAGGTCCAAGACCTTCAGATGACTACCCCCTCCTCCCTTGTGCCTACTGGACCCATCGAGTGCGGAAATAGCGTAGAGACACAGGGAAAAATCAGAAGAGTACTACTCTTTTCAACCCCCTTTTCAAAAACAAAGAATTTTTGTCTAGATGAAGGAACATAGTCTACTTTTAATGTATAAGTACAAAGGAAGAAATGATACCGATGTTCTTTCAAATCTTAATTGAAGGACGAATTGACGACATGGATAATAATTAGATCCAAAACTTATTTACATGAAAGGAGTAGAGTGTGTTAAAAACTGTAATATAATTGTATAAAATTTGTAAAATAACACTTCTTTGAGTTTAAGGAAAACTTTTACCCACCTTCACATATATTACTTCACATATATTTACCTTGAGATGACGGGAGAAAAAAAGTTCTTATTTTAGGGTTCGTTTAACACTCGTTCATTTAAAAAAAGATTGTTATTTACACCTTTTATGATGTTGAAATTAATTGTATAACGTTTGTAGTTAGGGGTTTTGGTAAAATATTTTGATTCATAAAAATTATTTTAAGGTTCTGCCCTTAAGGGACCACCAGGTTACCAATTCTGAGTCGTGAAAATGACGTCACCAGATCCAAGTTGGGGACCACCCCTTTGATTCTAGGATACGGGAGGGGGAGTTTTCTTTTTAGGTTCTGTAACTTTTTGGATTAATAATTTTAATAGTTTTGAATTATCGTTTATGACATATTTAACCACTTCATGGTGAAGGTAATTTTAGTCTTTATTCCTATAAGGTATAGTGCTGATAGTAAGTTGTAACAAAACTTGTCACATGGATTACGTTATTTTCAAATTTTTAGTTTGTTCGTTATTTTTATAACTTTCTACATATGAGTGGGAATGAAAGTCTCGACATATGGATCTTATAGACTTATAGAGGTTATTGATTAATTCTACTCATTCTGAATATTTCCACTCATCTATATACATTTTTGTTAACTATGAAAAAGAGATATAATGGTTTTCGATTAATCTTTACCCCCCGTTTTTAGGATGATATCATTGATGATAATTATTTGCGTGTCCTATTTAAGCTGTGTTCTTAGTTTTACACAGATTTTTCTTTCCGGACCCTACACATAAAAAAATTTTTTGTGGTTATGTTAGAATACTTTCCTGTATTCTGTGTTTTCGTCTCACTGAATAAAAGAATCTATGTCTGGGAATTTTGGTATTTTTTATAGGTAGGAAGGGTTTAATTATGTCCATTTAAGTTGTGACTTAAAGAATCCTTATTAAATTAGACGTTCTTTTATAAGTTGATTGTCTCCGAATTCATTGATTTTATAAATTAATAGAGTGTAGTATTCAGACCTCTTTCCTTGATCTTCTGGTCAAGCCATCAAAGGGTTAGTATTTTTAGGTCCGAGGAAGGTCGAAAGACGGAAGGAATTCTTACAACCGGACGACGAAATATCAAGGTTTTCCCGACGACAGTGAGGTCCGTAGTGTAAATTCAAGTTCTCTCTTCTACCACGATTTCTATGTAAAAAGATTCAGTTTCTTTGGTCTACTAGAAGGTCTTCAGGGTCCCGGTGTAACCGGTCTGGTATGGTGAAGTATACAAATGGAGATCTACGGCGTTTCGACTCCTTCGTTCGTGGATCGAGAAGGTCATAGATTCCACCATTTTTCATTTCTTCTGACCCTTACCTACAAATAAATCGGTTAGTTCACAATTGTACGTGGTGTTTAAGAGTAGTCACAGAGTGACAAGGTGAGTTTGACAAGACAGGGGGGGTTCGTCTTACATTTAAGGTCTTTTAATTAGGACGCATAGTGACCTAAGGACCATTAACCGTTCATGCATAGACTACCAAACTATTTATCGAAATTACGTTTGACTTTTCACAAAAAAATTTTTTTATCGTAAAGACACACTATCCATGGAATCAGATAGTGTTGATATGTAAATCAAAAATTATGACACTGATTTGTGTTCTCAGTATTCATCCCTTCCAGGAGAAGGGTCAGATTCACAGGTTCCACCGTACCGACGGGTGGAAACCGAATTTTACGACGTCCCCCGAGAGAGGTCCGAACGATTCATGAAGGACACACAACCCCTGACTCATATTACGAGAGGTTCGTACTAGAATAAACATAAGTGCTCTTAGGATACTCCTTTTATGATAATAGAAGTGTTTAGTCTTTTTACTTCGTCTCTCGGAGTTTTACTATGTCATTCACCGTCCCGGACCTAGTCTTGAGTCCAGTTTGATTGAGGTCCAAAGACATGGTTATTCGAGATGGTGAACGTCATAATTGTGTCAGGTAACGTGACGATTCCCGAAGGGAGTATCGAGTCAACCATTTCTTAGACGGACGTTACGTCCTTTGGGGAAAGTTAAGGACCCAGCCCTTCTAGATGACCTTTCCTATATCCGATGGGTGAGGTCATAAGAACCCGATGGGACACCGAGTCGACCATTTCTTAGACGGACGTTACACCCATCTGGACCTAGACTAGGGACCCAGCCCTTCTATGGGACCTCTTCCCTTTCTGATGGTTGAGGTCATAAGACCGGACCTCTTAAGGTACCTGACATATATCAGATACCCCAACGTTTCTTAGGTTATGTTATCTCCCTGAAAGTGAAGTGAAAGTAACGTCGAGAAACGATCTTCCAAAGAAAGTGACCCGACCCGGTTAACCGATGAGACGGTAAAGACAAGTAACAGAATCAAGATCTCCTTTCGAGTGACTCAGCAAATGATGATATCCTAGTGTAATGTTCCAGAGTCTTAATAAGGGATTGTAATCACAATAGAACCAGTGGACGAAACCCTGACCTCAGATAAACACCCCAAAAGGGAATTTTACGCCGTAAGGTTTCCTTTTGAAGTTCTGGAGTCTAAACGAATGGTCCTAGTGTCTGATAGGACAGAATATTTGAACGGTAATATAAATGTGGATGACAATAGACTCTAACGTTGTTTAACAAAGGATTGTTCCGAACATTATGAAAACCGGTTGTTTGGAAAGTTTAGAAAAAATCTGTCAAACAACGGTTTATTCCGAAAGGAGGTGCTCAGAAATTTACATATGTTGATCGGTACCATTAAACGTCAATTAAAAAAACTATGTCAACAAAACTGGATAGACTCGTATTACGAGAAATGTGTAAATAAATTTGTCTATGTGTGTGTGTCTTTTGTGTTTCTTTTTTTGATCTATTTTAAAATTTTAATCACTAGTTTGGTTTACATATGTATCAAGGATATAGGGAAATTAATTTTTAGTCATAAATTTATGTCATTTGTAGTTTAGTAATTTTATGAGAACGTGTAAAATTCTTTTTACAATGTATTTGAAGCCACTAACACCGGTAAACATACATTTTCAGGATACCCCTTTTGGACTTGTGTAATATCATAAAATTGTGTAGCTAAAATTGTAACTAAGACCATTTCTTATTTAGACTCTAAACCTTGTACGAGGATACTAAGAGAAAGAACTCTTACTTCACCGACTTTTGACTCCTCGTTCAAATCCTATACTGTGACAACATTGTGTAATGTTTCCATTAAATTAGATGGAAAATTTTCTAAAATAAGTTTTCTAAGGTGAATTGTTCTACGAGTAAAGTTTTGTACGAACAAAGTACGCAATGTAGTACATTGTGCAAAAGAAATGTTTATAGTGTCTTCGTCTTGACTTAGTATTGTCATAGTAAAGTAACGAATGTTACCTTCTTTGTTTTCAAGGTCTCACGATAAAAAGTAACAAGTTTACGGTGAGTCAAGAATGTATGTTTCTCTCATAGACATAATTTACAGTAATTTACAAGTCTCCTAACTAAATGAATTATGTGAGTCCTTAAGATACCCATTCATGTATCACCTATTTAGTGATCCGGAGAGATATTTTATTAGGTAGTAAGAATAGCCATTCTCAGTCGTTGGTACACTGTTTTAACAATTTGTGTTGTTGTTCCGATCATCCTTCTTTTTATTGAGAGACCATTGTCTATGTAAAAGATAACATGATTCATACGGAAGTCCAATGTTAAAATTTACGAATTTTACTCAATAAGTAAAGATCTATAATCAAACTTAATGACTTTTCTAAATTGGGAAAAAAAGAATTCGTACCTTTGCAGGTTATTTCGTCATTTATAAAGGTTGTTGGGAACCTTCTACAGTGAATATTTGGTTAAAGGAGTTCTACGTTTGTTCGACTTCCTTTTAATTTTCATACCAATTGTGATGACGGAGTCTAAAAATTTTTAGTCTTTATATTTCTTCCAGTGCATATCCAGTTCATATTTCTACGGGTGAAACTCAAGTTCTTTACGAATAGTATTCGTCCTGAGACGACGGGAGAACACATAGTTCTTACATTGTGTTCACAGTTTACCGGGGAAGGTCTTTTCGACTTTTCGTTCGGACGAAACAAAAGGTTTGATCCATCGAACTTCTCGATCCCGTCTACTATGAGTGGATTCACAGAAGTAAACACACAACAAAACTTATAAAGACAACTTATTTATTTGAACCAAATAAGACTGAGAGATACTTTCTGAAACTAAACCTAAATGAGAGGACTCAGACTCCTCGTTTTTTTGGACTTAAAGGACAAAATTACAACCGATAGGTTAGCTAGGATAAAATTTTAGGTCATTACATATTTTATTTGTTTCCGTTTTACCTTCAACTCGGAACTAACGAAAACTGGATCGTCGGAGTAACAAACTTCAACAAGAAATTATACCGGACTCGAAATGTTTCATATATCCAGAGAATCGAAGAGTAGTCTAACGTACATACGAAACTACCTATTTGTAAGGTTAGATTTCCGAGCTACGAAATCACCTCCAATTCTTTCTAATGGACATCAGAACTAAAAGAAAAGAAATCGGAACCAAAAATTCAATCTTGTGGGATAGGGAGAGAGGGTCTTGTCTAGATCTACCATCTCTGTATTTCTCTAAGGTAAAGATTACGTTTTTATCTCAATCAATGGTGATAGTAAACATGGGGTAGGTGGTAGAATTTCAGTGTCGGAGAGGGTTATAATTGGGTGAAGTCGGGAGTGAAGTGTACACTTACTTCTCCTCCTATATGAGAGTCATAGTTAGTGACTAGCGACTTTAATGAGTACCGTATTAATATATGACGAAAATATTGTTGTTTTAGTTTGCAATTAACCTTTTGGTCTGTTATGACGTAAAAGAAACGTTTTAAAAATAAATTGTCTTTTATGTTCTGTAAAGAGTTAATTAAATTGGTTAATTAGGTCTCCTTTTTCCACTTTATGGTACTAATGTTCATACGATTATTTGTGCAATCGTTCCAGGTACGTTTATAATGAAAGCCGTTCAACATATACTTAGAACGTATTTTGTTTCAATTTATGTTGTAAAAACTTTACTGTTTTTAGATTGGATATAAGGAAGTTTCTCTGTAAACGTGAAGAACTAGACTGAACTTTCGTTTTGTTTGTTTTGGAGTTTGATAAATAAAAGTAGGTTCATCTAAATAATAAACCGATTGACGTATTTAAATACCGTAAAACTATTTACGTTTGAATTCCGTTTTGCCTATCGACCATAGTCCATTTGTCATGTAAATCTTCCTGGAAAAGATTGTTCTGCGGAAGTTACATGAACCTTGATGTCTTAAGTTTCCCGTGTAGACACGGATAACGTGTGCACTTGGAGTGATAACGTGTGCACTTGGAGTGATAACGTGTGCACTTGGAGTGTCTGAAGGACTTCCTCTTTTGTGTTACTGTCAGGTTAAATGTCTTCTCTTTTACTGCCACTGAGTAAGTCCAGTGTGTCGAATTAGTCACCGTGTTCGTGCGGAACCTCGAGTCCTGTCTCAAGGCAACCATCTAATGGTATTTGTGACGCTATTTCTCCGAAGGGACCGTCGAGTCTGTCACTTCTTAGACGGACGTTACGTCCTCTGGACCCAAGTTAGGGACCCAGTCCTTCTAAGGGACCTCTTCCCTTACCGTTGAACGGACCTCTTAGGGTACCTGTCTCCTTGGACCACCCGATGTCAGGTACCCCAGTGTTTCTCAACCTGTGCTGACTCACTGATTGTGTGTACTGTGTACTAATCCTATTTTTCCGTCCGACTGTACTCTTTAGTATACTTACCATACCTGGATTGTCTTCGTCTTCTATAATTCTTCTGCACCATTCTTATGTGTCTTCTTGACATGTTTTTTCTCGAAGTGCTGGTTCTATTAGTGCTACCACACTAGTGAGTGGATCTCGGTCTATAGGACTTTACACTTCAGTTCACCCGGAATCTTTCGTAGTGATACTTGTTTCGGTCACCTCCACTACCTTAAGGTCACCTCGATAAAGTTTAGGACTTTCTATTACGACACTTTCACGACGTGAGTTATACGGTCGTTTAGACCTTTTGAGTCGTCACCGGTGTCCTGACCTTTTCCAGGCAAAAGTAAGGTTAGGGTTTCCGTCCGTTACGGTTTCTTACCAGTTTGATGGCGTGTTAACGTGAGTAGGGTGTGTGATCATTTCATTACGAGTTTTAAGAGGTTCGGTCCAAAGTCGTTATGCACTTGGTACTTGAAGGTCTACAAGTTCGCCCAAAATCTTTTACGTCTCCTTGGTCTCTAGTTTAACGGTTGTACGCGACCTAGTAGTTTTTCCGTTCTCTCAAAGTCTTTTTGTAGATAAAGACGAAATAACTGATACGGTTTCGGAAACGGACACACCTAGTGTTATTTGACACCTTTTAAGACTTTCTCTACCCTTATAGTCTGGTGGACTGCACGGAGAACTCTTTAGACATACGTCCAGTCCTTCGTTGTCAATCTTGACCTGTACCTTGTTGTCTGACCAAGGTTTATCCTTTTCCTCATGCAGTTCCGACATATAACAGTGGGACGAATAAATTGAAGATACGTCTCATGTAGTACTCTTTGCGACCCGACCTTCTTCGTGTTCGACCTTAGTTCTAACGGCCCTCTTTGGAGTTATTGAAGTCTATACGTCTACTGTGGTGGGAATACCGTCTTTCACTTCTCCTTGATTTTTCGGAGAACTACTTTCACTTTCTCCTTACTTTTTCAACCGAATTTCGAATTGTAAGTCTTTTACTTCTAGTACCGTAGACCAGGGTAGTGAAGTACCCTTTATCTACCCCTTAGCCATCTTTGTCACAGTCTGAAATAGAAAGAACCGAGGTTTTAGTGACGTCTACCACTGACGTCGGTACTTTAATTTTCTGGGAATGAAGAACCTTTTTTTCAATACTTGTTGGATCTATCGTATAATTTTTCGTCTCTGTAATGAAACAGTTGTTTCCAGGCAGATCAGTTCCGATACCAAAGAGGTCACCAGTATATACCTACACTCTCAACCTGACACTTCTTTCGACTCGCGGTTTCTTAACTACGAAAACTTGACACCACAACCTCTTCTGAGAACTCTCAGGGAACCTGACGTTCCTCTAGGTTGGTCAGGTAAGACTTCCTCTAGTCGGGACCCTAAAGAAACCTTCCTTACTACGACTTCGACTTTGAGGTCATGAAACCGGTCGAGTACGCTTCTCACCTGAGTGACCTTTTCTCAGACTACGACCCTCCCTAACCCCCGTCCTCCTCTTCCCCTGCTGTCTCCTACTCTACCGACCTACCGTAGTGACTGAGATACCTACACTCAGACTCACTTGAGGTCCTCTACCACTACCTGTCCTCCGGACCGCACGACACTAAGTACCCCAGCGTTTCTCAGCCTGTGTTGACTCGCTGACTTGACTTGACTTGACTATACTCTTTTCCGTTTCTTACTACGCTTTGTCTGACATTATACCGTTCAAAGGAAAGTTGGGTTCTTATTTGATCTTGTTTGACTTTTTTACCAGAATTAACCCTCCAATTATAAGTTTTGTTTACCCAATTTTTTTCTACGTCTTTCTTTTTCGTCCTTTAATAAGTAGAATTATCGAGGTTCACAAAACGTGTGTGGGAATATATTTATTTAGATTTTGAAGAAACTCCGTCTGTTTTCAATCCTTACCTGTCTCAAGTACACTTTTTTTTCTTTTTCCTTCTTTTCTCCGTGGCTCTTCTCTTGCATAAAAAGAACGATGGAAATTTTTGTAAGATCAATAAAAATTCTAGGGAACGATTTCCCGAATCTGTGGTCGGTGAAATAAAGATACAAATTCCTAACTCTACCTCGTAGAATGTCGATTTCGGCGCCAGGGGTTGGAAAAACCGTGGTCCCTGGTCAAAGTACCTTCTGTCAAAGAGGGGTCTGGTCCGCTACCCCTCCTACCAAAGTCCCACTAAGTCCACGTAATGCAAGTAAACACGTGAAATAAAGATTAGATTGCGACGACGACTGGACTGTCCGCCATGGTTGGACAGGTGTCGGGTTTCAGACCCTTGGGGACTCGATTTGTTGGTTTCGGTTTAACCCGGTAATTTTCTTTCGGACGACTCCAAGTGTCGTTGCCACGCTAAAAAGTAGTGAAGAGATGGGCTTTGAGTACCAAAAAAGGAGGAGTCAAAAAGGTCAACCTCGACTTTGACTAAGGGGACGTTTCTGAGGAGTTGAGTCTGGACAGCGAGGAGAAGGTCTTCAGGTTAGCGTGCACAATGACAGTGGTACAGCACACCTGACATTCGATGAGTTTCCGTGCGTCTGTTGGGACGGAGAAGTGCAGACGTAGAAGTCCCGGGCCACGGGACACCCAAGAGCAATTAGTTCTAGGGTAGAGAGTTCGTGAAGTGACAAATACTTCGTTTATTTCTCTTTCAAACACGATGGATATACTTTAAGTTATTTAATACGACGTTTGGGTACAATTAAAGAGACGAAGGGGCGGTCCCTTTTACTCAGATCTCCCGTTTAATGACCCAATAATGGGATCAGAGAGAAAGGGCAGGATAAGAAGTAATCAATGTAAAGAAATTTCGTAGGAACACGTGTGACTTCACCTTGATTTAGTGTTCTTACGGGGTGTTGGACCAAGTACTACTATATTTTTGTACATAGAGAGACTGTTGTCCCAGTCCGTTTTTTTTTCTTTGTTTAGGAACACGGAGTTGTAGTCAAGTCTCATAGACTGTCGTTTAAGCTCTTAGACTCCTAGACTTGAAGGTTGATTTTTTGGAGGTCTTTTGTTTTTGTTTTTGGTTGTCAATACTTGACTTATTTCTCTTTATGGATAAGTGCCCCTACATAAAAACGTGAACGAAACGAGGTTAAAGCCGATGCATCTGACGAGGTCAGAGGGACGACTGCAGATTCTCTACACCCCTCTGAACTAGCCGGTCGACCTAGCACGACTGGTGTCTCGTCAGCGGCTACAAAGGATGGCCCCCGCGGCGGTCCTAATTCTCGGCCGAGTCTAAGTCGACCCGGTGCTGGTGCATAAATGGTAGTCCTCATTTGGACTCCTCCTCTACAGTGTGGTAGTTGGCACGTTTTGATTGTATTTACAAGTAAAAACGTTATGTGCATGCATAGGGATGTTATAATGTAGAACATGTTCCTGGGTGGACGACTTCCCAAGAAAATTTCCTGTAAATTTTAACTAGACTGAGACGGGGACTCCCTTGTTCTCTAAACACTACTATCTGAATCGGTTTTTACTAATCGAATGATGAAAAAAAATTTGAAAAATAAAATGTGACTTCATATCGGCTAATTGTTACAACACCATCAAAGTCCACCCGTCTCTTCCCTAAGTCGGTAAGTATAGGTACATAGGTAAGAGGGGGTTTGAGGGGAAGGTAGGTCCAACGATGTATTGTGACTCGTCTCATGATTTTTATTGTGTGTTTATTTGATTACCTCTTAACCACAGTTCGACCCAGACTTTGATGTCTGAGGTCCAAAATGAAAAATAAGATGCAAATTTTTATGTGGTGTGGAGTTTCCGTCTCCGATGTTCTTTCCGGTCGGAAATATTAGAGTTTGTGTACCCTCAAATTGGCGAACGTGAGACGGACCCCACGCCCCGTCCCCCTACGCCCCACGCCAAGGATCTACCACGGTCAGCATTTCTTGGACGGACGGTTACGTCCTTGACGGTCTCTGTTCCCAAGATAGGGACCCAGTCCTTCTACGGGACGTCCTCCCGTACCGTTGGGCGAGGATATAAGAACTGACGTACCTGTCTCCTCGGACCACCGATGTCAGGTATCCCAGTGTTTCTCAGACTGTGCTGACTTCGTTGACTCGTGAGACGGACTTAGACTTTGCACTAAGGTACAAGAGACTCATGAAGATAGGAAGGGGGAAATGGGACGAATTTTAGGTGTTGTTTATAAAATTTGAAAGTCGATCGAGAAGTCTCTTTGATTGTTTTTGGTTTAATTTGTTCGTAAATTTCTGTTTTTGTCTTTGCTAATGGACTGACGTCTTCCGGGGAGAAGGCTCTTTGTCAAGAAGGTGAGAGGGTTGGTTAGGGGACACAGAAATAGTTTGTGGACTTCAGAAAATAACGGAGCCAGTCGGTGGGTGTGGACGCTTGCGTCTTTCTGCCACTGACCTCTTACGGGTGTAGTATTACTTTTCCTTCCTTTTTCTTCTCCCCCTCTCTTACTGACAAATAAAAGTCATCAAAGTATTCGTGAGGGTAGCTCCTGAATCTCCTGGGGTTTCCTCTCGCACAATTTCGGGGTAAAAGTCTATTCTTTAAGTTGATGTCTTTCCAATTTATCAAACCTCACTCGAATGTTATCTACCCTTTCGGTGTGTACCCAAACTGGGTTTCGGATCGTACAAGACCGACGATACGATTCGTAGACCGATCGATTTGTCGACCTCGTGAGGTGACAGTGCGTCCCTTAGTCCTCTGTGACTCTTCGTCAGTAAGTGAGTGAGGACATTGTTCGCAGACGATAGTGACCCAGGGAGGTTGGAGGGCCAAGGACCCAGTCGGTTGTTCTGGTTCTGCACCTTTTCGTCGGGTGTAGGAATCCCCGACTCCGGTCACCCTTCGGTCGGCAAGTGAACATGGTGTAGGAATTTGAAGGTGGGATAAATACTCCCAAACAGGTTTCACGGTTTCGTGAATTTCTCCTTCGAACTCTCTCAAGTCACTGTATATTTCGCACTATTGTCATCCAAAGTAAATCCAAACGCTGTCCGACAGAACGCAAGAAGTCCCTTGATAATGGCATCGTGTCCTTCCGTCTGACCGAGATTCGCTGTAAGCCACATGACCCAAACTACATATGTTGGGTGCCGTATGTATGTTACTTTGCCTAAAACAAAAAACCAAAACAAAAGAAGAAGTAGAAAACCGACGGGGTTTGTCGTACGTCCTAGGGTCAAGGGGTTGGTCCCTAGCTTGGACGTGGGGGACATAACCTCCGTACCTCCCAATTACTGACCTACCGGTCCCTTCAGAGTCACTTTACCAAAAATTACTGTACACGGGTCCCGACGTCTCCATACATCGTCTCATGCACCCATATGGGTCAGGACCTCCTTGTCGGGGCTGCGGGACTCTATGTGTGTAAGTGATTGTATGTGTGTGTAGGTCCACACGTCTGTCCGTATACATGTGGTTCTAGGTATATATGACTATGTACGGGGCGGGGGTATATTAGTCTGTCAGGTTTGTGTCTCTAGTCTGGTATATGAATGGGCTGGTCGCCTTAGGTGACATTGTGACACCCCATACAACTTGAATCGTCCGGGACAAGGTAAAAGAGGTGCGTCGGTTTCCTAGTATTTTAGATATTTGCCATTTGTGTGGACCAGCCATGTTGTACATCTTACGGAATACGTAATCGTACAATATAACATACAGTACTCAATGTTTGATAAGTTAATGTGGGACTCGACTAATACGGAAGGACCGAAAGACAAATACATTTAAACAGATTAGATATACGAATTTTTTTTTAAGGAAGAGACAAAGTTCGTTAGTCGAAGAAGTTACCAAAAGAGGTGAATTTAAAAAGTATTGGGTTTATAGTAACAAATCCCAAGTACGGTTGGAGAAGAAGTTTAACCAAGGGGGAGTATTAGTTATACAATAAACCATAATGGAACAGAGACTCGAATGTTTAATGCTAAAACATCCACCGGTAAAAATTACGGGGACATAGCACGACTTCTACAGGGAGAGCGGGGGTGGGGGGGCTTTTTCTCTGTGCGGGTTCAGAGTTTAGAGGTTTCGACACTTACACTGTAATAACTTTTGGCCCGGAAACGCCTATGTCAATTCCTAGGACTCCACCTCTAATGACCCAAATCTCACCTGGGTCACTGGTCACGGGTCTATTCTCTTTCCCCTCCTCCACACTTCTGTGTCCCCGTGTGTCTCTTCCGTTACACTTCTGTCTCCGCGACTGACTTCAAGACGAGTCACAGTCTGTTTAATCTCGGTTGATTGACTCACTATGAGAATCTGGTGGTGTGTTTTGATTCGGTGCATGGAACCCTGTTAAACTAGTTGGACAATAAGTTAGGAGGTAGAGGTAGGTGTTACATTTATAGAGGACACAGTAGATGTACATTAAGGCGTCCCAATAGTTTGACGTCCCCCAAGTTTGGTCACGGAAAAAACGGACCCCAGGGGTTTTGAACTTGTTCTAGTGGTTTCCTTAACATAAAAAATTATCATACTGGTATCTTAGGATATTTCTGTTTGCGTATAAAGTGTTTATATTGGTGACGTGTTTGTAAATGTACAAAGTTCATTCGACTCTCGTTTTTTAGACTCTTTTAATTTGTCGTTATTTTTCAAATTTGTGATCATTAATTTATATAATATAGACTGTTTGTTACTACGAAGTAAGCAATATCGGTTTAGATAAGTCTGATCTTAGAGTACATGAGGTTTTATTTATCTAAGATTTATTTTATATATGTTGGTTTCTCTTGACTGAGGATTTTGTCTTCCGAGTACTACATTTTCATAACCGTGTAGTGAAAGAAAAAAATAGAATACTGAAAGTTATTTGTAATAAACTTGTTGTTTTAGTTCGATGTAGATATGTATATTGACTCAGTGAAACGACATGTGGACTTTGATTGTCTTGTGACAATTAGTTGCTATGAGTCCACATTTGAAATTTTTCTTTTTCCTTAGTTTTCTTTTAGTTCTTCTTGAACTTGTTGAGTATAAACTTTTGACAATAAAGTCAATGAGTACCCGTGTAGAGTCAAAGTCATCGAGTTACTTTTTCAAGAAATATTATGTCTGTGTATATAGATGAAAGCACAATTAAAAAATTTCGAAAAAAAAAATTTAACTTTGTTGTGACCGAGTATTGTTATGACTGAAAAAAATTCGGTGTAAAAGAGGTTCACCTTTGTTTATGTTTTAAAATTGGGTAATCGAAAAGAAAGGATTTATTCCTTGTTTAGAAAGGTATCTCAATTTTAATAATGTTCGTTTCGTATTTGACCTTATAATTATTTTTTCCTTTTTGCTATTTCGTTAAATTGTCTTTGGTTGAACTTCCGTATAGTTCTGGTTCATTGACCATCCGTAAGTTTACTATTTGACCTTTGTCACTCTTAGTCGAACGTGACGTAGGATAGAACTGTTAAATAATAATATGAAGAAAACCTCTGAACTCGATTTGAAACATGGTTATTAACTCTCGTTTTGTCATTTCTTTTGTTTGAAGTTTCAGAGATTCCTTAACCTTTTTCTTATGGTCATTAGTCACAAAAAAAAAAAAAAAATTACCGATTGTACGTCGGTACAAAATTGATTTCTCGTAAATAAGAAACTTTATATCTTTCTTTATCTTTTTGACAGAAGTCTAGACACGTACCTTTTTGTTCGATATTACCTTTCTTACTTTCGTTTTACACACAAGAAAGACAAAGACCCTTGGTCAGTTCATAAAATAATTTTTCCTAGTGTACTCACCTTCCTTCATTTTTCACTCCCGGAGGAAAATTGGCACTTAGGACTTTTCCCCTTTTTTTTTTTCTTCGTTTTTATCAGTTTGAAGTCATTCCAGATTGTTACTCAAGTCTTCATTGGTTCTAAAAGACTAAATTGGTTTTAGAATGGTAGGTTTTATATCGAACTTTATTTCCTGAGTGCCTGATTCCGAGTCTTTAGAAGACCCATGACTCTTGTCTATACCAATCACGTGACAAGTGTTTTGGACTCTGGAGAAATTAAGGTTTTACCATAGACTTAATTGGGTTTCACCCCTTTGTTTTACTGGAAGTTCGGTACTTGAATAGACCGTGTTCTGATCTTTATCAAAGAAATTCTAGAGAAAGAAAGGACTCTAGGACTTTATTATTATGGTCCAATAGAGAACTTAGTAGAATAGAATTTAGTGTTCGTGTCCGTTGTCGATAGAGACTTGTGATAAGAGTGTCGACATTGAAGTTGACACGAATGAAACCGTCGTACACATACAGGATCCAGTGAAGGCAGTACAGACTGAGAGACGTTAAGATACCTGGTCCGAGGAACCAGGTACCCTAAGAGGTCTGTTCTTATGACCTCACCCAACGGTACGGGAGGGGGTACCCTAGAAGGATGGAATGCCTAGTTTGGGTTCAGAGTACAGAGGACGTAACTGTCCACCCAAGAAATGGTGATCGTGGCGGACGTGTGGGATGATTTTAATAAATTACCTTTCCAAAGTCTGTACGATTTCAGTCGTCCTGAAGTCTTCGTAAGTGTGGTGGTCGTCAAAGACGTTTAGAACGTGAGACCCGTTCTTTCGTCAAGACCAAAGAGTCGTTTTAGAGAGTCTGTTCACCATTTCCTTTTGTTGTCCGTTTTTGGGGTAAATAATCGAAAATCTCTGATGGTAAAATAAACCGAAGTGTCTTCATTAGATTCTTCTCGTAAAAATTGTACTACTATAAAATTGTACGTTTTCAGGGCACTGTTTAATTACCTTTCTAGTGTTACTATCGGAGGAACAATTTACAGAGTTAATATGTATTCCTGCTATATTTTTAAATCTTTCCGCTAAAGTGTTTAGTGACTTCTTTAATGTTTATCTAATCCGGTGAGACTAAAATTTTATCTGTCCGTTCTTGTACCCGTTTCTCCTCCAAGGATCGTTCTATTAAATTCTCTATAATGATGTGTATGGTGAAGGATGTAGGCACTAGGTCTGCCTAAAAAGGACACCACATGACCGACGTTTATATGGTACTCCACACAGTTGACATATTAAGGTCCTAGCATCCTTTATAGGTAGGAGACACTTGTGATTATGGAAACCCTACAATAGGGGAGAGACTTCCATATGTTTTTATTGACGAATCTATCCTAGTCAAAATTCCTTCGTTAGTAATAAAAGTGTTGCTCTTTGTCTTCAGTTTCCAATTGGTTCTTTACTACATTACAAATGTTTTGGTTTGTTATAATTGGAGATAGTTCGAGTTTTGGCTTTGTGATTGAATTTTTTTGTTTAAGGTGTTGACCGCATTGTATTTGCATGTATCTATGAATCATGTCATTGTGTCCTTTCGACAAAAGAAACGCAAGCATTGAAACTTTTGTTTTTAGGGTCAAAATGAATGGACCCGATGTATTTGGTTAGGCAACTCCCTCAGTTGACGTTGTGTTTTACAACGAGGCCACTTCATAAGACTTATGAAGCCGGTTAGGTGTAGATCGGCCATTTCTTAGAGGAGTCGAGAGGTCCTTTAAAATTTTCGGTTCACGTCTACACCACCCTCGACCCCTCCTTCTCTTTTATTCCTTTGACTGTCACATGAAGGGACCACCGAGTCTGCCATTTCTTAGACAGACGTTACGTCCTCTGGTCCCAAGAGAGGGACCCATCCCTTGTACGGGACCTCTTCCTGTACCGTTGGGTGAGGTCAAAAGAACGGACCTCTTAGGGTACCTGCCTCCTCGGGTCGACCGATGTCAGGTACTCCAGCGTTTCTCACTCTGTGTTGGCTTGTGTGTGTGGTGTAATGTTTGAAAAATTGCGATTTCCCGCTGTGCAGCCGCCAAGCCGGAGTCTACGTCAAAACTCTGCTCGGTCACTCTCTTGGTCGAGGTAGAGGTAGGGTTCTGGTGGAGCATTCTTACGACGATGGGCTCTTCGTTTAAGGATTGGTAGGTCGAGTGGGCTCTCCGTGTCTTGGCGCTTACGTTTTGGTCTTCGCGATCTTTCTTCGGTCGCGGCCGATACGTTTGGGTCTTAGAGCAGTACTGGCCTGCCCTTCTGACCGCTCCCTCTTCCTGACCGTCCGCGGACCCCCGGCCTCCTGTCGGAGTCCGTCAAGCAGCGGCGTCACTTGAGAATCGAGGTTTCGCGGATGGGACCTACGGGCTCCAAAGTCTTGGGTTTTCGTGGCCTGTGGTCTCGCTTTGTGTCAGGGGTGACCCTAAGGCGTAAGGGACGCGCAAGGGAGGGGCGACGGGGCAGTGTTCGGGGCCCGAATGGTGCACTGGCGGGAAGGCGGGTAGGTTCGACACCTGGAAAGGACAGGTGGTTCAGCCCCACGGCCACCTATACGGAATTGGTGAGCTGCATGTAAGAAAATTTAAGCCTGAATGGTTAGTTTTTGCTCGTGTTAGTTCGAGAGCTTAATTCCCGCACTGGGAGGTTTTTATTGAAAGTCCGAAACCCTTCCTGAAGATGCCGTAGGTTAAGGCTCTGCATGTCCGTAGACTGTGCCTGTGGATGTAAGGGTGTGGTCCTGGGGAAGAACCCGAGAGTCCTATCTCCCCGGATTAGACCGCCGCGTCACAACTCAACTGAGGCCGCGCTGCCCGAGGTAGCTTCCAGGGGATGCTTGGCCCCCTTCGGCACCCCCATTGGTCCTTCGCGAGGGCCGCGACAACCGCGACGCCACAAGCCCTCGGGGGGATGGGCTCTGGCACTGGGGGAAGCGGGCCGAGGGCCACGAGCGGCCGGCGGCCGGGCGAGGGCCTTCGCCACCGTCGACCATTGTTTCTCGGCCGGTCCGGCGGTGACGGGCCCGACGCCCGGGGTCCTCAGGCCGCCATCGACGCCCCTCACTCACTCTCGGCCCGGTACTCCGGTCGAAGCGCCGCCACTCCCCGTCGGCTCCGCGACCACCGCCCGGCTCTTCGGCCACGGAGGGAGGAGCGGCCGGCGTCCTAAGCCCCGCGCCCACGGAGACGAAGAGCCCGGCGATGTGGGCCCTTCCGACGAAGGGGCTAGAAGGAGGCCGCCGCGGACCGGAACGCGACGCCCCTGTCTGCGAGACGGAGGCCGGCGGCTTGCGGCCCAAAAGAGACGCCCTGAGTCTCCTGGGCCGAGAAGGGGCTCGCCAGGACTTCGAAACACATTTCTTCGGCCCCTTCCGACTGCCCAAAACAAAACAAAAATTATTTTTCAAAAACATTCAGGGGTAAAAATCTTTAAAAACGTCTGAAACTTCAGGAGATGGAGAACGCGTAGGAAGGAGGACGAGAAACTCAGAAAAAGGAATCGACCTTTGTAAAAAATGAGAGCATCGCCTGGGCCCTACTAGCAAAACATTAACTTTGACATTGACAATTTTGAAGCAGCTCTATCATCAGTTCTACCTGTTTTTCAGGAAACTTTACCACGACCTACTTTAATCTTTCCATTAACGTGAATTAAGGAAGTTAGATACTCAATGCTTAAGAGTACCAAACAAGAGAGACCCCCTGACGCTCGTCTAACACATTTTATGCCTAAATTCCTAACGTTTTGACCAACCTTAAAATTGCAGATCACATCCTCAAATATAGAACTATGTAAAGTGCTATGCTTTGCCTCTAAACGATTGAGGTTTGACGAGCTCTTAGTCTGGCCATAACGCCTCGAATAATATAAGTCACGGGAGCCAAGGGTTCGGGCGGGATGTTTAGAACTTAGTGACATAAAAACCTATTCACTAAAGCATAAAGACTTGGCTAAAGAAGTAGAAAGTCATTCTAACTGACTTTTGATTTTTATGCATCTTTCAAAGAAATTACCACCAATATTACTGTCCTAAAAATTCAGACTCACATTCGTCTGACATAAACAACGAAGCCGCCCTGTTTCAATCATAGGATTATTTTTCACACCGTAATTCGAATTTCCGTCTAAGAATCCTTACCCGAAGTTATTGAGCGTAAAGTTTTGAAAAAAAAGGAAGACGAACGGTCCAAAAACGAAGTAAAACTCTCATAAAGATCCATCGGATGTAGGGTGGTCTGTCGTTTTTTAAGATTTTTCAACCTTACATCGGAACTCCGAATTGTCATAAAATTCACGTTTTTCAATTCGGAAATGTTTTAATTTGGACTTTTATGACTGATTGGTAAGGATACAATTATGTCCCAGGAAACGAATCTTATAGTCCCGACAGAGGAGCGGTAAAAATATAAAAGTTCTGGGAACTAACTCCGCCTTTCTGAACAATGGAACACGTGACCACTAATAATAAATAAAATCGAATACTTTAACAATTATTTTAACGGACAAAAAGAAGTAAGACATATTTCGTTTTACGACAAAAGGAAGTAGAAAACATTTAAATAAAAAGTTTAAACGTACAATCCAATGTCAACAATTACGATAACTCATAAGAAAAAAACTTAGTTTTATTTTAAAGGAGAAAAGGTTTAGGTTAAACGGGTTATTTTTAGACGTTATTTTACAGTCGGACGACTCATGTATGAATCTTAAACGGTGTTAAACAATTACTCGACTACAATTTGATGACAAATACTCTTCTGTTAAACAAGTCCCTCTCCTCAGTCAAAGAAAACCTTCGAGATCCCACAACCAAACATATAAGAGAGGGACGATTTAACACCTTTCTACTGTACCATTTATGACTACTTTCCTTATCCTTGAAAACATCTCTAATTTCAGTTTAAGTATTGTATTCAGGGAATAAAGACCAGACTTTAGTTCTACATAGAAAAAGACGGCCACGGTTTATTAATCTATGTAGTTGTATCATGATCCAATAATTTTATCCTATTTTTATATCACATAGTTCATACTCTCAATGACAACCGAAAAGTTTTAACGAGAGTCTGAAACATTTAGTCAAATTTGGTCCATTAGAGAAGGACTCACAATGGTAATACAGACATCCATTATGATCGACAGTGATAACAGTAAATTTTTGTTTCCGTACATTCTTCTGTGATCTTTTTCTTTATCCTTCTTCTTCCCTCCCCCCTTTCGTTATACATTAGACGAAAGATTCTTCTCCGATTATTATTATAAGTAATAACTCGTGAACGCTCACACGAACAAGGTTCGTGAAGGAGGTACGAAATAAACTAAAGTAGACGGTTTATCGAGAGATCCACACTCAAGATATGGGGAGTAAAATGTCTACCGTGCAGATCAGAGACCTCCATTGATCGGTCGAGTTTCAATGGGTCGACTACTCCCTCCCCCAAGTCACAAGTTCCAGTCCCCAAGACTGAGGTCGATACCACAACACGGACCCCTATGTCGACTCGGAGAGTCCACGACTATTTTCTTTATTCTGTACTGAACCGTAGTTGTGTCAGGTCCTAAACCCGGTCTTTGAACGAGAACTAACACAGGTTATTACCGTTATTATTTGGGGGTTCTCGTGTAATAGGTCTTAGGGTAAGGGAAGGGAAAAGGTACTTTTAAGTTGATGACTCGAGGGACGTACAAAGAAACAACTGAGCAGCACCACAAGATCCTCGTACTGCGTACATCTTTCATGTGAATACTAACAAGACCTTACTTACGTTTCCCTAAGCACTAAGCAAGTAAAAACCCCCCCTCCCCATACTAACTGGTATAAAGATATACGATCTTTCATGATATATGATCATGACAGGTATAAAGATCTTTGATCTTTCACTGGCGATGTCATTTAGATCAATGCGAGACCGTGGTATGTTTCCCCTAATCACCTAAAAATTACTCACCAACAATGGTCTAACACTATCAGACCATAAAGGTAGAGATTCGAATCGTACATCAACGGTCCTCTTAGTATCTACTAAAGGACACCGAGATCTACCACGACCCAGTTCCGGTGCTTGAAGAGAGACTTGAACACAGTGTAAATGAGAACTGACAAAATTAGGACTCTACCCATCACTAACCACAAGGGAAAACACTCACTTCTCCGAGAGTCCCGTTAATTTTATGGAGGGTCTCTGGTGTGACGGTCAATCACCGTCCGTGTTCCGAACCGAAGACCCAAGGACAGAGTCATCTTTTGTGACTCTCGGACCTGATCTGGAACAAAATGGGTACAAAGAGATAGTCAATCACGTATATCCACACGTCATTTATTAATAGTCGACTTACTCATTACGGATCGTGTAAATTGGAATTTTTACTACCAAACCAACTTAAACCCCGCTAAATTTTGACGTCAGTGAAAATGTCCTTATGAATTAAAGATAATTGCATCTTAGAATAGACAATGTTAAGATAAGGGAAGGAAACATCCTCACTCATCCGTCCGGTCCCCAAAAGGACCACAGATTAACATAGGGATCGTCGTACCTTGGGGTTTCCATCTTACAGTGTCGTGGTACCACCGAAACAGTCGGAGGAACAGAGACCCGACGTCTTCCAGATGACGACAAATATCCGTTGAAAGTACATACATATAACGACGAGACGAATGTATATAAATAAGACAAAAAGACACAAAAATCCGACAAGACTGTCTCATGTTTAATTTTCGCTAACTTATGCATGTGCCTATAAAGAGATCACTTGTCCATAAGAAAACAAATAAATTCGTTTTGGAAAAAATTTTATATATATAAAAAATTGTCACTACAAGACTAATCACGGAAATGAATAAATGGATGACTAGTTCAAGTCTTAACGAAAATGAAACAACGAGACAAATAAGTCCTTGAAATCTTCGAAAGCCAAAATTGTCTTTTGAACTGTATTAAAGATGAACCGTATAAAATATTCGTATGGGTGAAAGTAGTACTATAGTATACGATTTTACTAAAATTTTACGTCACAGACTTTTTGTGTCAAGTTTCACAAATATAAGACTCGTGCCATAGGATACAGACATTTGAAGATTATCAATTGTATGGATTTAAACATGTCACAAATACTCAGTCATTAACGTCTTAAGTGATATTAAATATGTTGAACCTTGTTTACCACTATGTACAAGAATACACTTCGGTGCTTATTCTTTTTTTTATCACAGAGTATTCATCAAGGACATAGAAGGTCTTCTGACTATAATAATCACCCTAACAAATCACCTTTGAAAGTGGGTTGAAATCCTCAAACGACTAAAACTTTTTATTCAAACGCACATATATGTGTGTACGTCTCTGTCGACCTAAAGGTTCCTTATGAACCTTTCGTGAACTATCTCTATACTTCGTCTTTATCTACATGTAGACCTCTTCTCAAGACCCTTTACCACTCTTGTCCTCCTTCCATCTGTTACCTACTTTGACATCTAACTCAATCATCCATTTACGGGGTTGAGAAGTAGAGAAAGAGTTCTGAAAGTTTTGACCTTATTGTAATTCGGCCATCAAGACGGAGGATTTAAGGACTCTCGATGAGACACTAAACGTGTACAACGACGGACAAATTACTCACCAAAGGTCTACAGGGTATTGAAAAGTGTCACGAAAAAAAATTTTTGAACTTACAAAGTCCTTCTAAACATTAAAGTGTATCGACTATCGAAAAGAAAGGAAGAGAACATACACAAAGACACATATGTACACTTTAAAACATCTTTTGAAGGGTATCATCTTTAAATTACTGAAACGATGTCAGTAATTTTTAAAATAGTTCGATAAAGGATTCACACTAGAATATTCGGATGAATAATATTACTTATAGAGGGTAGGATATAGTATGTACTATCAGATATTTTAAAATACCAACCACATCAGGGTCCATCGTAAGTGACACATATCATTTTTGTAATAAGGGGATTTTCATCCCTGTATGAGAATGGTTCAACATGTCTTTCGTGTGTGTCATTGACAAGCGATGAATACATAGAGAGTCACTCCTCGTTCTTCATAAAAATGAGAAGAAATGTATGGTGGGGTAAAAGATCACAATTGCAACGAAACACCTTATTAACGTGGGCATCGTAACACTCCTTGAGTCTCATTTTATTAAGCAATTGGGTCTAAAGTAATAGGAGAGTAGGACTCAGAAACAACAACAAGGAAAACCTCACAGGAACCTCCGCCACTTGGACCTCTGACGTCACGACACCAAAGACGCGTGGAGACCGACCGGCACCGTGTCACAGAGGGAGTACGTGAACTTGAACCGACCACCATCATGGTCTCGGACCGACCGACACGAGGGTTTCCCTGAATGATAAATCTTCGACGACCGCACTAAGTCCCATCAAGAGTGGAAAAATCTCTTATCTAGACGCCAGATTCAGTCTTATCACACGGGAGGTGTAGACTCAATCTCTCATCTTCAATCACCCGGTGGTGATTTGGTGTGGTGACTTCTGGAAAAAGATACTGATTTTGACATTGAGGGGTGATTTACAAAATTTCGAAAGGTAAGTGCGAAATAGAAGTACGAGGATTCGCTCGTAAAGTCCGGGTGGGTCATGAGAGGGTCGGAAGAGAAAGAGGCCCACGAGAGAGGAGAGGGACGGAGTGCGTGAGGAAGCAAAGATCTGGTCACGACAGGTCCTGAAACACACTGACACCTTTGCGACGGAGAGACGCGACTGGTGTCACCACCGAAGTGTGCCGACAACTCGGGAGGGAATGGTGCACCGAATACGGTCATCCCTTGACTCAAAAGAGAAACTAAATCAAAGTCAACTAAATTTATATTCATCGACGCGCACCGACGAGACAGAGTGTCAGATTTGAGGCCACAGTACGAATACGGAACAGCAGACCCGGGGCCGTCGTGTGAAACTTATCACTAAGTCTCGTGCCCCTATGTAGAACATCTGTACAAACGTTTGTGTAACAGGCATCTCGATTTAATCAAGAAACGAAAAGTCCACCAACTAAATGACTCTATAAAGAGGACCCGCCTCGGAGTCAACTTCCGTTACTTTCGTAATGTCGTGCATTCATTAAATGAAAAGGAATCTTACATCTTAAAATTCATAAAACTTAAGAGGGGAGCATAAGACATTAAGTAGAGTTCAACGTTAAACAAACGACATCAACGTCTGTGATCTAAGGCAATATGAAATAAGTTTTTATTGATACAATTTTTGTAATTTCGAAGGGTTTAATATTTAAAGTTAGTATACATGATATGACAATTTAACATGTCTCAAGATTAACCGTCTGACCTCATCTTTTATAAATATCCGTTCGTTTTGTATCCTAAGTTTAAGTATTCATAAAAATAAATGAAGGCAAAAACACACAGAAGTGGAAGGACATAAATCAGAATCTTCTTATCAGTCTGACTAGATACGGACGTAAAAAAAAATCTGGTCACGACAGGTTTACTGCAAAGTCACTGTTATGTTTACAAAACATAGACGAGATAGGTTATACCAATGTACACCAAAAACACGTGAATTTAACACAGTAGACAGACTCCTTACCATAAAAATTCCACAACAAACTAAAATTACATTCGTCCGTTGTACAGATCACCGATAGTATACCCACCGTCTCACGATCTCGGATCTAAAAGTCTCCGAGACTTCAGTTTACCCCAGACTGACATATCTCCTAAGAGGGACCTCATCGTCCGTGACTATCGAAATTTCTTTAGACGACTAGAACTCCCGAAGGGTCACCGAATCACCATTTCTAAGGCGTACGGTCACGTCCTCTTCGACCAAACTAAGGACCCAACTTTCTAAGGGACCTCCTCCCGTACCGTTGGGTGAGATCATAAAAACGGACCTTTTAGGGTACCTGTCCTCCCGGACCTCCCGATGTCAGGTACCCCAACGTTTTTCACTCGTGTTGACTCGGTCGTGTGTCGTGTATGTCTAAGAATAGAAGGATTTGATTAAACTAATTCTTTCACAGACCCAGACAATCACGAAGAAGAGAAATTGTTAACCAAAAAAAGGACGAAATAATTTTTTTTTCTTTTCTAACAGAGTGAGCAAGTGGATAGTCGTCCCCAACTTTTTAGAAAGAGATTCCTGGTTTCTTTTCCTCTCGTTCCGTCTCTCGCAGACATTTTTTATGACAACCCCTGGAACCGAATAAAATAGTCTTGTCGTTTGAGTACTGTTTCGAGACTTCGGTCGAACGGATGGGTGGGTGGAATCTTAATTCTGAATCTTCACCCTTCCGACGTCTCCGTGGGGAAGTACGTGAATCTCTGTTTTATTTAGACTAAACTGACACAAGTATGACTTCTCACTGAAACTGCTAATCCAATGCAAGACCTGTAAAAGTATTTACTCGATCTCGTCATCTAGGTTCCAGAAGTCTTTATATTTTATTTGAATGTATATTCCTTTAGTTAGAAAACGTCCATACATTGGAAGGTTATTTTGAAAATCTACAGGCAAATGTTTGTGCATTCCCCCATACGTCAAAATGGTTAAGAAAACCACTATGTCCAATTATCACAAATTTTTGTTGAAGTCAACTAAGATTGACTAGAGGAATATAACTGAAACTAAAACTTAAAGGAGGTGACGATTGTATTTATATATTTCACTGGACGAAAAGTTTTTGTATCCATAGGATCTGTTTATAAGTTCATACAAGTCAAGTCAAGTCAAGTCAAGTCAGCGAGTCAGCACAGGCTGAGAAACGTTGGGGTACTTAACGTCGTGCGGTCCGGAGGGACAGGTAGTGGTTGAGGGCCTCAAGTGAGTTTGACACAGGTAGCTTAGCCACTACGGTAGGTCGGTAGATTAGGAGCCAGCAGGGGAAGAGGAGGACGGGGATTAGGGAGGGTCGTAGTCTCAGAAAAGGTTACTCAGTTGAGACGTACTCCACCGGTTTCATGACCTCAAAGTCGAAATCGTAGTAAGGAAGGTTTCTTTAGGGTCCCGACTAGAGGAAGTCTTACCTGACCAACCTAGAGGAACGTCAGGTTCCCTGAGAGTTCTCAGAAGAGGTTGTGGTGTCAAGTTTTTGTAGTTAAGAAGCCACGAGTCGGAAGAAGTGTCAGGTTGAGAGTGGAGCACAGTGTTACGTGTAATTGAAAGAATCTTCAAGACGTCATTTTCTTGGACAATTATAAATTGGGTAGAAAGGGGATTAGTACACTAACCTCATGGAAAAAAATTATTGTGATAAGTCGTGGTACCTGAAGTGATCTTCACGACTAACACTGTATTGGATCGTGAGACTTAATGTTAAAAAAAGATTGAAAAGCTCGTTACACAGAGGGAATAAACATTTATCGGAGAAAAATATATCGGAAAGACTCCTTTCATCTTATACATTAAAAAAAAAATATCTACTTGTATAACTCTCTACACCTATTCTTTCTCGTGTATCCTCTTGAATCAAGAAGTTAATTTCATCAATGTAATTTTTTCGGATCAAAATTAGGTGTATCAACAATCCCGAATGAAAACTAATTCGTCGAAAGTAGAGTGTATAAATATAATTCTTATAAATTAATGTGATGGGGGGTGGGGGTTTTCCGTCTAAGACCGTACTTTTAAAGAGTACAACTTTCATTTTAATAAAAAAATAATGATCTTTTACCACCGACAAGTGGGTCCTCTTCACCAGTTATATGAGTTGACAAAGTGGAAGTCATTTCTGTTTGACCAACGAGAACTTGACAATCGAAGCATTCATAAAGAAGAAAAATGAGTCTCTTTTTAAACCTTTTGAAAAGTTTGTAGAAAATTGAGTAATCACATACAATTACACAGTCTTAATATAACCATTTACCTTGATTATTTTACATACTTTCGTATCTCGACTTAAGAATATAGACTCATCGATCACACGAGTGATGTGTACTAATATTTGAACATTTTAATCACCCCGAATAACTCAAATTAAGAAAACTAAACCGACGTATAGTCACTGAACGAAACGGAAGGGTGAGTCTTATTGAACTTTCCGTACAACTGTTTAGGTCTCCTGACCACCAATCTGCCCAAAAGGTGTAAGACTGTCAAATATAAAAAAACGAAGTGTATGTGAATAAGAGAGACCTAGAACAAAAGGAGTTAACACTTTTATTCCTAGAATAGATACACCATCCATACGTCTAAAAGTCATGATATTCTAAATTTTGTGAGTCGTGTCGTAAACTCTTTACTAACGCTTTATTTAAACTCTTTACTTACAATCTCTTTTCTTTGGATGAGAGGATATTACATAAATACTCTCAGATATTTAACGATAAATAAAGGTCGTGTACGGGGTTATATAAATATTTGCTGGTGTTTTGTGTTTAAATTTTATTTTGTATTGAAGTAAAAATCTAGTTGGAACTAAAAATACGTAAATCGTATCCCCAAACATAATATCGGCAATCGAGAGGACTGTGTCCCATCTAAACATTCTTAGAGTTTTATCACTAAAAAAATTTTTAAACTTTATAATGAAACAATGAAAATTCATCGGTCTATTTGTAGTAACTCAATGATATAAATGGTATAAATATATTTGTACAATTAATATGAGTAGTTAGTTTTGACTTATTAGTAAGAGAAGAACAATGTAGTACCTTTTTTCGAATGAGTCTATATAGACACATAATTTACACACACAGGTCCAAGAATTTACTTTTCGATTTAACATAAAGGAACCATCTTTGTAACAACTACGTGTCTTAAGAGCTGGGTAACTTCTAAACAAGTCCTATTTATACAGACTCTTCTTTGCCACATTCTCCCACGAACTTGTCCATTAAAGGAGTTCTAACGATATATTTACCGTGTACCAAAAGGACTTACGACTACTCCTTTTGTCATGGTCAGAATAATGATACGATTGAAAACTACTTATTGGACTAACGAGAAGACACTACCCAATTATTACTGTCGGGACGTCAGACACCGCCCTTCGATCTCGCAAATCCCCCTGTGACCCCATACTTCTCTACCGAACTCTCACTCTTCGGTCACCGCGAGTCATACTCGGAGTACCCCACGAATAAGAGTCAGGGAACCATCGAGACGACACAGAGGTTCGAAAACGGAAAGACACAAGTCCTCCTTGACTGAGTGTGACATTTCTTAGACGGACGTCATGTCCTCTGGACCCAAGTCAGAAACCCAGCCCTTCTAAGGGACCTCTTCCTTTACCGTTTGGGTAAGGTTATAAGAACGGACCTTTTTAGGGTACCTGTCTCCTCGGACCGTCCGATGGCAGGTACCCCAGTGTTCTCAGTCTGTGGTGAAGTTGATTTGGTGGTGGTCCTTGAACTGAATAAACAGTAGTCCGAATAAAAGCAGTTTGAATGCTTATTAATATTCTGATTTAAGGTCAAACAAGAAAATTTTAGAGATTATCACTCTCTTCAACATGAACAGGTTCAGATCTTTTGAACTAAGCAGTAAGTTCCATCAATAAAGAATCCTAAAACTGTCCACCGTTGACCTAATCACCAATCTTTGGACGAGCTCCTCCCGTACCTGACAAGGGGATCCTCGACGTCGGGTCAGCATAAATCAGGAACGTGTGTTAAATGTCTTAGGCAGCACTTCTCTAGAAACCTATCCTCAGATGATCAACCCTGCTATTTTTGTAAGACAATGGTAAATTTATTAAGGTAAATTCACTTCACTAAAATGAATGATTAAAATCAGTACAAGTGGTCACCTTCACGACTGACTACATACTTGTCTAACTTACACTACGAGAAGGAATTAGGTAGGATAAATCGTCCCGAAGGGTTATAGGTCTTATGATTTAAAACACGACGACGACGACGATTCAGTGCAGTCAGTACAGGCTGAGACACACTGGGGTATCTGCCGTCGGGTCGTCCGAGGGGACAGGGACCCTAAGAGGTCCGTTCTTGTGACCTTACCCAACGGTAAAGGAAGAGGCTACGTACTTTCACTTTTCACTTTCACTTCAGTGAGTCAGCGTAGGCTGAGAATCGCTGGGGTACCTGACGTCGGATGGTCCGAGGAGGTAGGTACCCTCAAAGGTCCGTTCTCATGACCTCACCCCACGGTAACGGAAAACACTCAAATAAAAAAAAAATTGTCAGAAGGAGAAACAATACAAAGTCCGAAAGTTTCCCCCAACGTTTCGAGGAGTACGCTACTATAGAAGAACACCTTGTTAGGGTCCTTTAGGTATAGGGTTTCCTTTTGGATCAGCGTAGTTACCTTAAAAGGGTCATTCGTATGAACACACCGATGTACACGTTGAAGAAACATATTTTAACTTGTGTCAATACCATACATTTCTTTTACGGTCAACTACTACGAAGATGTTTCATTTCCTTAAAATGTTACAGTCGTTGTATTAAGTATGTAAGTGGTGACTTACTTTTGAGTATGTATTCGATATAATTTTATAAAGGTATTTTATATATCTTGTTGTTCGGTGTCTTTTCTCTCACTAAATCAAACTTGAACAAAACCGTTCATAAAATCTTCGTGACTAAATGTACATTATTTCCTGATAAAGAGTCTAAGAGTCATAAGTTTGTCAAAGTGTGAATTCACACAAACCCTTTAGGACGTACGTCACAGAGAAAACCTCTTAGTGTAACGTTTTATTTCCGAGACTCTTCAGGGTGTTCTTTCTGTGAATACAAATACAGTGGGTCACAAGGAGTCTAAAGAAACACTTTATTAAAAAAGTTTCTTACCACATAAAAATTACCGTCACACCGTTTATCGGAGTTTTGAATGACCTAACTTTGTTCTTTGTAAATCGCAGAGTACGTCGAAGAGACCTGGTCCTTAGATCCTTATCGAAACAAACCAAGACCGAGTCCCAAAGAGTACTCCGACGTCAGTAGACTAGCGAACTAACCTCGCACTCGGACTCGAAGGTTCCACTCAGTGCTTGGATCGTTTAATCACAACTCCAACCGTCCGCCCCCCCAGAAACAAGGAGCCGTATTCCTGTAAAGGCATCACGACGAGCTTATGGAGAACTGTGCCGTCGACTGAAGATGGTCTCGTCTATCAGGACCTCTGTCGGTCGGTTCCGGTACAACAGACAACACCGAGTCGGAACCCTCAGTTTACGGGAGTCAAGACCTTATAGGACAAACAATGTACCCAGTCAGGACAAGTACAGCCCCCGACGTGTCCCTGTGTGTCCTCGCTTCTAGTGACCCCCGGTGGAACCTTTGATCGAGGTTTAATCATACATGGTGAATCTTGTGTTTGTTAATCGTCCTGTGTAACATTATCCCACAGTCGAATAAAAGTAGACAATTAATCTCGTCAGAGCTCACTCCAGTTATATTCACTAGTGTGAATTATGAATGTCTCTTGTGGTAAAGAATAATGAATAAAAGTTGACATTATATTCATGACAAAAACTAAGAAACTCGTAGTCTA
Organism: Capra ibex; assembly: GCA_006410555.1. NCBI lineage: Eukaryota > Metazoa > Chordata > Mammalia > Artiodactyla > Bovidae > Capra > Capra ibex. The sequence continues at coordinate 52,044,933 of SJYO01048061.1, read as the reverse complement.
TGATATCGTGACCTCGACAGAGACCGACGAGGATGACACGTCACTTTTTTAACCTTGTACGAAAGAGGAGGAGACAGAGGGGTACACATAACACACAACGGAACTTGGAGACATGCATAATACTCCTGACGCAGTCCTAGTACTCGGTCGCGTCCTGACCCCGACACCAGGGAGGAATGTGAGGACGGTTCAATACAGGAAAGAAGTCCCATCGTGTCGTTCCCAGACCTAAACAAAAAAAACAAAAACGAAACCCCAAACATACCCAAAACAAAAAAAAAATTAGAGTTAATAGAAAGGAAGAAAAAGAAAAAAAAAAAACTTTATCCCTTGGGGAAACTTCTTTCTACCACTCCTGACATGGTTACTTCCGTTTCCTTATCGGCGTGCCTAAGAGCCTGGTAGGTTTGGTCATACAAATCTTTTATTCACTGTCCTGTTCAGAACTACGAATATAGACCAAAAGACAGATAAGTCTCGTATTTAAAGTGCAAGACAACCCGTCAGATTTCACGTCATCTTTGAGATCCTTTCACTTACCCAAGGATCCCTTTATGTGATGTTAATCAATTGTCACAATTTCCGGGGAAACTCCTACTTACCGCATACAATTTCCATCTGGTCAACTTGACGATAATGACAAAACAAAAGACGTCGGTATAAGTCGTTAAGCGCACCTCTCACCTCTCAAGTGAAATTGATTCCAACTCCACACTACCGACCTAATCACAATCATAATCACTTCACTCCTACCTCGGTCCTCCACCTCACATAAAAGTTCCCTCACTAACCTTATATTTGACTCGTCTCTTCTGTTGGAGTACTCAACTTCCTAACATGATGTTCTCCGGTTGTGAGACGGCGGAACGTCAGGACTGACGGGTGGACTGTTCTTGAACCCACCGACAACAAATGTCATCTTGTCAATGTCTGGTATCAGGAACGTGTCTTGATCGTGTAATAGGTCCCGACGGTAATTCTCACGACCTCTCTCATATCCAAGCAGTGAGGTCCCGTAGGGCAGACGGGGTTCTACACCCACGATCGGGGGAGCTCCCCCACACACACTAGAGAGTAGGAGAAGTAGAGACATCAATATCAACGTCGTACACCGGATCGAAACGAATGGAGACCAGGAGACCTCTGGTCGAGAAACTTACAAGAAAGTATGGATTCAGGACATTTGAGATTTTACCTTCTAAACACCTAAAATTTTCCATTTTTCTGATTCGATGACTTAAGTATTAAGGTCAGACGTAAGATGTTCTCAACAGTCTTACGGTTTCCGGTTTCCTTTATCACGAACAAAGAAAGTTTTTCTCTTTTCCCCCATTCTTGTTCTGCTACTGAAAGGTCCTCCTACACCCTTCAAGAACCCATCGGCTCTGAGGTTTTGGACCACCCAAAGAACACAAGGAACCTAATTGGATCTGACCCAGTCTCTTCTTAAACGACAAGTCCTGCTCGAACCCGGAAAACAACCTCTACTAGAAGTTGACTTTACTTTTTAATTGTGGAGACCTCGTCTGGTTTACCTCAACTCAAACTCGTTTGAGGTCCTCTAACCTTCGGACCGCCCAGGGTCAGGTACCCCAGCGTTACTCGACGTGTGTTGACTCGCTGACTCGTTGTCGTTGGCGTCAGAAACCGTCCTGGAGAGAAACGTGAAATTATCCTCGGTGTAAATAATTTCGTTTCTTTAAAGGGAGGAAACACGGTAAACAATCACGTCACCGTTACCTATACGACCCCGTAAAAACAGGAGAATCTGGATTTACAAAACTTTCTGTTCAACATAAAACAAAACCGTCCTCTGTCGAAGGAACTACAAGACGACTGACGACATGAAAGGGGAGAGTAAGATCGGAGGAAGTTGTATGTTAGGTGTATTCGGACAAGGAATGGGCTATGGAGGTACGGCTGGTGTGCGTTGATAACGTGGTTCATTCCTCGAGAAAGTCTCAAGTAAAAAAAAGGGAAAAACGAGAAATAAATAATTCAACTTTCATTTCCAACCATATATATGAGACCTTTAGACCTCGTGAGGACTTTATACGATACGACTCGAAAGGAAACGGGTGTCAACAAATGAGATCCCACAACCAGATGTTGTCACGTCTTCTGATTCTCAGAATAAATCCTATAAAAGGAAAACTATTTAATTAACATCCCAAAAAAAAGTAACAATTAATAAATATATTCGAAAACGAATACCCATTTAGTAGAACTTAGGGAAAAAACTATCAACCATAAGTTTCTGTAGTAATCACGTAAATTGAACTTTCCCGGTTCACACACACGAACTGTATTTTCCGTTTAGTATGTTCAGACCGTCCAAGACGGGTGACACGGGAAGTCACTCAATCCGGACCTTACACGGACGTGACCCTTTATCTTCAGAGACGAACAGAGTAAGCTAGAGTGAAAAGTGGGTTCGGAGGCACATTTTGCGTTGACATGATCTATTGTGTCAAAATCTTTATTTCATCCACCGACACGGTTATGTCGAACTTGAACCTTACTACGATTTAACATGAAAAAAAAAACATAAAATAAAAATAAAATCCACGAATATTGTTACGTCCAGACCATGGCAATCGGTTGTAGTATCGAGGTCCTCACGGGGGCGGTGGAGGTATATGAGGATTAGGTCATCGTCGTCCATTTTAGTCCAACAAACCCCACAATTTTCGGTTATGGAAAGAGTGGAATGTAAGTCTCCCCTGTCTACACACCATACCACCACAGGAGTACCCCTCGTGTCGGGGGCTCGGACGACTACCTCGGCTCACACTGTAGGTCCGAGGTGATCTCGCTAGGAACCGGGTGTACGTCCCAAAGACACACAATCAAAACATCGGACGTCGAAATGGTTTAGGTGACTACTCAAGACCATCAGAAGACCATCGCAGAAATCCTAGTCGTAGATAAATCCCAGAAGACACACATCATTCATAGTACAGTAGACGTTAGTCACTGTCAAATTGTCGAAGAAAAGGTTAACCCTAAGAGAAATGAGGAAAAAGAAGAGACTAACGGTACCGGTCCTAAAGGTTTTGACACAACTTATCTTCACCTCTCTCACCCGTAGGAGCAGAACAAGGACTAGAATCTCCTTTACCAAAGTTGAAAAGTGGTACCTCATACTCCAATCGACATCCAGACGTCGTATACCGGAAATAATAATACAACTCCATTCACACTTGTGCTCGTCCGGCGTCTTTGTCCTTGGCAAAGAGGACTCATCCTGTGACTGTCCGTCACCTTCTCGTAGCGACTGAGCCGCTCACAGTGACAATCCCGGGGAACACAGACGCACCCGTCCTTTCCGAACAATCCTCCACGAGTCTTCGCGACTCGGACGGGTGTGTGAAAGGTCCGGTCGGTAAGGAAACCCGGGTAACCCTTGAGTCCTATGCTTCACATTTACAAAAAAAGATAGAATAGTTTAAGAAGAGGGTTTTCTGACGTGGACAAATATGGTCGGTCACTCCCATATACTCGTATGGTAAAGAAGTGTGGGAAAGTTACCTTACTATTGTCCGAAAAACAAAATGAAAACGGTTAGACTATGTGACTAAGTCGACTATGGAAGAAAACAGACAGAAAGTATTTTCAAATAAAGTAAGTCGATAAACTGAGAGGACTTAAAACAGAACAAATCCTTTGGGAAGGGGTTGGGTCGTCACGTCGTTCTAGACATAAGAGATTGATGATAACATTACTAACAAAAATTCACATATCGAAAAGTAAATGAACGGTAAACAAAGACATGCACACATGCCATCCCGATCTTGACTTCAATTTAAGACAGAATTAAATGAAAACGGGAAGGGGTTCTAAGTCTTAACGAATGATTACAAATTATTTAAGAAAAAAAGATCAGTCTTACCGAGACCACAAACGACGACTCATGAGACTAATTTCAACGTTTTAGAAAAAAGATTTTAGACAGTAAGATAAAGAACGGGAATAAGTGTCACACAAAATTGGATTCCCAAAATGTAAAAACACATCTGTCCGTCTCCAACACTTTCTTTTCGATCTTGGTACAATGGAAGGGACCACCGAGTCTACCATTTTCGTAGACGGACGTTACGCCCTCTGGGTCCAAGCTAAGGACCCAACCCTTCTAGGGGACCTCTTCCTTTACCGTTAGGTGAGGTCGTGAGAACGGACCTTTTAGAGTACCTACCTCCTCGGACTATCCGACGTCAGGTACCCCAGAGTTTCTCAGCCTGTGCTGACTCGCTGAAGTGAAAGTGAAAGGTCATAGGAACGGACCTCTTAAGGTACCTGTCTCCTCTGACCGGTCGATGTTAGGTACCCCAACGTCACTCAGTCTACAATGGAATCAAGTCCATAAGAATTGGGATTTATCAATCCGGTCCATCAGACTCAGAAAATTCTAAGGATGAGGTAGACCTTAAGTAAAAGTACACCCCACTTCATCTCCCAATAGAATTAAAAAAAAGGTCTGTCATCAGCCAGGCAGGTACGGTCGTGAGAAATAATTGATTAGACAAAAGGGACGACGAAACTTTATTATACAAATAGAATTCAAAAGTAAATGTGTGGACCGAGATTAAGACCCGAGAAATAAGACAAGGTTAGATCAATGAAATACAACGCTACTATGGTATAACTAAATTAATCGTCTAAATGTCACATAAGACTGTAGACTATTCCGATCGAAAGAGAGTGACATAAAAGTATAGAAAGAATAGGTGAAAACCTTTAACTAAGAAGGTACACTTGAAAATTCTAGTGGAATACGTTAATCTTTTCTTAACTTAAATACATAAATATCAATGTATCATTAAACCTCTCTACTGAAAAAATATAATTTAAAATGGTAAATTAATATATACATACAGAAATTTAGTACCGTCCACCATCATAAAAAGGTCCGAAATACAATAACGAACGTCATTCACAAAAAACCCCCACCCCCTCCAAATAAATTCAATATCGACTAAATGTTACACAATTAAAGACGAAGTAAGTTCTTCTAAAACATCAAAAGAAGTATATCCAAAAAACGGAATCTAAACATAGATCCTTAAAATCTCCTCAAAAAACCAATGTTAATATTTACCTATAAAGTAAACATCCACGAACAATGACTAAAGGATAAAGTCACAAAAAAAAAGAAACTTTCAGAGAAGAAGACCCATATTTTACAGTCGACTGAATATGAAATGATTCATTAGGTGGACGGGAGGCGGGTGGCGGGGGGGTGGTTGGGTGGGGTCGGAATAACCCATAACTGGGAATAACCCAGGTGTGAAAAAACAAAAGTAAAAAGTCTTCAGAAAACGAACATAGAAATAAATATGATAAAAAAATCCCAAAACAAATGAACCATTCAATCAACAAAACATTTAATATATATGATCTTAGACTAAAAACATTTGGTCACCCTTTCTCTGAATTATCCCCAAAGTCAAGTCAAGTCAGCGAGTCAGCACAGGTTGAGAAACGCTGGGGTACTTAACGTCGTGCGGTCCGGAGGGACTGGTAGTGGTCGAGGGTCTCAAGTGGGTCTGAGTGCAGGCAGCTCAGTCACTACGGTAGGTCGGTAGAGTAGGAGACAACAGGGGAAGAGGAGGACGGGGGTTAGGCAGGGTCGTAGTTTCAGAAAAGGTTACTCAGTTGAGAAGCTTATCCCCAAAGTCTGTTAGTATTTTTAACGTATAAACAAGAAACAAGAAGGTAAAATAAAAATACGAGTAATAATAAGAAAATAGGGTCAAAAAGTAAAAAGAATAAAAACAAATGAACCTAAGTAAGTTTAATGAAATTTTAAAAAATTGTTGAAAAGAAAAGAACGAGGATGAGTTTGAACCTTAAAGATAGAAATTTATAGTGATCCCTAGTAGAAGTATAAGAATCACCAACAGTCACATGTCTTGCATTTTTATCGATAGGACGTAGGGTGGTAACTGAAGGTATGAGGGAGAGGAACTAGTAGTTAAACACAGAGAACTACCTTATGTAAAAAGAAAGACACGGAGACTGAGTACCGAAGAATTGAAACACCGAAGAGAAACTACGGGACAGGAACATATGAGTAAGATTAAAAGAAGATCATCCTTTAAAGAGATTAGTCGAAAAAAGTCTTTCCCATCTCCACATTCTTATATCTACTCTTTGGGTAAAGAGTGATTAAAATAATCTTGGAATCAGAGAAAGATATTTGAATGTTTCTTCTGTAAGGAATAGAAATCTCAAGTGTTTACAGAAATCAGAACCTCAAGTCTATAAAGTGGTCCTATAAATCCACACCTAGAATACCAATTAGGAAGGATCTTGAGACATTCGGGAAAGCTACACTTTTGAGTTCAGAAATTTCGAAACCTTTTAAAACAGAAATATAAGGAAATTAATTACTATGAATTAGAGAAAAAAAAGAGGAAGATCATGAGAATAAAAAGTCACATAAACAAGACTCAGAGAATCGATCAGTAAGTCATGGAATTTTTAAAAAAGAAACGGTAAAATTTACCTTGAAAATTAAAGTCGATACATTAAATCGAAAGTCATCACAATAAAGACTAGAAGTGGTAAGAAACGTAAATAATTGAACCTCATCTAAAAATATAGGTTTCAGAAGTCGAAGAGACGAGTAAAAGAATGTTATAATACACACATATATAGTAAACGTAATGTCCTAAAATTTCAAGAAAAAGAAAGTAATTTAGAGACCTATCTGTGACAGAATTCAAATAAACATGAGTTCAGGGAATTTGTTCGAACTAGAAAAAATAAGAGATACAGTCCCGAACACCCAAGGGAAAAACGTGAAATGCGGACAGTGTGACTACGAAAGAACCCGTCAATTTGACAGTTCGGTACTTTCCAGTAAACGAACGGTGACATAGAGACTGATTACCGAATCATTCTCCCCAGGAAAGGGTACCCCGACCTCTCCCACACGAAATCCGACAACCAGAGTATCCGAAGTTCAGTCGGAGTCGAGCCCGTCAAGGGGAACTGTAGAGGATCGTACCCCGGAAAAGATCTTGACTCATGTCGTCACCTGTCTCGGTGAAAGAGAGGTAAACGAACCACTGCGTGGGTGGAACACTCTAACCGGGGAACCCACCGTTACCTAAGACGGGAGTCGTAAGTGGAGGGGGAAGGTCCAGAGGGGACGTAACATCCGTCGCCACGGGTCGTCACGAACAGGCGAATCGGAGGACAGACGTGAGGATGACGTGAGGGAGGATCACCGTGTGCTCCGGAAGGTGGTAGAAAGGATTTTCGGAAGAATTTACTTAGACACTTTGTTGTCACAAAGGAATTTCGGGTTATACCTCTTCACCACCCCTGTTAACGAGTATTAGGAACGTCAGAACCATATCAATGATGATACTAAAAACAAATAAAGGAAAAAAAAATTATCCGTATACAACAAAAAGGATTGTGTCATATGTATGTATAAGACCTAACAAAAAGAAAATGGGGTCAGAGACTAATAATACTACCACGTATTAAACTAATTTCGACCTTTAGTTGAAAATAAATAAATAAAAGAGTATCTCTTACTTCTGGAGAGGTCAGTCAGTTTTGGATGTGTCTTAGTTCCATTTGTGGTTTAAACTACAGACAGGACCGACGGACGAGACAAAAAGTGACTCTAGTTAAACTCAAACTCACATAAACTTTAGAAATACGAAATCCCTTTCAAGGACCAATTTTTTAAATTAATTAGCTACGAACGATTTTCACTGACTTCTCACTATGTAAAATAAATTTTTATTTTAAAATTACCACGATGTGGAATATGTGTATCGTACGTTATATATTTTATATCAGATATTTTACAGAGAGAATATCTTAGTAGATTCTTTCGAAAATTTAGGTATAATTGACCTAAATTTTTATTGTATGCAGAGACACACGACAAACATTTTGAAACTTCGGCAGAGTCACGATACACCGTAACATAGACGTGAGTGAAATATACTACAAGCTTCGGAGTAAAAAATTTTATATATTTGTTGTAAAGAAAAACTATTTTAGGGAAAAAACTGTTTACGACACAGTCTATCTAAAAAATCTGAATTAATAAAGGTATTCATAAGTCTCATCACATTAAATCGCATTCCTTTCTTCTTTCTCAACTTCTTCCCCGTCGTCTCGTCCTTCGCGTCAGTCGTCCACTCCCACTCCGCTCCGGAGGTGCACCGTCGCCAAGACACTGTCAAAGGGGAGGGGCATCACCTCCTATACACACGAGTCCTTTCTCCACGAGAGATGACACTCTGTTTTGGACCCTGGTCAAGAATTCATCGTCTCATCGTGTACTTAGACTAGTAGTGTCACGTACCCATCCTTAGAACCACCCTCTTAAGGTAAGGGGCTCTTACACACCTTTGTCACGAAAAATCGACCATTAAAGATTCCGTCATCGTATCGTCCCTCCTTTCCCGGGATTCACTCTACAGTCCTGTATTGTCACACACTAGAGACCACGGTGGACCGAAACAGTGGAATTCGTCGGCTAAATCGAAGATCGTTTCCCCCTACTTCCTTTGGAGTCAGAAATACGAGTCGAAACAATTATCTAGGCAAAAACTTCTCTTATTTGGCAGTCGTGGAAACAATCCTTCTCGTGGAAAACGAAAAGGGAACGACACAATACAATCGTACGAATTCTAACACAAAGGAAAAACTTGGTATAATTCTTTGTTTGTTCATATCACGAATTCTTGTGTTCATACTGTCTGGAACGACTTCAGAACCAAGACAGTGAAGTATCGACGTCCTGGAAAAATAGTAGTAGTAACAATAGTGACACCACTCTAGAGAATAACTCTAGATGGGAACATTGGTCAAAAATTCATGTGTCATATCATAACAATTGACCTCCGTACCACAACATGTCGGTTAAAGATCTTGAGTGAGTAGAACGTATTGACTTTGAAATACAGGAAACTTGTGGTGAGTTATCGACGTACTAGAAAATTGTTTAATGAATTAGTGCGATTCGGACTCTGACGGGTAGATATTTTACCCCCACAATCACGGACAGTCCCAAGATACTCCTGTTTACTTTACTGCCCACATTTCATTAATCGTGTCCCGGATTGTGTGGCACAAAACACCAATGTTGGTGTAATCTACCGTCCTTTCACCTAAGGGTACCACACCAAAACCCCCGGCCCCCCAGGTGAAAACAAAGCAAGGTAAAACTGACGTCCGTGACACTAATTATCACGTACCGAAAACACAGTAATATGCATTTCTAGAGGTTGTCTCCAACGATATTTCTTGTGACACCCTGTCGAACCGAAAGGGAACGGTAGACGGTAATTGATGTACCAGGAGTCGTACTTCAATTTATTCTGTCCCTTAAGAGTTTACAAAAGGGGTGGTCTACAAAGGGTTGGTTACAATTGGATTTAGTAAAAAACCATATAATAAATGTTTGTGTTTTGATCCGTATATAAGGAACACGAAGATCAAGAATATTTTGTTTACCTTATGTCTCGATGTTTGGATAAAAGTATACATGAGAGTTAAATTTTACTAACACTAAAAGAACTTTGATAGTACTATACTTATACCATACTTGACGAGTACTATACTTATACCATACTTGATTCTGGAACACACCTCTTCCGTTACCGTTGGGTGAGGTCATGGGAACGGACCTTTTAGGGTACCTGTCTCTTCGGACCATCCGATGTCAGGTACCCCAGGGTTTCTCAGCCTGTGTTGACTCACTGAAGTGAGTGAGTGAGTGGGTGTCTAGAAAACTCAAATTACAAATATATCAATACAAAATGATAGACAGTTAAGAGGAGGGTATAACTAATAGATTTTGTCGACATTTTAAACAAGTCGGGGCACATCGTGGGAAACCGGTAGTGACTCGTGTTTGCATAATACACCCACACCCGAAGGAGATAAGAAAAGGACACCAGGGAAGAGATAGGCACTAATTGTGTCACGCAGTGAAATACCTGGTACAGGCGAAGGAATACAGGTCTCAGGAATAGTACGTATCTAAATTTTTCACTTCAGAATCGGGTGCTTTTCCAGAAAGTCAACCGATAGTGACGTTTCCCCTGTAAGAGACAAATGTCGACTTTGTCTGAAGTCACACTTATATCGCACCTGCCATCAACAGTAGTACTGTAGTGGATGGATTCAGAACGTAAGACAAACCGTGGTTGTTCTAGTCTTCGATTCCAAAAGTGATTAACTAAGTCCTCCCTTAGGGTCCGTAAGGGTTTTACGGACGTAATAAACATCTCAAATAGTGTTATTTTCATGACATCGTTTGAGATCTTCACAACTCTTATTCAGGAACCCACCCAAACTCTTGACATCGACTTCATTAGCACTCCACAGGTCACGTCGTTTGTGAATGATTTGTACATTTACGGTCCGTGACCCGATCCACACTTCTGATTTCTCCTTGAACTTTACCGAAAACGGGGATTTCGGATCCTGTTCGGTTCATTTCAATCTCCAATTTTCCTCAGTGATACTCTTTCACGAACCCCCTTTTAGACATCTCTAACCATTAATTGAGTGTGGTACCGTTGGTTCTTACGATGTCTCTACCGGACTCATATGAGCCACTGGAACCCACGGAGATCTCCCCCGCTACAGGACTGTCGAGAATTCTCTCCCTTACCGAACAGTATGATGAGACCTGTTCATCGGACTCTCTTACTCGTGCGGTTGTGATTAGTGTTTTATTTAAGAAACTTAAAAAAAAATTTAACCCTTCGATACTTTCCGTTCAAAATAAACGAGTGACAGTTCCGAAGGACCGACACTTTCCCTTCCGCCACGACTAGTCTCAGGTCTTGAGACGTCCTAGATTGGCTCCGACGGACCACTTTTACCTTAGGTCGTTACACATGTGAAGTCATCGGAGAATTTGGACAGTAACTAAAAAGAAACTGTACAATTTATAGTGTATTTGAAAGTAGGTAAAAGAAAACTCAATTGTAAACTTGAGAGTCGGCACTACTAGTGGAGAACGGAGAGGAGAGGGTGGCGTCGTAAGAGGTGGGGCCGGTCAGTTGAGAAACGGGGCGTACCGAGGTTAGGGAGCTGTGGGCGACGTTGAGGTCGAGGATGGCGAAGGGGCCAGTTCCGTCCTTGAGTAGGCAGTCGCAGCCGGTGGCGGTCGGAGGGTCCCTACTTGAACCGCTTATGGCAGGAAGGACACAAGGGCCCCGTCCAGAGGCGGCAAGTGGGCGGCGTCGGCTACTGCGGCTCAGGGTGCCACTAGTCCTGCGGAAGCGACGGCCGGCGGCGTCACTGGAGACAGGTGTCGTGGTGCCGGTGCGGGCAAGGAAGGCACAAAAGACCGGAGCAAGGGGACGGCCCAGGAGGGCGGGAGGGCCGGGGCCGGGGCGTCCGGTGCCGACGCGGAGCCCGGTGGGGCCGAAGGTCACTTTGTAAGTGGTCGGAGGGGAAGGGGCGGCGGAGATGGCGACGGCGGCGGCGGTTGTTGGAGTTGAGGCGAAGCGACAGCAGCCAAAAGCGTCCCGACGGGAACTGGGACTGCGGCCACAGGGTTCCGCACAGGTTGGGCTGGGGGAGGCAGTAGCGGCCCCCGAGCCGCGGGCCACAGCGGACAGGGGACCCACACTTGTCGGGGGAGGACAGGCGGGACTTTCCGAAGGACTGCAGGTCGCTATGGTCGGAGTAGTCGAGGAGGCGGGACGGGTGGCGCCACTGGTCGCCCGACCGGAGCGACAGGAGGGACCGGTTGGTCCCGCGGCTGCGGGGCCCGAGCCGGGGATTGTTCCCGATGCCCGGTGGCGTCCGCGGGTGCGGCCCGGACCGCGACAAGGGGCCCGACGGGAGCGGGCGCCGGTCGCGCCGCCGGAGGTGCGGCGGGCGGGACGGGCGCGGGCGGCGGGGGAGGAGCCGGAGGAGCCCCGGCCGGCGCCGCCCGACGCCGAGGAGCCGGCGGGTGGGCGTGCCGGGGCGTTGGGGGCGGCAGTGGTGGGACGGGCACCACCAGTTCTGCCTCGGGTGGTCGGGGTGCGGGAGCCGGAAGTTCCCGGGCCCGGGGCGGCGGCGGCGGCGCCCGCGCGACCCGGAAAGGCCCCGTGACCCGGCCCGCATGGGGCGCCGGAGCCACGGGTAGTCGGACGGCAGGACGGAATTGGGGCGCGACGGCCCGGAGGGCCCCGACTCGCGCGGGGACTGCCCGAGCTCGCGGGACGGGCGGGACGGGGACCGGGGCGTGCCGAGGAGGTGTGGGTAGTGGGGTCAGAAGTGGCGGGACGGAGGCAAGTGCAGGGACTGGTCGTCGAAGGGAGACCGGCGGTGGGGTCGGGAGTTGGGGGGCCGGAGGCGCGGGCGACGGGGGCGGCGGAGGTGGAGCCGCCGCGGGGGCGTTGGGCCGAGGCCGAGGCGCCGCGGGCGCGAGGGGCCTGAGAGTCGGGGTCGCGGGCGGAGACGCCGGCGCCGGAAGGGGGAGTCGGACGGCCGGCGGCACGGGAGTGAGAAGAGACACCGGGTCCCGGGCGACGGCCGGAGCCGTGGGAGGATGGGGCCGAAGAGGCAGAGGTCGCGGGGACCCCGGGGGCGCGACGGGCGGAAGGGCCCCGATGTCGGCGGGCGGTGACCACGGCGGTGGCGGGGCAGCGGTCGCGGGCAGGAGGGCCCGAAGCGGAGACGGAAATCAAGGTTAAAGTTGAGACGAGACCAACGCGTCCGGCCCATGCACGTACCAGACCTCTCTGCCCTCCACCAAGAAGTGTGCTGACTAGCACGCACTAGAACTTCAGCAAGTTTACTCAGTCTTCGCTTAACAACCGAGTTTTAATAGAAAAAGACCCGGCTGTGAATCTTCCCGAACTTTACAAAGAGGATTGTACAAAGAAAAACTCTATTTACATATTTAATAGTTACGGACGAGTCTATTAGTCGTCCCTAAGGGACTACCGAGTCTGTCATTTCTCACATTACGCCCTCTGGGTCCAAGATAGGGACCCAGTCCTTCTAGGGGACCTCCTCCTTTACAGTTGGGGGAGGTCATAAGAACGGACCTCTTAGGGTACCTGTCTCCTCGGACCGGGACATGTCATGTACCCAGTGTTTCTCAGACTGTCCTGACTCACTGAAGTGAAAGTGAAAGAAAGTCTATTGAAATTCTAAACGTAAACCACTAAATTTCAACTCTTTTGTCGTTTTGCATTTGAGTGACTTTAGTCTTATCGGAATTATTACCTTTCATCCAAAATGTAGTCACGCACTTTGGATAAATATCAAGGGATGTTATCTCTTAAAGATCCCACAAAAAATTGTAGAATTCTATCATAAACTGTTTACATCTTCGTTGTCGAAAATACAGACAGAACGTACAACTGGGCAGGAGAGACACAAAGTCGAATAGTAGACCTGAGGTTCGACGTCCGTCAAGGCAAAAAGGTCCGGAGAACAGGGAGGGTCCGTAGGGCCCTAAAAGGGTCTTAGGGAGCGTCAGCAGGGACGTCCTTGACGTCGTATTACGTCGGCGTGTCAGTCGTAACAACGTCGTCCACTCGTCGGGACGGACCTCGTTTATTCCTACCGTTGTCCACACTGTATCGAAGACATCACTACTGGAACGTTACGTCTATCACCGTAAGGTCGTGACTGGGTTTCACCGAGAATCGTCTTACAGACTTCTCAACTACTGATTAAGGGAGGGGGTCTAGATGTTTAATAGGAACAAAAGGGAGTCCTCTCATTGTTTCCGCCATCTTATCTAAGTAGACACACAAAGAAGACGAATCTCTGAAAATTTAGAGTCAGACCTCTAAAAATGTATGTCTTAGAAATCTACATTGTCAATTTAAAATCGAACAGCAGAAGTCAATTTCGATTTCTGTCAACTCCGTTTAAAAGAGGTCTTTTGGACAAGAAAAAAATTTCCTACAATTTGTAAAATTTCCGTAAAGATGCGTGGAGATGGTAGACTTCATCAGACGTACAAAGAATTTTTAAAGTCCTCTGACTTGTCTGAATGGAACGGGGTCGTAAAACAAAAAAGAAATTTTTCTTTTTTCACCCTGACCGTTTTCGTTCGTGTCCGGACTACCTTAAACCGTGACGAGTGGACACGTAAGAAAAGTAGTCCAGGTGAGCCGCAGTCGAGACCTTTCGATGGGTCGAGTCGGGCTACCCAAAGGATCAATGGGAAGTCGTGGTCCCTGTGGTAAAAGAGACGTCGGTCCGGACAGAGTCTCACCCACCGTCACTTATGTAAAATTGCGTACAGTAGGACTTCTCGTTACAGTTGCAGTCTTAACGGGTTCCTGGGGTGTGAACGGGTTCCTGACGTCACTTCACAAATTGTTTACACTTCAGCCGGTCTTCAGTCCTTTACTCCGATTCCTACTAGGACCCCTTTGACACTATTCTCAAAATTTTTTTTTTTGTTGTGTGTCAACGTAAGAAATTTTTACAAAAATTCACACCTGTGAGGGGATACATTTATATAACTACTGTTTAACATGTCTCTTATCATAAAATTTTTCACAAACCCCTGAAAAGTGGACGTGGGATACTGTAAAACTTACCACATGTACTCACCACATCCCCCTGATGATCTCTCCTACAGTTTGAGAAATATCGGCTTATGTCGGAATTGAGACGGACATGTCGTGGGTGACTGTCTTCATTACCAGCACGGAGTCTGAATGCCCAACGTACACCGGGACCCCCTCAATGGTGGGAACTATGCCAACTCACCAAGGATAATCGTAGCGACCTTGAGTCATAGGTATGAGGTCTATATAGGTGTTTTCCCTTGAACTCTGGGTGGTAATAAAAATTGGGGACTGTAATTGTTTGTATGTACATGACGACTTAAATTGGGTTACATAAAGTCCATTCACTTTTACCACGAAGTATATCAGGAATCTTACTGAAAGTCCACAAAAGTTGATTTTTGTATATATATATATATATATAGGTCTTGATGAAAGAATGTCTTTATGTTCATTCCGGACACTATTAAACGGAAGTTTTGTATAAAGAATTAGAGTCGTCATAGGTTTACACTCACTCCTTGTAAGCTGACTGGGAACCCGGTGGAGATAATGAGTAACATGAGACCTTCGAGAACCACTTACAAATGTTAGTACCCTACATCATAAAGATAAACATGAATCTTAGTTTACGAATAGATTTTATTACTACTCTGTTGTCTATCTCTTCTGAAACGAGACAATCATTTATACGTCACACATGAGATGAATTCCTGGACACCATCATATTGTACTAACTTACAGTAATTAAATTCATTTTATTGACGGTGTAAGTCCCCCTAGCCCCCTCATCGTTCTTACTAAAGGTTAGGACACTAATTTTCATATTTGATATCTTAGATGACATCATGTAAAGTCGTAGATCTTCAAAATGAAAATATTTTTGCCACAGATCTTCTACAACGATTACATAAAAGGAAGTTGTACCCCTTGTTTGAAAAATTCATATAATTATTTATAAGGACATACCAGTCAAAAATTGTTAAAAAATTTTATTTGAAATACCTATGTTGTATAAAATACACAAAATAAGTCGCGAACCTATTCATAAAATTCAAAAACAGAACCTCGATTATATATCCCGTATAAACAGACTTAAATCAACCTTCAGTTACAGACGATGACTACAAGTGAATTGTGGAGTACACTTTCAACTTTGTGTGTTGATAGTGCTTTGTCCGACAAATACCGAAATTAATAGAAGGTCGTGTCTGATCTTCAATAGTAAACAAGAAAAACTCAGATGTGAAACACACACACACACACACACACACACACACACACACACACGCGCGTGCGCGTACGAGTCAGTGAATCATCACAGACTGAGAACCATTGGGGTACGTGACATCGGGCGGTCCGAGGAGACAGGTACCCTAAAAGGTCTGCTCATGACCTTACCTAACGGTAAAGAAGGAGGTCCCTCAAAAGGGTTGGGTTCCTAGTTTGAACACACAGGACGTAACCGTTCGTCTAAGAAATGGTGTCGCGGTGACCCTTTGGGAGTATATTAACTACTTCAAATTAGAATTCGAAATGTGAACCGAACGATCTACCCAGAGGAGACGTAAATATTTCATCACAGGGTCTTAAAATCCTTCCTGAATTGTGGTTTAGTTCAAATTACTCGGAAAAAACAAAAATTTCCATTGTCTTATCTATCATCCAAGTCAATTGTACACTTTAATACCTGTTATAATCCATTCAACTCTTTTTTCTAGTTTCAATTTGTATAGGGGTCCCAGGAACATGAGTCCTCCCTGAAATACTATTTAAAAATTGAAAATTTGAAATACGGGTTATTTTAAAATACTATTCCCAATTTTCAACACAAAAGTTGAGGATTAACCACTCCTCCTCTTTTATCTTATTCTTTTTTAGTAGGTCTTTCTTTCGTGCCTTTTCACCTTCTTTATTCGTGTGTCATTCCACAATCGAGACTAACGGATACACAACCAAAGTGTTGTCACCTCTGTTTTCCTTCTTCGTCCGAGTCTACCAAAATGTCCGTCCAAGTTGACTTGTCTGAGAAGGTTCTTTTCTCTTTTTGTGAGGAGTTGTGTAAGAATATCTGGTAATATTGGAACTTTGTTTTTGTCCGATCTTATCATACTTTCTTTTTACATTCAGTTGGAAAAAGTTCATTTCTCATTTTGTAGTTTTATACACGATGCATACTTTTTCTTTCACTTCAGCGAGCCAGCACAGGCTGAGAATCACTGGGACACCTGACATCGGGCGGTCCGAGGACGCAGGTACCCTAGAGGGTCCGTTCTTAGACCTCACCCCACGGTAAAGGAAGAGGTCCCCTAGAAGACCTGGGTCCTTAACTTGGGTTCAGAGGGTGTAACGTCCGTCTGAGAAATGGTAGACTCGGTCGTCCCTTCGGGGTACACGATGTATATGTCTCGTAATAAGAATTTGTTATACTATGTGGCGTTGTTCAACGTAAATGTACTCCTCACGTTCCTATTTCATTGTATCAGATTTTCACACTCTGAAGGACCACCAATCACCGATTCTGAGGTGTGAGGGTTACGTCCCCGTCCAAACCAGGGACCAGTCCCTTGATCTAGGGTCTACGGTGTTGATTTCTAGACCGCACAGAATTACTTCTGACTGTTGGGGTTTCCGATGTTGATCTGGACCCCGTCGGTTTATTTATAAAATTTTTTTCTTTAGATTTTCACGTTAAGTTGTGTAATCGTTCATCTTTTTTTTGAAAGAGTCAAAGAGAATTTTTTTTTTAGACTATTTTGAATTAGTGGTATTACAAAGTGTATGTGTGTCGTTTGATCCTTTTCCTCTTCTGATAGTCCATTTCCTTAATACTTTCATATTGTGTGTGATAAAAATTAATACGTTTAATCTTTATAGGAAAATGTTAGTCTCTGACTAGTTCATTTTACGTAAAGGAGTAAAATGATCGTAGGATCGATCGTATCCTTCCATGTCTTTTTCTTCATTTTCCATATTAATAACCTTTCTTTATATAACGAATGACTCTAAATGTCTATCAATATAAGTTTTCAGTTAGCGTCAAAGTTTACACTCGTTGTCGTCTTTTAGTGACCTAGAGGTTTCTTCAGGATATACATATAATAAAATTTTCGAAATTTTCGTTCTCTTGTGTTAATGTCTAACACCAATATCAATATCCCAATATCCCACTCTCAATCCTTTCTTATAAGTTTATCGAATACCACAACCATTACAAGAACAAGATTCCAACCTACCATATAAGTAACAAGTAAAATAAGTTATTTATATGTGTATGTACGTACTATATATTAACATATATAATAACATTATTATGACATATATAATAAAGTGTACGTAGTATTGTAAACGTATTAATTTTACAGATAGGTTATTTAATCAAAATTACCCATCTGATAAGACACCCGACCCACAAGTCCATCTAGGGAAAACACGAGGTTCCTTTTATTTTAAATCACGAAGTCCTATGTAATAGGACAGACAGTTTTCATACTTATCTTTAATCTGAATTTTTGAATCGACAGGATACGCCCCTTATAACGGTTATAGAACTTTATTTACATCTTTCTTCGGAAATTTCTAACATATATTTAAATTTTAAAAATTAATTTTCTCACTTCATATATCGACACGATGTACACTTTATCACGGTTAAAAATATTAATATTTACCCTTCATTGATTTTTAAAAATAATCGTTAGTTTTAAAGAAATTAATTTTTTTTTTTTTTCGACAAGAGTAAAGTCCTGAAAGGGATCGATTCCTTGACTGTCTTACTTTCAAATCTTGGTGTCTTTTTAGAAGTAGTCTTGACAATGACGTTAAGAGTTAGACTTCCTCTCTTTTAAGGTACTTGACCGTGTGTTACCAAAGATAAAATTCGTTTCCTTCTCCTTTGTAACGTTTATCCGAATACAAAGTAAGGAAAGGACTCTGAGAACCAATCCCTGAGTCGAACAGGATTTACAAAGAATCAACAATTTTAGTAAGAACGAAAGGACTCTATAACCTTTGTAAAACGTCCTTCTTCTTTTTGTCAACGAATCAGTAGAAGGTTCCCGTTACACAAACGGGATTCATGAGACCTCCGAGCGATGTCGAGGGTGGTCCCTTATTAATAACAATGTCAACAAACCTTGGAACGTGGAGTCACCGGCCGCCACGACCGTATTCACGATAAACCGGTTATAATTCCTTTTATCTAACCTCTTCCTTTACCGTTGGGTGAGGTCACAAGAACGGACCTCTTAGGCTCCCTGCCCCCTCGGACCACCCGACGGCAGACACCCCAGCGTGTCTCAGTCTGTGCTGACTTCGCTGAACCGTCGTCGTCGTCGTCGTTGGGCCGTGAACGTTTTGTGTAACAAAAGTACTGACACTTCCCCGTAGGGTAAACCTCCCTTTCACCGAAGGATAAGGTCTACTTCTGACAGATACTGGATCAGGGTTCTTTACTACCTTTGTCCTTCAAAAGGACAACGAGAATTGTAGTCTCCAATCAGGGTTTTACCTTCACTGTATCACTAGTTCATCTCCGGTCCTCCTTTGTCACCTTAGACGTCTACCTACCATATCCTCCTTACCTGAAACTCAAAAGTTTACACGTCGTTTGACCTTTTCGTAATCTGTTCTTCTCTCACTATTTACAAACTTGTGTGGATAGTCAGTTTCCGAAGGGTCCACCGCGACCACCATTTCTTAGGTGGACCGTTACGTCCTCTTCGTTTCGCTAAGACAGGGACCTACTCCTTCCTTCATCCTTTACCGTTGGGCGAGGTCTTGAGAACGGACCCTTTAGGGCACCTGTCTGCTCGGACCGCCCGATGTCAGGTCCCCCGGCGTCTTTCAACTTGTGCTGACTCGTGTCGTGCCGTTAGTTACTGAGTCGTTAGAAGAGGCCTGTTACGACACTTTTAATTGGGGCTTAAGGGTAAAATCTTTCTTCTGTCGACTCAGGGTTCTTTATGTCGAGTCAAGGGTGAGTACCCTTATTATCAATAGTACATAATTACGGTCGATAATAAGACTTAAACAAACAAACAAACAAAACTAGACACTTAGTACACCCTAGAATCAAGGGGTTGGTCAAGGGGTTGGTCCCTAGTTTGGGTACAAGGACGTCACCTTCGTACCTTAGGATTGGTCACCTGACGGTCCCTTTAGGGATAAGACTCATAAGAGGTACGTGATAAAGTATAAAAAGAGTGTGTCTACTGGGACCATTTCTGTTAGACGTACGGGTGAAATGTCTACCCCCTCTTTTTGTGCTTCCCCATTTCAATGGGTCACAGTGTGTCAATCAAGTACCGTCTTGGTCCTAAAGGAATTTAGATCCGTTGTACCCACGTCTCGGATAAAGAATTGGATGATACTGACCTCGTAGTAAAGGTGTAGTTCGGTATTGGTCCTACATACTCCTCGTGCGTCTCCTGTCCTCGGATCTCGTCTTACAGAGACTGACCCGCACACGAACACACAGGCAAAGTTAGACAAAGACCAGGGGTCGGCGGAAAAGAATTCAAGATTATAAGGTATAATTAAGAATATTAATGTTAGACACCTGCTGTCGGGACGGACCAATAATGACATTAAACTCAAACACCTCTTTCGTTAATACCAATAGTTCGTCAACCGTTTTCATTGGGTGTTAGACCCTCCAAAAGAAGTCTACTTCAACGATTCTTCTTTTATTGATGTACAAACCTTTCTTTTTTCTGGCTCTTTCAACTCTACCGGACCCTTTAGAGTCTTGGACAAAACATAACAAAACAAAGGTGTTTGTTTTATACTAAACCTTATAACCATACTCTTTCTACTTGTAGGCCTTTAATCTTCTAATCACAAAAGTCATAACCTTACTCACGTTTTAACGGGAACAGAGGTTCGGTATACTACTTTCTTCCTGAGGACCCCATCCTCGGGCCCCTAGACCTAAACTCTTTCTGGAAATGTTAAATCCTCAACAATAGAAACTATTCCCGAGGAACTACCGAATCACCATCTCTTAGGTGGACGTTACGTCCTGTCTGCCCAAGTTAGGGACCAATTCCTTCTAGGGGACCTCTTCCTTTACCGTTGGTTGAGATCATAAGAACGAACCCATTAGGGTGTCTGTCTCCTTGTACCGTCCGACGTCAGGTACCCCAACGTTCTTAACCTGTACAGAATCGTTGATTTGGTGGCGACAGAAATTATTTAATGAATAAGTAAGTATGTTCACAGACAACATACTATCGATACACAGACGTAACAAGATTTACTATCTCCACGGTACCGTCTTTTTTTTTTAAGTCAATAAGGGAGTGTCTTCAATGTCAGATGTCCAGTCCTCAGTTGTAAAAGACATTTCCCTATTTGTCATTTATACAATCTAACACGTCCGATATGTCAAAGATTTTTCGTTGGTGAGTTGATACGGTACCGACAAATCAGCGATTCAGTACAGCTCGAGAAAACGTTGGGGTACCTGACATCGGGTGTCCGAGGAGACAGGTACCTTAAAGGGTCCGATCTTAAGATCTCATCCAACGGTAAGGAAGAGGTCCCCTAGAAGGACTGGACCCCGAACTTGGGAACAGAGGACGTGACTATCCGCCTAAGAAATGGTGACTCGGTGGTCCCTTCGGGTTCTGACTGGGTTTTGTTGTATCTTTGTTTTTCTGTACCGGTACAAGGTCATTGTCAAATAAATGTTTTTTAGTTACCATCCCGTTAACGGGTCGACTGACGTTAATCGGTTGGGGACTAGATCTCCTTCTTTGTTTGTAATTGGTTTATTAACATACATACCAGTGTACACGTTTCCGGGACACCGTGTCTCTTGTGTACCCAAATCATCCCAAAATCATCCCAAGTCAACTCATCCCAACTAGCTCCCGTTACCCCGATAACGATTTACTCACTCCCTGTCTAGTACACTCACACGGACCTTTTCCTCCCTCTCCGTCTGGTCGTCAAGAAAATCCCGTGTATGCCAAAAGTAGAAATGTATGATTGGTAACCGTTAGTGACCTAATAAAATTCGTCCTAACTCTATAGTCTAAGTTCAGAGTCTTCTAGTGAGTGACGTCACACATGTTACGTAACCTACTTTAAGGAGTAGCCTTTGAATGCCCACCTCTATGCACGGGACACCTAACCTGTCAAGTAATACTATTCGTTTAACGTACACCATATCTACACAAAATATTCTATGGTCGCTATGTCTGTCGATGTGCCCCTATCAGACGTTCTTCGTCGTGTCCGTCTTCCAGGATGTGTATCGAAACTTAAAAGACATACTTGTCACCGTCAGACTTGAGTCCTTCCTCTAGCAAAACAAATACACTTGTCTGACGGAAGTGGTCCCATTGATTAGGAATCCCACGAGTACTTTCTTCTCCTTGAAGAGAGTGAGAGAGTGAGACGGAGAGACGAGAAAGAAGAGGGTTCGCGTAGACCCACGAAGGACCTCGGGTCCAGACCGAGGTGTGGGTACTTTTAAACGGTTCATATTTTCGAAGAGTTCTTACTCTACCTAGGGCCCCGCAGGAGAGGTCTCTTCGACCTATTTCTCTTGAATCACCCATTCGAGTAAAAAGGACGGAATTCAAATAAAATACATATAATGTGTTTTACCCTCCACATAGTAACGTCTCTCACTCGTGCTCCACTTAATTACGTATAACTTTAACCGAAGTTAAAGTAAATCTCGGGTCTTAAAACTTCAGTACCGTATAACACCAAAAATAAACGAAGTACTTTCGTTTTAAATAAGTAAGAGTTTATAGTAAACTACTACGAAACTAATTTCTCTTTTCAACCAAACTCGACGTGATACAAACTATATGACTAGAGAGTTCAACTCCTTTTATCTTGTCGGACATTTATACTTCACATCGAACTTATGATTACAAGAAGACATGACGTTTCGTAAAACGAACGTAATAAAATCTAGAATCCTATAAAGATTTCATCTAGCAAAATATTGAAGTAAAATACTACCTCTTTTGACTCGGAAGTTCTCAAACTTTTGAACCTCCAGGTCTTTCACCACTACCACTACTACCGCTACTACAACCACACACACACACACATACACACACACACTCAGGATTGGACACGAGATATGTTCATTGGACACGAGGTATTGTGGTCAATCTTTGCGACCTGTGTAAACCATACTAGTCAAACATTTTTTCTTTCATATGTAAATCTCTATGGATGGACTTAACCTTTTCTCTGAAAAGAGAACTTCATCTGGATTGTTACGTCGATATAACTTCTGGTACCTGTAGTAAACCTTCCACGTACACCCTCCTAAGAAGGTCACTTGGGAACCAATAAAAAAATTCGTTCTTCAAAGTACTCTGAAAAATCGAAGGTGAATTGTCCAATTCTGTAGTTGACCTATTTCCCGTGCTGACTTCGACATAGTGGTTACTTTATAAAATTTCGCAAGTACCCAGATGAACCAAAACTAAAAACTGATGTTCCTTGTTGGACGGGATAGTGTCTTGTTTGTCTTCATCCCGAATATGTGATGTTGAAGACTAAAGTGCACGAGATCCGCCAAATACTCCATGTTACAGCCAGGAAGAGACGCTACACACCCTATACAGGACGTAGAACCTGTGTGACTGTTTTGTTGTGGTAACCCAAAAAGTTCGACATATCCTTTAAGGTGTGTGTTACAACTCTCATAATTTAATTATTGACTCAGGATCAATAGTGGGGGTCATCTGCGAGAGACGTCTTACACGGAGTCCGAACAGGGTTTAAAGCTTTCGGGGTTCCCATGTAAAGAAGGGCTGAAGTTCAAGGCACTGCAGTGTTCCTATTTAGTCTTACATGTCTTACGATATTTAATCCCGAAAGGGAGGGGTGGGTCCCTGGAGTAATCTGAAGAGTAATCGGAACCTGTCTTTTGGGATGGGGAAAGAAAAAAAGAAAGAACAAAAAGACATTCTCCATTTCACTTCAATCACCCGTAGAGCTAGTAGAGGTAGGATCTTTAAGAAGAGTTGCAGTCACACGTTTTCTTAGAGGGACCCCAACAAAAATTTTGTGTCTAGATCAGGAGTGGAGATGTTCAAAAGTAGGAAGAGTCTGGAAGACTCAGACTCTACCTTAATCTTCAAACGGAGGTTCATTTAAGGATTTGATCACTCCAACGGTCTAATTCTAGTGTGAAACTCACTAAATTAAATTTAAATCAAAGAATTTAAATCGTTAAGACGTAAAAAGGAATTCTTTTTTTTTTTCGAGATCTATGTTAGACACACGTATAAACTCTCTTTTTCCCTCCTCCTGTCTGTTTAACGTCCACTACTTTTCTATTACAAATGGACAACCCAAAACGAAATCTAAAATACAAGCCATGAATTTTAGGAACAAAGTGATCTCTTTCCTGGTCCTTCAACGACTCTGAGACAAAATGACCGACATACAGGGGTCCTAGTCTTCGTTTGTCTTTTCCCCTTTCTTACACACTGTGAGAAACGGACCGAGTCTCTTTCACTAACAAAAATAAGGGGCGGGTCGTTCTTCGTAGACCAGAAAGGACGAGACTTTTGTGTTTCCTGACAAAAAGTGATCTGAACTCATCAAAAAAACGCATGTCTCAGGGTACCTGTCTCCTCGGACCTCCGGATGTCAGGTATCCCAACGTGTATCAGTCTGTGCTGACTTTTCTGGTACGCCTACCCATCTAAAAATAAAAATTTCACGAAGATTTTTAATATTACCGTCGTTTTTTATTCTTTTAAGGCTCGTCATATTTGATCGGTATAAAGGTAGTGAGTCTTAATTGGTGACAATTATAAAGCCTCTTTCGTCGCCGTGGGGTGAGGTCGTGAGACCGGACCTCTTAGGTTACCTACCTCCTCGGACCACCCGACGTCAGGTACCCCAGCGATTCTCAGTCTATGTTGACTCGCTGAAGGGAAAGTGAAAAGTAAAAGTACGTAACCTCTTCCTTTACCGTTGGGTGAGGGTCACAAGAACGGACCTCTTAAGGTCCCTGCCCCCTCGGACCACCCGACGGTAAATACCCCAACGTGTCTCAGCCTGTGCTGACTTCACTCAATTGTCATCGTCATCATCGTTATAAAACCAATTAAAAGTAGACTATACCAACAAAAGAAAAAATAAATTATACCTGGTAAATTTTTTGAACATAACTAAAACAATGTTATGACGAAGACAAGATACAAAACTAAAAAAACGGTTGTTCTGTACGCCCTAAAATCGAGAGGGGCGAGGGTCGTAACTTTCCACTTCAAAATTGGTGACCTGGTGGTCCTTCAGGGGTAGGTTATAAAAAAGATTCGTATGACAAAATGATTCTTCCTAATATGACAGGTATATTAAAATGTAGAATGATAAAAAAAGAAAATTGTTATATGGTGTCGTTAAAAGTCGAAGGGACCACCGAGTCTACTATTTCTCAGACGGACTTTACGGCCTCTGAGGCCAAGGTAGGGGCCCAACACTTCTAGGGGACCTCTTCCCTTACCGTTGGGTCAGGTCATAAGAACGGACCTCTTAAGGTACCTGTCTCCTCAGACCGTCCGATGTCAGGTACCCCAACGTCTCAGACTGTGGTGACTCACTGAATGTGTATATCGTTAAAAAAGTACAAAAACATTGAATTTTTTAAAAATACCAAAACACCGTTATACAGTACCAAGTGAATTAATAGGGAGGTAACATAAAAGTTCCACAAAACTAAATGGCGAGAATATTTATTGTGATAATACTCTTACAAACCCGTATTTAGAATTCCTGTTTCATAAACATGAATAATACCCATCAATAAAGTCTGTCTTTTTCCTTTCCCTCTCTACTCTTACTAAAATTCCTTTAACAAAAGAGAAATAAAAGAAGGATATTACCACCCTCAACTCTCTATTGTGATACTTCCTCTTTTGAACTCCTGTGCACGAAGAGTCCAATTAACTGAGAGAACTCTCGTTTGTCTTAGAGGAGACTACCTAGTAATAAAGGTTTGTTCTTTGAAGTTTGCATAGTGATGTAGATAGGCAGGACAACGACTCGTACCAAAAACTATCAGGTTTCACAACTCTCGTGGCGGGTGAAGTAAGTAAGTTACTTACTTGGGTCTTCGGTGACACAAAGTCCTCTACCTCTACAGTTTTATTTTATTGACGAGAGTCTCGTCATTGATTTTTAATGTTCCATGATACTTTTCACTACCATCTCCCACAACATCTTTGAGTCTTCTCCTCGGGGACCTCCACATTCTAACCTTTCAGAAGGATCTTTTCTTTCGCTCTCTTTCCTTTTGCATCCCACACGTCCCCCAGCTCCCTTGTGTCTTCCGGTGTATTTCGTGTTCTTGCGCACTCCTGAAACCACAAAAGAGATGATTTCCCCTACAAATACACGACAGTCACACACTAGATCAGTGGATCTAGGTCTTCACTCTCTGACACTCAAGGGACCTCTAGGTCACCAATTCTGAGACGGGAAGATTACGTTCCCCGCACCCAAGCTAGGGAGTAGGTCCTTGACTTTCGGGTGCACAACACGTCGTTCAAGTGTTTTGACTTTGTTTGTTTTTGGTTTTTGGTTTGTTGAGGGAGGGGGTTTTCTCTTTGTCGCCTTCACTCTTTTCTTCCGTGACGGTGAACTTCTTGACCTAGCTTCTACGAGATTCTCGCGCACACAGTTCGGACCAGAGACTTACCGTCCGCACCCGCACCGATGGCGCAAACTGGCTACGACTACCTACCTCAGGGCGACCTCCGACACCCGGTTCGACGGGGCCCACCCTCTTCCAGTATATTTCTCCCCGTGCACTCGCCCCGAAACACAACCGCTGCGAATGTAAGAACTCGACTTTCCCTCGTACGTGTCATGATTTTTGTAATAAAAATGTGGAAAAACTTGTAAGGTAAAGTTTTATATAGAATTGAGAAAGAAATTTTCTGGTTTACCAATTTTTCTTCGAGTCATAATTATATTTACATAGTACTTCAAGCACAGACATCGACTCTACATTTAGAGGCAAACCTTTTGAGAACCCGAATACCTTAAAACATCGGGATCCTGATCGCTACTACTATTTTAGTAGTGGATGTGACTAAACCATCAAAATGTCGTTTCTAGACCAACAGAGAGAGTCACAGAGAGACAGAGAGAGAGGGAGAGAAAAAATTCCAAGATTTTCACTATACTTTCTTGAATATTCCAGTCACTGGTTCGTTGAAATCCTCCATCTTTGGACGTCGTCAATCCCAAGATAACAAACAAGAGAAATTTTTATATCAAAAACGTGTACCTCTCCTCGGTAGGTAACCTACCCGGTCTTATAGGTGTCGTCTATATATCTTAAGATACCATTTTTATTTATCTAATTCTTTTTTCACCTATGTACATATACCTACCGACTCAGGACAGTGACAAACGGACTTTGATGCTGTTATAACAATCTACTGATATGGGGTTATGTTTTAATTTTCAAATTTCAAACCTCCTTCTTTTTCTTCTTTTGTTGTTTACAGTCAACAGTTTCGTGTGTGACTGGACCTGTTTTAATTTATCCGTTTTTTCCTTTTGGAATGAGTTCGGATAACGGCAGCTCCTCTCTCCAGTTGTGAGTTGGACTTGATCGTGGTGACTTTGCTTCTCCACATCCCAAAAAGAACAAACAAAAATATTTTGAAACCAACAACAACAAACCGAACGCCCTAGAATCAAGGGGTTCGTGTCTACCTTGAGTCCGGCCCCTTCACTTTAACGGGTCAGGACAGGTGATCTGGTCACCCTTTAAGGGGACCCACACTCTAAAAATTTCCGACGTCACGTGATCACCTTTTCATACCTTCTGAAAGTCCCACCAGTATCTGGTAGACCCAACCAAACGACTATTTGAAGGGTGAAGAAAAACTGTCCTCCATATAAAATGTTGAACGTCGTGCCACAGATGACTTCAGTCAGAGGATGGCGGGTGTCTCTGACCCTCGCTCCCCACGACAGAAGAATCGCTAACGGAAAGTTCTCTTCCAGAGGGTCCAGGACCTCTTTCTATCAGGGTCTAACATTTTTGACCGTTCTCCAAAACTTTTTCCGAATGTAGAGTTTCTCCGTCTCCTTCTTAAATGTTTCTAGTTACAAGATTTCCTTCACGAGTACCTTTTCCCTTTAGTCCCCGGAACTCAGTTCTTCTTAGAGAAATTTCCAGGTAGTTCGAATTCCTTTACAAGTCTTGAGCTCCTTTAAGGATCCGTCACCGAACCGAGTGATCCCCCGAAGGATTACTCCAATTATTAAAGAAACACACACACACACACGAGGTAGCGAAGTCACCATAGGTTGAAACGTTGGGGTACCTGACCTCGGACGGTCCGAAGAAACAGGTACCCTAAAAAGTCCGTTCTTATGACCTCACCCAACGGTTCGGGAGGAGGTCCCGTAGAAGGATTGGGTCCCCAGCTTCGGTGTAGAGGACACAGAGGAATTGAGGTCCGTCTAGTAAATGGTGATTCGGTGACCCCTTCGGGATAATTAGGGAAATGTACATTAAATAAATTAGGAGTTCCGATCGATAATAACACGATTGTCTCTTCCTTTGATTCTGGGGTTGTCCGACTCATTGAACCTTCCGTAGTAGATCGAAAATACACCGTTACAGAGTTAATCTTGCGTCCCAGTGCCCTGGACCCTGGATGTCAAAGGTAGGGACATTCGCGACAGGTGTCCGACCAACACGATTTCGAGAAGGTAAGAGAGGTAGGAGAAAAAAAAGACTCAAACGTCTCGTTCGTCACTCGAAACGTAGGAGTCATGATGGGACGGGTACCCATAGGAGACCAGAGATACACTCAGTAAAAAATACACCATACTCTATGTATGTTATGTCACGTATTCAGAATTCCAGAACCGAACTCTCTGACTTATGTGCTCGTCTGCTTTCCGACCTGGCATAGATTTGTATCCTGAGACTGGTGGTTGGACGTCGTTGGTCGGGTCTTTTGGTTCGGAAATAGATATTATTGGTTGGGCCCTTAGGTCGGACGATCTACCGTCTACTTAGAGACTGTTGTTAAGTCCTTCGACTTGTTAATGAAGACATTGTCAGTTGGGGGTCACCGGTCCCGAACTAATTATTGACTGTAGAGAGAACGAAACACAGAGACTAACGTTGAATCCTAGTTGTCTTCTTTTGGTGTGCCGTGAGGGGACACTACCAAGAGGATCTAGTAGTGTATTCTCCGAGACGGAGATCAAACAGGTGGACATCGAAGCGGTCCCACTGTCGGAGGTTAGTTCCGTGTGGACCTCGGAAGGTAAAAAAGGGTGATATTTCGAAAGGGTAAGAAGACGGATGGAAACTCAGAGACGGGTTTACGATTACTATCTTTAACTGAGAAAATACTATCGTTTAAGACTTATTTATCGGAAACGAAAAGAGAAACGACCGACCAAAAATAAGGGTGTCCGAGTTATACACAAGTCAAGTCAACGAGTCAGCACAGGCTGAGAAACGTTGGGGTACTTAGTATCGTGCGGTCCGGAGGGACAGGTAGAGGGTCTCGAGTGAGTGTGAGTACAGGTAGTTCAGCCACTACGATAGGTCGGTAGAGTAGGAGACAACAAAGGAAAAGAAGGACGGGAGTTAGGGAGGGTCGTAGTCTGAGAAAAGGTCACTCAGTTGAGAAGCGTACTCCACCGGTTTTATGACCTCGAAGTCGAAATCGTAGTAAGGAAGGTTTCTTGTGGGTCCCGACTAGAGGAAATCTTACCTGACCAACCTAGAGGAACGTCAGGTTCCCTGAGAGTTCTCAGAAGAGGTTGTGGTGTCAAGTTTTCGTAGTCAAGAAGTCGCGAGTCGAAAGAAGTGTCAGGTTGAGAGCGTAGGTATGTACTGGTGACCTTTTTGGTATCGGAACTGATCTGCCTGGAAACAACCGTTTCATTATAGAGACGAAAAGTTATACGATAGATCCAACCAGTATTGAAAAGAAGGTTCCTCATTCGCAGAAAATTAAAGTACCGACGTTAGTGGTAGACGTCACTAAAACCTCGGGGGTGTTATTTCAGACTGTGACAAAGGTGACAAAGGGGTAGATGAAGGGTACATCACTACCCTGGTCTACGGTACTAGAATCAAAAGACTTACAACTTGAAATTCGGTTGAAAGAGTGAGAGGAGAAAGTGAAAGTAGTTCTTCGAAAAATCAAGGAGAAGTGAAAGACGGTATTCCCACCACAGTAGACGTATAGACTCCAATAACTANGAACTAAGGTCGAACACGAAGAAGGTCGGGTCGCAAAGAGTACTACATGAGACGTATCTTCAATTTATTCGTCCCACTGTTATATGTCGGAACTGCATGAGGAAAAGGATAAACCTTCGTCAGACAACAAGGTACAGGTCAAGATTGACAACGAAGGACTGGACGTATATCCAAAGAGTTCTCCGTCCAGTCCACCAGACCATACGGGTCGAGAAAGTCTTAAAAGGTGTCAAAGAACACTAGATGTGTCAGTTTCCGAAACCGTATCAGTTATTTCGTCTTTTTATCTACATATACACATTCAGATACATTAGTGGTGGGTCTAGTTCTATACCTTGTAAAGGTCGTGGGACTTTTCGAGAGAGTAGAGAAGGGTCTATTATGGGTTGATGGGTTTGAGGTGATGGGTCTCTGTCAGATGAGACTGAAGTTTGTATTATCTAATCAAAACGGAGAAGAACTTAATTTACTATGTTATACTCTAGTACGTCATACATAAGAATGCAACAACAAGTCAACGATTCAGCGCAGACTGAGAAAACTCTGGGGTACCTGACATCGGGCGGTCCGAGGAGACAGGTACCCTAAAGGGTCCGTTCTTATGACCTCACCCAACGGTAAAGGAAGAGGTCTCTTAGAAGGACTGGGTCCCTAGTTTGGACGTGTAGGACGGAACCCGTCCGTCTAAGAAATGAAGACTTGGTGGTCCCTTCGAGTACATGAGAATATGTACCTTAGTCTTTCCTACATGCGAATACAGATCGAATAAAACGGGTTATAAAACAGATACTCTAAGTAAGTATAAAATTTACGAAACTTAAGTATTAAACTTACGATCTCCTCATATCGAAAACAGAAAAAAGGACTCATTAGAAAATATACTTGTATTGTGTTGAAACAAGTAAGATGACAACTACCCAGACCCACCAAGAAACAAAGAACCTAAAATACTTATTTTAACATTAGTTGTAAGTACTTATACGAAAAGAGGTATTATTCGGAAGTAAAGAGACTCTATAATGAATCTTCAACTTATGACTTAGTATTTCATTCACACACAAACCGAAATTATCTATGAAGGTTTATCAAAAAGTTCCACTAAAATAGTTAAACGTAGATACTCTAGAGGCTGACGGGGTGTTGGAACTATTTTACACCACAATAGTCAGACATTAACAAACGGTAAGACCTTCGATACATAATAATAGATTAAAACCAAAAGTAAAGAGACTACATATGACATGTAGTAACAAAACCACGAAAATTTGTTACAGTAATGGATTTACCGATAAAGACGAATCTCTCCTTTACTGATACATATCATTGTGTCTAAACACCCGAACTTAACATATTTCATGACTAGATTATAAATCTATGACAACTAGTTCTGTTTTAACCCTTTATTCGTTCGTTCAGTAGATTTGATAAACTAAAGGATTTTAAACAAAGATGAAAATTACGGTAGATTCACCCCAATCACTAGATCTTATAAGGAAGGGATGAAGGATCAGAGTATCCTCAATTTTAGAACGGAACTCACAAATGTGAATCAGGACCTCCCATAAATTCAGAGGAGACCACGATACCCGATGTAGATTCGAGGTCCTTGTTCCGGGGTCTCCGTACGTAGACGTTGGACTTCGAACCAAAACGGAGTGACGGTTTCTAACACCTTGAACACCCATGGTAAAATGAATTCGTCTCTAATTCCCCTACCACTGTCACGATTGGTCCTACGAAAGACCGACGTTTTACTTCTCAACCGGAGTCAATAGGGATTTAGGGAAGGTCGTTTTCAGGGTCTCAGGAAGAGGGGTCTCAGTCGTCACGACCCTGAGGCCAAAGGCACGGCATACCGAGTAGAAAACAAAGCGGTCAACTCCCTTTCCACAAGTGATCTGTAACACGACAAGAAGTAGGGGTGAATGAAGTCGTAAACAGGTATAGACTCTCCTTTCACGTCGTCTCGTCCCTGGGACAATGGTGTGGACAGGACAACAGCTAAAGGGACAATCTACACTCGAGAATGACCTTTCAAGGGGTAGAATAAGAGAACATAGACGTCGAGATCGTGGCACACGGACTGTATATTGACGATTTTTCACTTTTTTCACTTCACAATCAGTCAGTACAGGTTAAGAAACGTTGGGGTACCTGACATCGGTCCGAGCAGACAGGTTTCTTAAAGGGTCCGTTCTTATGACCTCACCCAACGGCAAGGGAAGAGGTCCCCTAGAAAGACTGGGTCCCTAACTTGGGTCCAGAGGACGAAACGTTCGTTGAAGATATGGTATACTCGGTAGTGCCTTCGGGTTTTGACCATTTTACAGACAATCTACCTACTTTCTCTTTAGCCCCAGTTAAACGACGGGGGTCGTTTCAGGTCAAGAGGTGGTCCCCCATTATACTACCGTTGAAATATCATACCACTGTTAATGGGTCAACCTACCGTAGTGACTGAGTTACCTGCTTTCAAACCCAATTGAGGCCCCCAACCACTACCTGTCCCTCCGGACCACACGACGCCAAGTACCCCAACGTTTCTCAGCCTGTGTTGACTCGCTGACTTGACTTGACTTGACTGTTTATGACTCTCTTTTGTGGGGAAGTGTCTAATCCTATTTCGTCCTCTACTTGTCTACCGATTTCGTCTACTAGTCTCTCCTATACCGGGGAAAAGAAAGGTGGTGGGGGAGTTCCCTTACCGAGTCCCTTCCGAGACCTTCCTAGGAACATGTCCTATTCCATTTCCCACCCACACCCTTTACATACTTCTCGGAAACATTATGTTAGAGTCATAAAGGAAACTTAACCTTAACATTAGAAGTTTAGGTGAAGAGTTGAGTCGCAGGACCAAAATCGACACCCCCTCCTTCTCTCCTTCTTCCGACTAAGACGTCCTCCGACGCTTTCGTCGAACCACGAGGGAGTCTCGACGACACGAGTCTTCCGACTCGACATGTCGGGACTCCCCTTCCGATGTCGGGACTCCCCTTCCGCTGTCGGGACGAAATTGACGTCGATTACTGTGGGGGTCCGAGGTGGTTAGGAGGGTCCCCGTCACTGGACCCACTAAGATTACGAGTCCACATTTAGAACCTTCTAATTAGTACACGATTAGTACAGGAGTAGAGGCCGGAGAGAGAGACCCGTGTAAATCATGAATTGTCTCGGTGCGAGCGTCCATTACTACCATCCCTAACGCCGCCCGAGTACCTCCAGTCCCGTCAAAAGAGACACTGGTCGTGAAAGATAACGTCGAACCACAATTCCGACATCTCTCAGACCTTCATAGATCCCGAACGAACCCGAGGAGACCACCGAGTGTGCCATTTCTTAATCGGACGTTACACCCTCTGGACCCAAGCTAGGGACCCAATCCTTTTAGGGGACCTCCTCCCGCACCGTTGGGTGAGGTCATAAGAACGGACCTCTTAGGGTAACTGTCTCCTCAGACCGCCCGATGTCGGGTACCCCAACGTTTCTGAACCTATGCTGACTTGCTGATTTCGTGTCGTTTCCCGAACGAGTTCCGTATTTCACATCGACTCCAGGAACAACCTCAGGGTCGAGGGACACGCACACCGTCACATTTCAGTGCCGGGAGTTGTGGCGGTCCAAAGAGTCGTGTTTGACACCGTCACAGTCGTCCCGCCTTTGTGTGGTTCCCCGGTTCCTGACACGACGCAAGAGTTTCGGAAGGAGTTCTACGGTCGTTTCACACTTAGTAGACCTCTCAGCACAGGTTCGTTCCAATAACGTCGGAACAAACATTTTCGTTTTAACGGCCATTGGTATTATAGGGAGTTATCCTCTTGTCGATTTGTTTAGAAAAAAAACTCAGTGTGTAAATCATATGCTCCGTTGTTACTTCTTCTTATTCCATCTAGGTCTACGTTACGGTACCTTTATAGAGGTTTTACATAAGTCAATTATATAAAACTTCCGTTTTCCACTTCTCCTCCCGTCTCCTATTCTACCAATCTATCGAAGTGGTTGGTTACCTGTACTTAAACTTGTTTGAGGCCCTCTACCACTTCCTGTCCCTTCGGACCGTACGGTGTCAGGTACCCCAGTGTTTCTCAGTCTGTGCTGACTTTTTGACTTGTTGTTATAAGTCAATTTTTTTTTTTCATCTTTGTCACACTACGGTAAAGAGTGTTTTAGATGTTTAGGTTTGGTCCCAAAAGATTGACATCTATGTTCATACATTTATGTGTCGTTACTCAGAGACTCCTGTATATGGTTTGATTCACCTGACTCCTCTCCTACCAACTCCCCTGAGGTCAAAATAAGCGTAAAGAACCTAAAAAAATAATTACTCTTATATGTATATATCCATACAGTAATCGTTATTGAAATTTTCACGATTATTTATTTTGTTGTTTCTAGGATACTCTTCCGTGTTTTACCGCAAAATAGGACGTATTATAATCAGACTAGGTGGGGCTACACCAGGTTTCAAAACCTTCCACTATAAAACCTTTAAATTTGAAACTGCATACGTCCGTTTGAGAATAACAAGGGACCACCGAGTCTGCCATTTCACAGACAGATGTCACACTCTCTGGACCCAAGCTAGGGACCCAGCCCTTCTAGGGGACCTCTTCCTTTACCGTTAGGTGAGGTCATGATAACGGACCTTTTAGGGTACCTGTCTCCTCGGACCATCCGATGTCAGGTACCCCAACGTCTCAGCCTGTGCTGACACACTGAAGTGAGTGAGAGAGTGAGTCCGGAAATACACGTAAATCTCGGATATTTTCTTATAAACGGGAGTCTCACTTCGACTACGAAAAGTAAATGATCTTACGTCGTTGACTTTTCTGACCTTTAATTACCACTCCTGTCCCACACACCCTTATCCGTGTCCCATGTTTGAGAAAGTTCCCGTGGATGGTAGATAGTTTTAACACTTATGATTAGGGGAACCGGATTGTGAAGGTGACGACCCTTAAGAGGGTGTGTTCAGGTGTTTCTATGTGTAATCCTGAGGAGTGTCGTAATAGAGATTCTCGTTTTAGGATCTTAGAACAGAGTCAAGTCAACGAGTCAGTACCAGCCTCCTGATGTCGTGCGGTCCGGAGGGACAGGTAGTGGTTAAGGGCCTCGAACGAGTTTAAGTACAGGTAACTCAGTCACTACGGTAGATTGGTAGAGGAGGAGACAACAGGGGAAGAGGAGGACGGAAGTTAGAAGGGGTCGTAGTCCCAAAAAAGGTTACTCAGTCAAGAAGGGTAGTCCACCGGTTTCGTAACCTCGAAGTCGAAGTCGTAGTCAGGAAGGTTACTTATAAATCCTGACTAAAGGAAATCCTACCTGACCAAACTAGAAGAACTTCAGGTTCAATGTGAGTTCTCAAAAGAGGTTGTGGTGTCAAGTTTTCGTAGTTAAAAAGTCACGAGTCCAAAGAAATGTCAAGTTGAGAGTGTAGGTACGTACTGATGACCCTTTTTGGTATCGAGACTGATCTGCCCGGAAACGACCATTACAGAGACAAAAAATTACACGACAGGTCTAACCAGTATCGAAAAGAAGGTTCCTCGTTCGTAAAATTAAAGTACCGACCTCAGTAGTAGACGTCACTAATACCTCGGGTTCTTTTATTTTAGAGAATGACAAGGGTAACAAAGCGGTAGATAAACGGTACTTCACTACCCTAACTTACGGCACTAGAAGCAAAAGACTTACAACTCAAGATTCGGTCGAAAATTCCTAGGAACATTTATAAGTATTTACGTACAAACAGTTTCGTGGCCATTTTACCTATTCACTCCCACTTAAACTCTACCATAGTCACTCCGAATCACTGAAGACACCAACCGGACCTGTTATCACACCTACCAATTCCGTAAGTAACTCTGTTTCCATCGTATTC
This sequence comes from Capra ibex, assembly GCA_006410555.1. Lineage (NCBI taxonomy): Eukaryota > Metazoa > Chordata > Mammalia > Artiodactyla > Bovidae > Capra > Capra ibex. Next base: position 52,009,295 of record SJYO01048061.1, on the reverse strand, counting down.
CACAAACACCTAATAGACTCACCTCTATGGTCGTTCATAATAATCAAGGTCACGGACACACCTTACACTTTAATTAGTCTCCTTCAAACCCCATTCCCACACCAACCGACAGTTCCTCTTCTCTTGTTTTTTGTCATTCCTAAATTTTGTTCCACCTTATCACTTATATTTATTAAGATTTCATGTCCCTAGGCGGCCTGGACCTACGAAATGTTTGTTCTTAGTATCGTGAACTCTTTAATACATTAACTACACTAATTTCGATATTTCGAAATTCACCGACTTTATACTAAACTTAAATCAAGGTGGAGAAGGGTCCATTATAATTCGATTTTACGGGGACAACACCGTTATACACTAATCGTTTTTCTGTGACTTACATCACTCGACTACGTTGTTTTAAAATACTTTTTTGTTTTAATATTTTATAGTCACGGACTGTTCAGAGACATTATCAGTAGTTAGACATTGTACCCCTATTACCATCATTATCTGTAAATGATTCTATCTATATCCCGGAAAGGACTACCGAGTCGCCCATTGAGTTGACCTTTATATCCTCTGTGTCCTCTGTGCCCAAGTCAGGGACCCAGCCTTTCTACGGGACCTCCTCTTTTTACCGTTGGGTGAGGTCATAAGAACGGACTTTTTAGGGTGCCTGTCTCCTCGGACCACCCGATATCAAGTTTCCCAGTACTTCTCGACCTGTGCTGACTCGTTGACACGTGTTTGTACTTCCATCTATGATTACATACCCACTCCACGGAATACATTTATTAGGGTAAATTAGGAGTAGTTCAAGAAGTTCCATCTATTATAGACAGGGGTAGGATATCTACTTCTTTAACTCCGAGTCTTTCTGACTCACCAGAAAGACTCTGGTGTCGGGATCCCTCAATTTCTGAGAGTATCTTTGAGTCTACATTTCGTGAGAACTTTTACAAAAAGGAACGTGATGTTCCAGAGGAAACCCTACTATCATGGATGGATAGACGGAGTCTCCAACAGGACTAAAGTGGACCCCTTAAGACTCCGGGACCCTTAGACAGAAAATAAATAAATAAAGTAAAAATAATAAAAACTGACGTGGTACTGTGACCCTCCCTAACCCCCGTCCTCCTCTTCCCCTACTGTCTCCTACTCTACCGACCTACCGTAGTGACTGAACTACCTGCACACAGACTCACTTGAGACCCTCAACCACTACCTGTCCCTCCGGACCGCACGACGCTAAGTACCCCAGTGTTTCTCAGCCTGTGCTGACTCGCTGACTTGACTTGACTTGACTACTCTGTACGTCCGACCTGGACGTGGGGACCCGGTGGCCCCTTCAGGGGTCCTTAGACAGAAAATTCTACCGTGGGACCACTAAAAGTACACCCACCAAAATACACAAAACTCTCATTTTTTGGTACCGTCGGGATACATTTACGATACCAATAATAATAATAACTAACGATACTCTACACAGAACCTTCCCTGTCCAGGTAGAAGTAGATTTTTGGATTTCCTTATAAAAGACACACACACACACACTCACACACACACCCACCACAATGGTGGTAGCTATCACACACACCTAAGTCAAACGAAGGAGTCGGGGTAAGGTCGAACCGGTCGAGGGACCTACCAAAGAAGTATGTACAGCGACTTAACGAAAGAGTTCATGGTACAGTCAATGTCCGAACGGAGGAAGGGCAATGGATCCGTAGTTCTCATTTCCCGAACCACATACACCAACCTAGGACGAAAAGGAAAGAAAGGACGACTACCAGTAATGGAAGGGCTAGAGGTATACCTACACGAACTTCCATTATGGGACCCCTTGTCTAACCAGAGAGGCACACTCACCTACTTGGCAATTGTGATTTGCGAGAGGGAAGTAGAGAATCTAGTAATTCCTCATACTTGCACGACAACATAAGGCTGACCCTGCGTAGGTTCGACTGTTTCGGTTCCCCGGTCCATATTGTGACCAAAACAACTTGATAGTAGTCCAAATCGACTTGAGACACTGTAACGATTACAAACAAAAGTTGAGTGGTTTTACCGTCAAAGTATCCTGTCTAAGATTATAAGAACTTTCTTCTCAGATAAGTTTGTCATTGAATTTTCCACGTACCTCCTCTTACCAATAAACGATGTGAAGAGATCATTGTAGACAACAGACGGGGGATTATTCTACATAAATTCATTTGGGTAAGAGACAAGTTGACGTGACACCTCAGAGACCCCTTGAAGGAATAAGTGAGACACACGGGACGTGAACCGGTACATGATTTCGTCCGTGAGTCCACAGACAATGTAAAAATTTGTATACTCTTTGAAGTTTTCCTCTTCGAACAATGTCTCTGAACCGGTAAAGTTCATCATACCAGGATGACAGATTATGTCTGAAGGGAACACCAGGTCACTTTCACTTTCAGCGGGTCAGCACAGACTGAGAAACACTGGGGGCACCTGATATGTCAGGTACCTTAAGAGATCCGGTTGTGATCCCGAAGGGAGCATCGAGTGAGACATTTCTTAGACGGACGTCACGTCCCCCGAGTCCAAACTAGGGACCCAACCCTTCTAGGGGACCTCTTCCTTTACCGTGGGGTGAGGTCCTAGGAACGGGCCTTTTAGGGTACCTGTCTCCTCGGACCACCCGACGTCAGGTACCCCAGAGTTTCTCAGCCCGTGCTGACTCGCTGAAGTGAAAGTGTGACCACCAGGTCACCGATTCAGAGGCTCGAGGGTCCCGTCTCCTGGACCCGAGTTAGGGACCAGCCCCTCGATCTAGGGTGTACAATCTGAACGTACGGAGTCACTTCTGGGACACGTAACAGATTATTCCTTGGACTCCCTTTCTTTCGTTCTGTACGAACAATTACCCATAAGAATACTCAAGTAGGTTTATCTCCACTACCTTAATAGGTTGACTCCTTCTTGTCTCGCTTCCGTTTGGGAAAGATCAGTACAAAGTGGACCACCTCGGTTCTACTATTGAATCTTTTTTTTTGACCTAAACTCTCTCTAGTTTATTGGTGTCGAACTTCCTGAGACCTCTTCAGAGAAGATTTACTTAAAAGGGTCTTCTCAAGTGGTGATTTACAGGGTCCCATTGTTTAGAGCAGTATGTGTAGAGACCCCGACTCTTACAGTGTTCTCGGTCTCCCTTTGTCCGGTTTAACGATTATCTCTTGGAGAGGTAAAGACATTTAGCATTTGATAAGAAATTATTATTTTCATAAGTATTGTTCTCGACGATGAAGAACTCGTGAATTATGTACGGACCGTGATACTAAAAAAAAATTTATTAAAATAAACAAATAAAAATAAGACAAAGAAGACGTAAAACGAACGAGACACCCGAAAAGAAATCAACACCGCTCGTCCCCGACGAGAGATTAACGCCACACGCCCAAAGAGGAATATAACCGAAGAGCACCGCCTCGTCCCGAGATCCCGTAAGTTCACAGTCTTCAGCGTCGAGGGCCCGAGGTCTCGTGTCCGAGTCATCAACACCACGAGCCCGAATCAACGGGGCACCGCCCACCCCAGAAGGGTCTGGTCCCTAGTTTGGACACAGAGGACGTAACTGTCCACCTAAGAAATGGCGACTCGGTGGTCCCGTGATGCAAATCGTAAAATAAAGCAATAGTACAACACACATATGAACAACGAGTAAACACAGACTGAGAAAAATTAGGGTACCTGACATCGGTCGGTCCGAGGAGACAGGTACCCTAAAGAGTCCGTTCTTATGACCTCTCCCAAAAGTAAGGGAAGAGACCCCCTATAAGGACTGGGTCCCTAGTTTGGGTCCAGAAGGCATAACGTCCGTCTAAGAAAACGGTAGACTCAGTGGTCCCTTCGGTATTAGTACGAATTAGAAGTGATAGTAGAATATCCTTAACCCACTGACTCCGAGTCTTTTTAATCTACTTACAAGAATCCAGTGTTCGATCATTGGTTATCCCGACCCTGAATGGAGACAGATCAAAATTCCCGGTACTAACATTGGCGACTGAATCGTGGGTTTTCTCCTCATTTAATCCTTCATTAGGAATGGAGTCTTTCCGCATCTCTGGTTTTCTTTCTTTCGTGGAATCGTCGCAAAAGACAACGACGGTGGGCGGGAAACGTTCGATGAGTTTCGTTTTTGAACAAACTTTTGTCTTTGTCTTAGAAAAGCCATTTACCTTTTCCCACCCACAGGGGCAGCACGACTGTACGAACACCAAGATCAGAATCGGTGAGAACGACATCTCTTCGAAGTGGTCTCGTTTCAATTCCGTAGTACCTTAGGAGTTTCGTTACAGGAGTCGGGAGGGACGGGGGATCAGATTAGGAACTGTCGAGTCTCTCTTCATTCGCATAAGTATTGCCTCATTTCAGTAACATATACTCGCTCTTGCGTCAATGGCTCTTTGACATTTACGACATTATGTAATCAAAATCCCTGTGACTTTAGGACCCTTCTAAAATTACGGTTGTAAGGAAGTCAGGACTTCTTATGTTTACTCTTACACCTATCTGTGACTATAAGTCCCGGATTTCAGACACGAACTTAGAAAACATGTCTATAGAAATTGGGTCCCTTTTTAGTTTTATAAACTAAGAAAACTGGTTTAGTTTTCTTATAAGGTTTTATAAGAAAGTTCATTTACAGTTTAAGTCACGAACTTATCTTCATCCAGGTTAAAAAAGTTAAAATTAACCTCCTATTAACCAAATACTATAACATAACGAAAGACGGTATGTAATTGTCCTTATTCGGTGTCCATATGTATACAGGGTAGCGAGAACTTCTTATAGATTATTAATTTACAATCCCGAAGGGACCACCAGGTTACCAATTCTGAGATGAAAGTGACGTCCCCACACCCAAACTAGGGACCAACCTCTCAATTCTCGGGTGTCCGGAGAGTCGGTTTTTTTTTTTTTTGTTTTTTGTTTTGTTTTGTATTTTGTCTTCGATATAACATTGTTTAAGTTATTCCTGAAATTTTTTACCAGGTGTCTTTTTCATAACTTTCTTTAGTTTTAATATACAGTTCTTAGAGACCGAAGAATTGTTTTATAAAATTAAAGATCCCTTTAATCAGGAACTGACTATCCCCCTTTCAAAGTCCTCGGAAATCAGGAACTGAGTATCCCTCTTTATTAATGGGGTTTCAATTTGTCCATGAATAACTTCTAGTAGACTCTTCGTAAATATGAGGGTGTTTTTGTTACATGACATATAGATCCTGTGTTAGATAACGTCAATAAAAGTCGGCCCGGTTTAAAATTTGACATAAATGAAAACGTGTCCAGACTAAGACTAGAACGGGACGTATCTACATAAACAGTTTCACCTAGAGGCCTGACAATGAACGTTGTAAGGAGGGGTCCTCCATTACGACTAATTTCTATGTAAAGACCTTTATTTTGGTTAGAGAAGGGACAATGTACCTGTCAACTCTTAAGTATCATACAAAAGTTTACTATTTCCCTTTCTAGCGGACTTAAGAATCTCTAGTCGACCTCCTCAGGATCCACCGAGGACTTTGAAAACCCGGAACAAAACGGTTTGCTCTTACCTCGGTTCTCGTTCCCGACTTTTCGACCTTCTGTACCTTTACTAACCCACCCTCTTTCAGACCTTCTTCTCTCTCTTACCTATGTCTTCCGTCTCTTCGACTCTACCTCTTACTGTTCGTCTACGAACCCTCTCAGACCATTTAGTAAAATTCTTTCTCGACTTTCATTAAACCATCTACCGTGAGTAGCCAATACTATAATGGGAAAAGTGGTGGAAAAGTCTTTAACGTAGATATAGAGAGTGGAGACGAAATTTAAAAAAATATACAAACCTGTGTTGTTACACTCTACCCGTACCTCTTTCTTGTGTGTCCTGTGTCCCGAGTGGACGGTAACCCAAAGTTTATTGAGAAAAGTCAAGAACTTCATGACTTTGACTTACTTGGTTCGGTTACTGACCCACTGTCCCTTCTCTTTATCTCAATAATTATCAGTAAGTAGAAAGACTATGTGTTTTTACTAGGTCCTTCTCTTTTCTTTCACACACCTTCTCGTTTCCCCTAATCTTCTCTCTTGTTAGTTGTAGAAACCCATTTACTATTAAAAGAGAGAGACCAGGTCTTTTGAGTTAGTTCTGGGTCGGTACTACAGAAGTATGGGGACCGCCCTCAATGTCTCAGGAATGGAATCTTAAGTCGGGATTAGTATTCTCTGGAACCTTACGGATCCCTGGATAGTGTCCGAAAAATACCGAGGTACCAATTATCAAGATCTACCCTCTTACCTCAAGATCCCAGATGAAGACACCATACGGGTCTTTAGACTAAAAGAGGTTTCAGGGAGTAGTACAATTAAGTCTTATTGATTACGTCTCGGAGATATTTCAATTTAACCAAAAAGGAAGAGGCTTATATCTTGTGTCTAGAAACCACGGTAGATACAAAAGATTCTTCGTAACGATAAGTAGTTTGGACTACTTTGACTCTTGGTTTTTCTAAAGTTCATAGTCCCTTTACTGAAAAGATGGAGACAAATCTTCCATCTTAAAGTCGTCCCAAGACGTAAAATTTCACCTTTGTGGACGAAGTGGAGACTCATCCCCTACAACCTGAAGGTGCTCTACTTCAATGTCCCTGTCCATGTATAGTGTGGATACATCCTTAAACCAATGATTAATCCTAAACTCAGTCCCGTCCAAAAACCACCACGACCGAACTCAACACTACTTGCGACAAGTAAACACCTCACCTGAGACCCCATCAGACTGTGAAAAGACCAGCAACACTTTCAGTACACAGGCACTCGAGTCAACGAGTTCTCAGCACAGACTGAGACACACACTTTCAGTAAACGTACACTGAACGGCACAAGAACGAGAGGTCTAGGAGTGGTCTCTGAGACACTGGTGAGTCCACCTACCTCACCAGATAATGTCCTAGATATCGCGACAGAGTCGCCACCGATTACAGTTGCTACAAGTAGTTCGGTGCAAAGACGACCGAGTCTGGTGGGACTCTTTACAGAATCCCTGTGCCTGGAACAGGGTCTAGGATCGACCGGCTCTTCTCTAGCGGGTGTCGTAGGTCCATTTCTGTGTCTTGTGTATCGGAAGCAACAATTAGGTGAGTAAAATTAATAGTCACTATTAGTTTATAATCGTCAAGTTTCGTGGAGGAGGTACACGCGTGTGTGTGCACATGACGAAGAGAATTCTCTACCCGAAGTCAAATCGTAAAGAAAAGAAAAAAAAAATTTTGTTAGTACTCCAGGTCTAAATTTATACATCCACCCTTCTCCCTCGGTGATTTTAACGAAAACCTTGAGTTTTACTACTTAACTGTAGTATGTGAAGTCGAAAAAGGAGGACCTTTCGACTGAAGTACGAAGGTTACAGTTATTTCTATACTTATCATTAGCATCAATATGTTAACTACTCCTACATTGTCCATCGAGAGAGTGGATAACAAGTGGGATCTAATACATACATACACACGATTCAGAACAGGTTCAGGAACACTAGCGTACGTGACATCGGATGGTCTGAGGAGACACCTTAAAAGGTCTGTTCTCATGACCTTACCCAACGATAAAGGATGAGGACGAAGGACTGGGTCCCTAACTTGGACGTAGAGAACACAGGGGACGTAAACGTCCGTCTAAGAAATGGTGACACGGTGGACTCTTCGGGATCTAATATCTGTTAGTGTAAAAACACAAAAAGCTTAGTTAATGCAAAAATAAGACTCGGACGGAAGAGATTCTCCCGTCCGACAAACCAGGAAGAGCCGAAGAGGAGGTCAGAGATTCCATCACGTTTCAGGGACTCCGAAATCTTCTATTATAGTCAAGACGTACTGCTGCGAGGTACGGCAAAATTCTCGAAGTGTTCAAGTCACTGAGTCTACAAAGAGGTAGTGTCAGCCTAGTCGCCGAAGAACCCTCAAGAGTAGAGGACCGAGGGACGTCCCTAGTGTCCTTTCGTTTCCGAGTGAACGATAAACCATCGTGCCTCTAGAGACGGGAAATGCGAAATCTCTTGATAAGTAGCCTAGAGTGATAAAGAACTCCGTAAGAAAGAGTAGGGATGGGGAGGTCCTATTGGTCGTTCGATAGAAGTCAACAGACTTCGAGATTGTTACCTACTCCTACAGAAACCAAAATCCGAAGAAGACGGGATTTTTTTGTACATACGGAACGATGGATAAATTTTGACTCGGCGTCCAGTCTCCAATTTGTCTCGTTCTTTTTCTCATAGAGTTTGTCATGGGTCCCTATTACAATTATACATAATTTAATAACGACCCGGTACTATCTATAGAATGCACATAAGACAGGTTTGGAGTACTGTCAGGACTTTCTTTTGGAAAGTATCCATACTTCTGACTCTTAGTCTTTCCAATTCCTCACTCAGGTTCCTAAGTGTCGACATTTACCGTCTCGGTCCTGTTTTCGGTGACGACGGACGAATCATAGTCACTGTTCTTTTACACCCCTTAAACGAGTTTAGATCTACTTGTCACATACAAGGAATCCTTGCCACACCCACGTAGACGACTCATTGGTGGAGAATTTTCTTTATGGTTGAAAACAAAGACTTAGGAAGGACCCCAAATGAAGTTAAGGTCCTTCCGTCACTATTCCTGAGGATAAAAGAAGGGTTTACCAGAGTGAGGTTTACGACATTTAAGTTTTCCTCTTTTCCTTCTCACAAAGAGAACGCATACATTTTATATCGTCTTAGAAACTAGTGTAACGGACATAAGACTAACTGCAGGAAAGAAAACTGAACCTTTGTCTGGAATGAACTACTACGGTGACTCGACACCCCCTAGGCCCACCGGGCCCACCTTTAGTTTCTGCAGGCCTAAGGGCACGTCAACGTCTCCAGGTACCGGCGACTCCGGCTCCGGTGGGCCCTTCGGTCCCGGTTCCATTCCCCCTGAGGTCAGCCATGACCTCCCGCTCGGGGAGTGGGACCTCGGGTGCTCCGACCTCGAACTTACCTTCGAGTCCGCAGGAGTTGCTAAAGTTCTTCTTCTCCCGACGACGAAGAGGAAAAAAAAAAAAAATCTTCAAAATGACTCTTAAAGAAGGACTTAATTTTCCAGTTGAAACTCCCCTTCCTACCCCCTTCCGTATAATTCCCTCAAACCTTACTTGTACGTGTAGACGATATAAATTTTACCCATTGGTTATTCCTGCATGACACCCCGTGTCCGTTGAGACGAGCTACAATACGCCGTCGGACCTCCCTTCCCCTTCGACTCCCTCTTGCCTACGTACATATACATACCGACTCAAGAAAACGACAGGTAGACTTTGACAGTGTCGTAACAATTAGTCGTCACAACAACAAGTCAATGAGTTCAGTCAACATAACCTGAGACGCTGTGGTCTGAAGGGACAGGAAGTGACAGAGTGCCTCAAACGAGTTTGAGTGCAATTAGTAGAGATGGGGTTACGTTTTATAATTTATATTTATATATTTTTATACAAATATATTTATATTTTATATTTGTATATATAAATATAATATGAGTCACTGAATCGTTTCACCCAGGGGAACTCTCTGTACTCGTTCCGTTTGTGGTTAGGGGTCCAGAGTGGAGTCTGAGTCACTTCGTCTCCGAAGTCACCCGGGTCCTTGGATGTAAGAATACATCGACTACTAAGACTACATCGTTGGACCACGGACAGAAAGCTCGTAATGGGGAGATCATACACCACAACGTCTTCTGAGAACTCTCAGGGAACCTGACGTTCCTCTAGGTTGGTCAGGTAAGACTTCCTCTAGTCGGGACCCTAAAGAAACCTTCCTTACTACGATTTCGACTTTGAGGTCATGAAACCGGTGGAGTACGTTTCTCAACTGAGTAACCTTTTCTGACACTACGACCCTCCCTAACCCCCGTCCTCCTCTTCCCCTGCTGTCTCCTACTCTACCGACCTACCGTAGTGACTGAGCTACCTGGGCTCAGACTCACTTGAGACCCTCAACCACTACCTGTCCCTCCGGACCGCACGACGCTAAGTACCCCAGTGTTTCTCAGCCTGTACTGACTCGCTGACTTGACTTGACTTGACTACAATTCGCTTGTGTGATCTAATTCTCCTGGTCCACTGATGTTAGGTCCAATCTCAATGTTTTACACTCGTGTTGAACCAGAGTTCACAAGAACTTAGATAACCTAAGTATTGGAAGAACAGACACACTTAAAGGACTTCATAGTCTTTGGTCAACCCTAATCTTCGGAGGTCGATAGGAGAAACCTTAGAATGAACCCTCAGGTCCTTCTAAGGGAGACGAATAGAGACTGAAGAGACAACTCCAGGTCGTCGAAGATTCGTCACCTGGACCCTTCGTGAAAACGTGTACCCGTCACTCACGGGTGCCTACCCCCTCAACTCAAGGTTCAGTAAGGACCCGTCGAACTCTTGGTCTCCTCCACGTCCCGAATCCTCTCAAGGTTTCTCCCAAACGTCTGACGTGAGCGACGACGAACATTAGTTCTCGTCCGTCTTGACCTTTATTAAGAATGTGACATTCTTCCTTTGTTTTAACCTTTAAAAAAACAAGATTAAGACACTTTTCACGGTAACCATCAAATAATCCCCAAGGTAACCTTGATGTCTAACGAAATTCATCATATCAGTAAAAGTGTCACAACTAAGAAGGCGAGGTTCTTATACCATATCGAAAGGTAGACAAACACAATGGAAACTAAAGAAAGTACTCACAAAATTTCAAAAGACTCATGTCCAGAAACCGGAGGAATCTGTCCGTAAAATAAGAAAAACAACGTTACCATTTACCCTAACAAAGGAATTAAAGAGAAAGACTAGAAAGTAACAATCACGTATCGTGTTCCTCGAGTCGAGCCACCAGACACTACTGGATCTACCACCCTACACCCCACACCACCCTCCCTCCAGGTTTTCCCTCCCCTATATACATATGTATAGTGACCAGCGACCAAGTGAAGGAACATGTGTCTTTGATTGTGTTACATTTCGTTAATGTGCGGTCAATTTTTTACTTTGTTTTAACCGTTGTCTTACTTTAAAAATTTTTTTAGACACTATTCACTTTGAGCGTCTTCTTTTTCGGTCAACCTTCGGAACTTAAAGTCTAAAGAGACGTTTACTTTCGTCGTCTACCCCTCGTGTCTAAGTTCTCGTAGTGATACCACCGACCTGGACATAAACAAACCCAATTTCCGTCCCGAAAATAAAACAAACCTTACTTTTCATCCCTGAGTATTAAACATTCAATAGAGGGACAAAGGACGTTGGAGGAGTTTAAAGAGATTAATGTATTCCTACACTTTGAGATTAGGAACGACTTCTTCATCTACTTTGTACCCACCGGTTCACCCCCGATCCTCTCTTTGTAGTAACGTCTGGGTCTATTTCTTTCGTGATCAGTGTTAACCCTTGGAAATAAAGACTTCAGAAAAGAAAGACAACCACATCCAGGAACGTCGTCTTCCTCTTTACTTACGAAGATTTCGAGACTTCAGGCGGAGGTACCACGACCGACTCAGGGGCCGTCGGGAGGTCGACGCAATGGACGTCTGGAACCGGTGGCACCGGTGTCTCTTCTTAAGGTGGTAACACAAAGGAGACGGGTATTTATACGACCTCCCGTAACCACCGTAGTGGATGCTCTTGGTGGTCTTCCAGGGGTTGTCTCGAACTCCAGGAGGACGACAGAGGCCGGTAGTGAACCCGTATAGACAAGGATACCGTTGGGGTCGTCAATCTTCACAACTCTTACAGTTGTGATAAGTTCGTCTCATTGAAATGTCGACCTAGTCGTAATCGTCCTCTTCCGTATCTCCGATGTTTCCTTTTTTTTTTTTTTTCTTTCTTTCTTTTTTTCTTCCCGACATACGACGAAAATAAAAATTCTTTCCTTTCTTTTGAAACGTAATCAGAATCCTATTAGTCATCCACCCGTAGCGACTGAATCTCGTCCTTGAAAGAACGACATCGACCCCACTAGAAACCCACTGGTACTAATGCTAAAGTCTTAATAAAGAAAATTACTCAAATTCATCACGAAGGGACCATCGAGTCTGTCATTTCTTAGACAGACGTTACGTTCTCTGAACCTAAGTTAGGGACCCAACCCTTCTAAGGGGACCGTGAGATCTATTAGCCGTTTCATTGTGTAAATATGATCGATAAACGGAATAGTTAGCTTTCACTAATAAACGAGTGAAAGGTCAAGATCGATAGACGAAACATTAAGGTTTCATTAATAATCGATTTAAAGATTAACACTGTTGTTTTGGGGGTCTTACGAATTTTAATACTAACTAAAACTACAATTCCTGATTTCTCCGTGACTCCGAAGACCGACGTTTAAATAGTGGTGGAGGGAGAGGGTCCGTCTAACGGGAGTCGAGGGACCGACACACAGGAGGAGGACCCTGACCACCGGTTAGGGCCGGAGGGTCGTGGAAACAGTCTCCCGCTCTATCCTGTGACACTAGGACGTCCGAGGTCAGACGAATACACAGGTGTTCACTCTTCGACCGTTTTCCAACACAATAAACTTTAGTGACCCCTTGTCATCGGACACTTGAAGTACAAAAGTCAGATAGGAATCAGGGTTCTCGGTGTTCAGTAGTTCCTAACGAACATTACTAAGAAGGAGAGATTGAGTACGAGGGTTTGGAGAATTTTTATTTCTACGGTATCTTACACTTACGTAAAATAAAAAAATTCAAATTTAAATAAAATTAACCTCCGATTAATGAAATGTTATAACATAACCAAAGTGGTATGTAGTTGTACTTAGGCGGTGTCCACATGTGCACAAGGGGTAGGACTTGGGGGGAGGGTACTTACATAAAATTTTTAACGAAAAAACCTCTAATAAAACAACGATACCACATCAAAAAAAACCCCCCTCGGTAAAACTCGTTACCCTATCTTAAAAATTTCAATGGGAATTGCAGACGACACACACTGTGATACAAGTCGGGGCGTACCTACGATTCTTCACAAGAACGTAATATTTCCTCTTTCACCACAGTTTTTCAACTTACTGAATACGTCTCAGGGAATCGAACACTCACTATCTGGCCTTGACCTTTAGTCTATGCGGAGGTTCCAAGAACGAGAATTTATAGTAACTCGAAAGGACCCCTCTCCACTCATCCCCTCCGCTACCTCGGGAAGGTAACGAAAAAAACGGAAGTCAAGGTTAGAAAATCCAGGATCTTCAGACCCACGAGTGATATCAAAAGGTGACACACATCCTGAGAACTCTCGAACGTGTGTGCACACGTGTGTTTAGGAGTATGTGAGTTTGAGGAAAAGTGTGAGGTGGGTATGAGGGGTACATTGCGGGTGTGAGTGAAAGAGGGGGAGGCGGATGGGAGTAGAGGTGAGTGTAGAGGAGGCGCACGAGGGGAGTCGTGTGTCCATGATAGACGTATATTTAGGCTTTACCTCTAGGGTGAGATGAAAACTAAAAGATTGGACAAAAAAGGGGTACTTCGGTATAGTACGAAATATACTAAAAACCCGTTAAGTGTTGAATGTTTAAAAAGTCATCTAACTTGACTGAGATATTGAACTCACTTTCACAACGTAGACTGAGAAACGTTAGGGAACCTGGCCTCGGGTGGTCCCAGAAGACAAGTACCTTAAGAGGTTCTTTCCTATGACCTCACCCAACGGTAAAGAAGGAGGTCCCATAGAAAGGACAGAGTCCCTAGTTCGGTGTCAGAGAACGTGACATCCGTCTAAGAAATGGTAGACTCGGTGATTCCTTCGGTATCTCAGGTTCGACGACGATTCAGCGAAGTCAACACAGACTGAGCCACACTGGGGTACCTGACGTCGGGTGGTCCGAGGGGGCAGGGACCCTCAGAGGTCCGTTCTTGTGACCTCACCCAACGGTAAAGGAAGAGGTTACGTACTTTCACTTTTCACTTTCACTCCAGTGAGTCAGCACGGCTGAGAAACGCTGGGGTACCTGACTTCGGGTGGTCCGAGGAGGCAGGTACCCTAAAAGGTCCGTTCTCATGACCTCACCCCACGGTAACGGAAGAGGATAAGGATCTGGACACACAGAAAGGATACGTTTGGTTCGTTAAGTCTCGAGGAGGGGATGGCCGGAGGAAAGAGACCGAGATTGTGGGACCAGGTCTAGATACGCGAGGTTAGTGGGGTCGCGGTCCGTGATCTATTCGTCTCCGTCGAGACAGATGTCGGGTCACTTTACTAAGTTTGGATTAGTAAAGTCGAGTCATAAGTCGAGTAGGATTTGGTCAAGTGAACGGAATAGGCAGGGAAGGGTACCTTTGGTGTCCTCACCGAGAACGGGTGTGAAGTGGAAGTGAGGAAAGCGGAGGACTACCTGTGGCAACGAGGGGACCACGAGGAAAACCCTCGACTCATATTATGCATAGAAAAGTTGCCGTTAATAGAGAATTAGACAACCGGAACAGTATGGACTTAATATTATTTTGAATGTAAATTCTCAAAATAACCCGAAGGGACCACCGAGTCTGTCATTTCTTAGACAGACGTTACGTCCTCTGGGTCCAAACTAGGGACCCACCCCTTCTAGGGGACCTCTTCCATTACCGTGGGGTGAGGTCATGAGAACGGACCTTTTAGGGTACCTGCCTCCTCAGACCATCCGACTTCAGGTACCCCAGCGATTCTCAACCGTGCTGACTTACTGAAGTGAAAGTGAAAAGTGGAAGTACGTAACCTCTTCCTTTACCGTTGGGTGAGGTCACAAGAACGGACCTCTTAGGGTCCCTGGCCCCTCGGACCACCCGACGGCAGATACCCCAGCGTGTCTCAGCCTGTGCTGACTTCGCTGAATCGTCGTCGTCGTCGTCGTCTCTCTGATCGTGAAAGTGAAAGGTAAATTCTATACCGTCGACCACCAATCCGTCCTCAGACATATCCCAGTCGAGTTTACCCGGACTGAGCAGAGGACTACCGAAAAAAGAGATCAGTCCAGGTGAAACTGATTAAGACGGAACCCCTGCAAAGGAAATTTAACTCACGGAGACCCCCATCAACACTGAAAGACCGTCCCTCTAGAATCAAGATTGACAGTTGTAGGAGCCCCTCGACCTACCAGTCAGAAGGGAAAGAACCAAGGTGAGGGGTTCGAGGACTTCCGGTCCGAAAGAGGGAGTGTCGAACCTGTAAAGGTCGTGTCTCTGGAAGAAAAAGAAGACACCACCCCTGACTGGTTAGGCAGGTGTGTAGAGACAACGACTAGTGTTGGAAAGACGATTTTGTGCTGGAAAAGAGGGAACTCAGAACCTTCCCAACCCTCTTGAAACTGTGTCCTCAAGGGGAGGGGGTCGGGGTAGATTAAAACACATAAAACGGGTAAAATCCCCCATTAAGAAGTTATCGTCCCGAAGGGACTATTTCTTAGGTGGACGTTACGTTCTCTGGGACCAAGTTAGGGACCCAGTCCTTCTAGGCGACCTCTTCCCTATCCGATGGGTGAGGTCATAAGAACCCGAAGGGAACACCGAGTCGACCATTTCTTAAGTGGACGTCACGTCCTCTGGACCCAAATTAGGGACCCAAGCCTTCTAGGGGACCTGTTCCCTTTCCGATGGATGAGGTGATAAGACCGGACCTCTTAAAACACCTGACATATCAGTACCCCAGTGTTTCTCAGCCTGTCCCGAGTCACTGAAAGTGAAAGTGAAGAAGTCATCGTTATTTCTCGACAGTAAAACAAAGGAAAATCGTCATTTTATAATCCCTTAAGGGACCACCAGGTCACCAATTCTAAGACACGTAAGTGACGGTTCCCACACCCAAGTTAGGGACCAGTTCCTTTGATTCTAGAACGTCACACCAGTTGTTGTTGTTTTTATTTATGCTTGATTACATTTTAATTATTTAATAACTAAATTTTATTAGTTTACTATAATTTTATTTGGTTTACTCTAATAACTGAATCCAAACAACGACAACAAATCAACGATTCAGAACAGGTTGAGACGCTGGGGCACCTGACATCGGGTGGTCATACGAGACAAGGACCCTAAAAGGGCCGGTCTCAGACTCTCACCCATCGGTAAAGAATGAGGTCCCCTCTAAGGGTTGGGTCCCTATCTTGGACTCAGAGGACGTAACCGTCCACCTAAGAAACGGTGACTCCGTGGTCCCTTCGGGTAACTGAATCCAATTGAAACGTTTCTTCACTGATTAGAGGAACCGTCATTTCTGGGAACCGTTGTCTAGTCTACTTGACCAAGTAGAAGTGATCCCGTCGACCCGTCCCAAAGTCTCGAATCGGTCCAGATCAGTTGGAAGGGAGAGTAAGGGGTGCCGGGGTGGGGCACTTCACAATCAGTGTATTCATACAACAACAGAGATTTATAGGTAACGGGACCGTCGGGAGACCGACACAGACGTGGACAATGTTACCCATCCGTCCGCGATTCTGGGACTCCTCGTCGTTACAAAATGGTGGTCGTAATTCCTTCAGTACCCCATCCGTCTGGACATCCAGGGTCCGACTTTTGGATATCTACGAGTTCCGATCTTAGTCTTGCCTTTTGTTGACGGTCAGTAACGTCTGATGTCCCTAAGACACTAAAAACACACCGATTTTCCATATCTTATGTGGGGTTATTGAATCGGTAAACTTGTGAAATACAAATATCCCCAAAATAAATATAAGTTGTACACTATACAACATTTCCTTTTGTCCACGTCAATATTTTGTGTTCCCCATCGTTCTTAAGTAAATATGTACCTGAATTCTGACTTATTGAGGTTTAACAAACGTATTAACTTAAGGGTCCCTATTTGAAGTTATAGGTCGTTTATACGTCGCGGAATCATTTATCTCTTTTTTTTGGATCTGACACACACTTCTTAAGGGTACCCTTTTTAGTGTTTCCGATAATTCAAGAGTTTATTAAGATAGTGTGTGTCAATACAGTGAACCACCGATCTATTTATGTTTAAGCAACTCACAAAACCTCCCGTGAACTATGTGTTCGTCCGTGAATTTTACTAATATTTCGTATGAAACAGGTCCTATTTCAAAAAAAACATATTTGTTTACCTGAATTTTTTATAGGACGGTTTTCGAATTTAAGGATTTCGCTGTCTGTTTCTGAGACGAAACATGAAGAAAAACATTACACGAATTACGCCCGGGAATGTCTTTAAAAGAAAATCAGAATGGTTATTAATAGAAGAATGGAAAATTCACTAAAAATAATATTACCAGAAACAAAAATTATAGTCAAAAATTTCAAATGTAAAGAGAAAAGAAAGAAGAAAAATCGATGTCGTGACTCTAAAGGACAATGTCCTAGTGAGTTTGTAGTCTTTTTTATTTATAGACATCGTCTTTAAGTGACTCTCACAGATTTGTTAGCACATGAGTCACCTTCGGTGTAGACCCGTCGTCATTCTCAAAACACGTAAACTACTAACATTAAAATTTATGAAGTTGTGACAATTGTAAAGTTGTTTCAAAGACCGGGAAGAAAAGTAAGGTTCCATAAGGTAGTAGGTTTTGTTAGAGTAGAATACTAGAAACTGGAAAATAAGAACGAGTCAATTTAAGAATTTCCCTACAAAAAATGTAAAATTTACAGTTTCAACTTAGAGGTGACTCTCTTTTTAGTTCTGTGTCTAACAGTAGTGTCATAAGTTATGCTACGAAAACTAGAAAACGTCCTTCAAGAAAAAAGGGGGGAAGTAGGTTTTCGGAATTGAAAAAGATTTCTTTCCTGTGATGTGTTCGGGACACGAGTGAACGGTCGAAAGTCTACTGACTCTTGTGATTACTAAATCACTTTTGTCATTACCAAAGTTTTGATTTTCCCTTCGTAATGACTTTTTTGCTGTTTAGAGTCTCCCATTTTTTGTTCGGGTGTTCCTTTGTTCTTTTATTTCCTCCCTTTTTCCTTTCTTTTGTGTCATTTTCAGCTACAACAACGATCTCGTCAACAAAACCTACAACGTAAACAAGAAATCGTTTTGTGTTATAACTTTTTTACATTTGTTTATAGTTCCTTGTCTTTCGTTTACGTGAACTTTCCTTTCCCCTTTTTTTGGGCGAGAACAAATTTTCAAACATTCAAGTTGTGAGAGTAAAAAGAAGGTACTTTTGCTTCTCAGAGTGTAATCAGACATAACGAATAGTTGAAATCAAGATTTTCTTAGTCGAAAGAAGGGGATAAATTTTCCAAAGAACCATTAGAAAAATCATTTTTGACATCCTTTTATAACATGTGAAGACAAAATCTTAGAGAATAGTTTGATTGATGGTTTTGGAGTTTCATAATACAAGAATTATGGGTTCCTATACCTTTGTCTCTCTTAATTTGTCCCAATGGAACTTGTATACCTATCAAACAAAGATTCTTTTTTCATCTTTGGACACAGTAATGATACATAATTGTTATGATCTTAGTCAAGATCCCTTTTCTAGAGAATTCCTTTGTGAAATTGGAAACTTAAGTACAGTTTCTTTGAGGGTGATACCAGACAAAAATGTTTACTCGTAATACAACTGGAACTTTTAGAAGTATTACCCGTTAAGGTCAATTTTGATACCAAAACCCCCAGTAATAAAGGATCTTCACACTAATTTTTTTTTTTTACGTACACTCGGAGACACACACACAATTCTCATCATAAATATCAAAGACCGGTTTAATATGAAAAATTTCGGAACTGTTCAACCCGACAACTCGTACACACAAGATGAGTAAACGGTATACCAGTCACTTCTGTGGACAAAGGTAGGAAAATAATAACGATAGTACCGATCTTTTTTTTACTTTCAAAGTTTCTAGGTATTATAAGACCGAAAGTTTAATCATGTTAATACACTTAAGATTAAACATTTAATAAACGTAGAAATTTTTATAAAAAAAGAAAAAGGATAATTTCATATTGTAACTAAAGATTCAATTAGGATTTATCTATAAAAGTTTCGTCATCGACTTTAGTTTAAAGGTTGAGAGTTTTAGATTTACAGTAAGGTAAAGTGACAATAACAATAGGATTGTAAAGAGTCCGACCCCGATAAAATTGGGGATCGTGGTTAAACAGACTCCTTCCCGAGAGACACCAAAAATGCGTCAAGACAAAAGTAAAATTTTTGACTGAAACCTCAACCACTCAACCGACCACCGAATCTACCAATTTTTAGACGGACGTTACGTTCTCTGTATCCTCTGTGGCCAAGCTAGGGACCCAACCCTTCTAGGGGACCTCTTCCTTCACCGTTAGGTGAGGTCATAAGAACGGACCTCTTGAGGTACCTGTGGTCCGTCCTATATCAGGTACCCCAACGTTTCTCAACCTGTATTAACTCACTGATTGTGGAACCTCAACCATTGAACCTTTTATTATTCTCCATTCTACTGAACTATTTCTCCGAGAAACAACGAAGGTCTTGACTTAGGGAACCGTAACTCGGGTCTCAGTTAGAAGAACAGTGTTTGTGAGACGTCATCTTACAGTTGTCTAAGGATCAACTGGAAAGAAGTATAGTAAGTGTTTAGCACTACGAACGCACTTAGTGTTACACGTTGAAATCCTGTACTCCAACTACAATTTCTTGGTCTTCTCGAATCGACAATGTGGTGTAGGAACCTTATTTCATCTGGATAGAAGGTACTTCTTCTTTTTTATGCGGCCCGGAGGGTGTAGTGACCCCGAAGGGACCACCGAGTCACCATTTCTTAGACGGACGGTTACGTCCTCTACCCCGAAGTCAGAGACCCAGTCCTTCTAGGGGACCTCTTCCTTTACCGTTGGGTGAGGTCATAAGACCGGACCCTTTAAGGTACCTATGTCCTCGGACCGCCCGATATCAGGTACCACAGTGTCTCAGCCGGCGCTGAGTCGCTGGGTGTAGAGACGTTGTACGAAAGAGACGTGTCAACACATTTCCTACTAAGGTAATTTAAAGAATAAACTTTATAAACCACAATCTAGACGTAAACCTTACTAGGTATTGTACACCCCAAAAATCTACCTCTCCTCGACTGAGGAGACAAGCACACCTCTCTGTACCAATTTGATATCAAGTGTCTCTCCGAATCACAGAAGAAGTAGGTTCTCCCTTTGTTTACGTTTAGAACTAGGGAAATCAGGTTTCTTTGTCGACGTAAACTAACATTGGACGGGGTCCCATTCTTGTCATCGAACCCGATTAGGATCTCCTTGAAAGTCATTTGTAATTGACTCCCTTACTTGACTTTATTTATTTTGGTATACAATTTTGTGTGAATACGTAAAATTACAAAGTACCAAGTATACAGTCCACTCGTCAATTACGAATTATGACTCAAAACACAAAGGATACGTTACAGTTATCTGGAATAAAACAACCTCAGTCTTCGATGACTCTAGATTCCTCACTAATGACGAGTGTGGGACAGGAGATTCCCTTAAATAAAATCCATAAGTAAAATACATATATACCCCTAAATAAAATGATCTTACTAAGAGATTTTGATCTTATAACTTTGATAAGATATTCCCAGACGGAATGACATGTCTTTTCGTACAGACTACGGAAAAAAAAAAGGTGATTTCTCAAAAATTACTAATCTGTAGATAATTTAGTGTATAATTCATATGTATATAATTTTTTACTACGTCTTCAGGTTCATCAGGTATGAATTCTTTCGATATGGACGGATAAAGGATATCCGAGAAAAGGGAGGTGGAGGTACCCCTTCCTTCTTCTTCTCTTTCCCTTCATCTCTTCCTCTACCCGTCTCTCCTCTAAAAAGATCTTTCCCGTAAAAGATATAATGCACTCAAGAGGTTAAATAGGTTTCAGTAGAGTAGTCTTGTTGAGTAACATCTCTCTTTAAACCATATTTTGGTCGGCCCGGGTTTCCAAATGTTATCGAAAGAACATTACTACGAAGGGACTATTGTATGAGACTGTCTTTGGGGGTTCCAACAAACTGTTAGTCCGAGGCTCGTAGAATTAATTTGCATTATATTTCAGTTAACTCTCATGAACGAGATTCAAAGGTATTTTGACTTAGGTCACGATTCAACATTTTTTTTCAGGTGTACGATAAATTTCAACGAATTCTTTACGAGCAAGAATACGTTCAGTGCCCCATCGGTTTCTTAGCGATTCGGAGATGGTCTTTCGTTTTATTTTCCTTTTCACTAGTAATTCTTTCATAATTACAAATAAACTATTCACTAGAGGACCCAGTATGTCATGAAAGACACATATCTTCAGGAAGGTACCTGGTGGATGTGACAACA
This sequence comes from Capra ibex, assembly GCA_006410555.1. Classification (NCBI taxonomy): domain Eukaryota; kingdom Metazoa; phylum Chordata; class Mammalia; order Artiodactyla; family Bovidae; genus Capra; species Capra ibex. Next base: position 51,988,010 of record SJYO01048061.1, on the reverse strand, counting down.
TCCACTGTAAGTACATGAGGGGTTACCTTCTTCTGATGTCAGATGGGATAAGAAATTTTCCGAAACTTATAGTTCAAGTCCCGACGGGGTTTCTTCTCTCCCTTCGTGACCAATGAAGGCCGGAGAGAGGGTCGTAGTTTCACTTCTCTTTACAGACCCCGAGTGTCTGTGGTTGAACTTTCACGGACTTACTGGACTCCTCCGGCGACACTGACACAATCAGTGAGTCAGCCCAGACTGAGAAACGGTGGGTCCCTGACGTCGGGTGGTCCGAGGAGACAGGCACCCTAAAAGGTCCGTTCACCCAACGGTACGGGACGAGGTCTCCTAGAGGGACTGGGTCCCTAACTTGGACACAGAGGACGTAACGTCCGTCAAAGAAATGACTACTCAGTAACTGGAAGATTTTTAGAGGTCAGGTGGTCCTACAGGTCGAACCGGTCCAATATGGATCCGTACTCTCCCTTAGGGTCCGTCGTGAACTCTCCCTCAGAAATCCAGTCCAAGAAAAGGACGACTGGATAAAGGTGAACTTTATGTACATGATTGAAAACCTTCTAACCAGTGATTTGATGACTGTATAAGGGAATAGATTACTTTTACGACGATAAACCATTTTCGTGTAAAGAGTCTTTCTGTTACCCTCCGAATAGTTTGTTCGAGTGAGTTCAAGGAACCAAAAATTGGGACCTTTGTCATAAAAATCTATGACTCTACCTGGTGTTACGTCAAGTAAAGTGACTTGACTTCTACAGTCTCTCGACTTCGAAAGAAGAAACTAGTTTCTTTTTACACTAACCCCTACGGGACCACCAGGTCACCAATCTTGAGACTCGAAGGTGACGTCCCCCGTGTCCAAGCTAGGAACCAACCCCTTCATTCTAGAACGTACGGAACACCGTACCGGCTTTCTTCTTCTTCTTCTTATTCTTATACTACTCACTACGACCGGTAGAGATTCTAGTAGAGACCTTACTGCCAACTTCCCTAAGGGTAACAAACCTGATCCACGACGAATCTTTCGATTATTTTACGGAAAACCTGTTAAATTCAAAACCTGGAGTAACACATTACGATAACACTCCCAATTGGAGTACACAGTAGCAGTTTTACAAGAAAATAAGGTATTTCATATACATTCTCCGTGAAACCAATTTGTATAATATAATTATTTATGGTGAAAGAGGGAAGTGGTAGTATTACTGTAAAGAGGAATAGTAAATACCCAAGTTATGACGTTTGTAGATCCGAGTCAAGAAGCTCTTGTAACAGAACATTTACCCCTAGATTGAGATACCGTAAAGAAGTAGTAGTTTGACAGTGGTAGGACGAGTACAGGGTGTTTACTCGTGGTTATTCCATATAATAGAACGTTCTTAAGATGATAAAGAATGATACGTGGGTTTGTCTCGTCAGAGAGAAGTTGGTAGAAGAGGTCTGAGTTGCATAAGAAACCAAATTAAATTTTAATTTATTCGTTTACTTTGTTCTTCCTAGGCTGCTTCTACTCCTTGTTCCGTTTACGTTCACCGACTCGATGAACGGGAGATAGAAGGAAGGTAAGGGAGAGTTCATCCATTTTTTCCACTAAACACCCAACTCGATGGGAACCAGTATTAAGGTACGACAGAAGTGGATAATCTTTTGAACAGTGGTATTTGTCACACAAATAGTAAGAAGTTCTGATGACTACTTTTGGAAACCTCATGATTTTGCAATATATTACTTATTTGTCACACTATTAACGTGGAAGTTCTAAGTGTGGTTATATCGTTGTTCTCTGAGGACAATTCAAAGACTTCCTCAGACACTCGTGGTCCAAGTAGAGGTGACGCATCTCTTTTACGGATTCCACTCATGTAAGCAGCGGCAGATGGTACCGACACACCTATATATGAACTACGGAAGGCCCGTTCTCCTTTCTACACCAGATACCAGACTTCCACAGGAGACTACGGACTTGCGTCTGTCTTACGCTTAGTTGCGAGTGATCATGTCAGTCCAGGAGACTCGTCGAAACAGTGTCTTCAGGGGTTAAGAGACGGCAGCTGTCTTCGTGACCCAAAGCTAACAGAAAAGGACCCGTGACCTCCTTTTCCGACGCAAAGGGGACGTCGGTAGTTTGGAGGCTCGACAGCGACACCACCGAGTGGCTCCCGTAGTACCCGAGCGCCGACGGTCCCAGGAACCCGCGTAGGAAGGAGGACCGTGGGAAGAACGGGACCACGTAGTAGTGGCGCTGCCGTCACTCCTACTGGCGGTCCTCAGGGTGGCGCTGCGGGGGGTGGTGACACTCGTCCGACTGGAGTCTCGACCCTGACAACTCGAGGGCCCCCTCCTGCGGCAGTCCCCTTTGGGAGGGCACTTCCTAGACGAAGGACGACGACGCCAGGTCCCGCTACACGACCTACAAACAAGGGGCCAACAAGAGTCGGGGCTAAAGGGTGCGGTCGCCTCCCGACGAAGACTAGAGGGAGAAGAGGGCCGAGAACCATCGACGGACCCCGAAGGGAACTGAGTGGTTTCTCACTACGGCCATGAGGTGCGACGCAAACGGTTACGGAGCCAACCGCAACAGAAAGCTAGAATGACACATCTACCATACATACATGGTAAGAGCTGGGTCTCGTTGGATCTTTGTGTCAAGATGAGTAATCTTCTAAATTAGGATCCGGTTAGATTTTTAAGTACTGAGAGACGTTCTCTTTAAGTATTGTCTCTAGTACTTATTAGTAAGTTAAATCAGACGCCTTAATTATATAAATTATAGCAATGTACGCATCAGACGCGTTCCGAAACACATTTCGTGAGACATTTTATGAGACACGTTGAGGATTCCCTCGTACACGACCATTTATAAACAGTCCCGACGTCTCTTGAGGTCTGGTGTGTCAGATTGCGTAAGTGAATTTTTTACTCGCCTACTGTGTCTATGTCTCTTATTTACTCACCAATGGTCGTCTCTCCTCCCAGTTGTATTCCTAACCCTTCACCCTCTAATTTTTTGATAACCTACGTTCTATCCGATGTTCCTACATGACATACTGCACTTCCATCTCGGTTATAGAACATTATAATTAGGGACATTTATTCTGTCATTGGAATTTTTTACATATTTTTAAATTTTTAATTTTTTTCAAAATTTTACTCGTTTACTCTTATGTATCATCAATTCACTGAACGGGTTATAGTAACTTGATCAATCTTAGTCTCCGTCCTAATCTCCATTCTGAAAGACTTCGAGTCTTGAGAAAAAGATCACACAGAACGACACATAAGTGTATATTCCGGTATCTTTTGAAAAAAGACGGAAAAAGTCCCAGACACTTTTCTTCCAAGAAGTTTCTGAAGTCCTAAACTGAAGTCCAGTTTACGAAACTCCCAATTGTTATTTTTGTTTGTTTGTTTGTTTGTTTTTTTCAGTCCTAAAGGGACCACCAGGTCACCGAGTCAAATACACGAGGGTTACGTGCCCCGGACTCAAGTTAGGGACCAGACCCTTGATCTAGGACGTACGGCGTTGAGTCTCAAGTGCAGGACCTTGATTTCTAGGACGAACGATGTTAATTCTGGACCGTGTCAGTTTATTTATTTAATTGTTCATTTATAAAATTTTTTAGTATGAAGTTGAAGGATAAACTTTTCTAAGTCCTATTATCTGTACCAAAGAATTTAAGGGAGAAATCGTTTTATCACTTCACTTTCAACGAGTCAGTACAGGTTGACAAACGCTGGGGTACCTGATAGCTCAAGTAAGTTAAGAGATTCGGTCTTACGACCTTACCCATCAGAAAGAGTAGAGGTCCCCTTAGAAGGATTGGGTACCTGACTTGGGTCCAGAAATCGTAACGTCCACTTAAGAAATTGTCGACTCGGTGTTCTCTGTGGGAGTCACCTTATTCCCATTATATAAAGAGGTCGGGTAGGATAAACCAGTTAAAAGTCATTTGTAGGATTTTCTACGTGAACGATGGGATTCCTAAGTGTTACACTTGTGTAGAGGTTTAAACAGAGCAAACAGACGAGTGACAATACCAGAGGACCCATAGAAAGATGGAAGACAGAGATCCAATCGCGAAGGACAAAACCAGATACTTCTTACCTCTAAAGACACGACACGTGTTAACAAAAGGACTCAGGTCGACAAGTAAATTCTAGTGAGATTATTTCTGTCAGTACTTTTCAGTTTACTTTCCTCTAAAACTTCTTCTGGTGGTCTCAAGGATTGATTGTCCAAATCTAAATATGCGACCCGACTTATTCCCAGAAGTAATGTATATCTGTATTTTGTGCTACTTATATAACTATTTGTATTATTATCGGTTACAAATACCTCACAAGTACTACGTGAGTCCTACCAGGCCTCACCAAATGTGCGTAGTAGAATGAGTTTCAAGTGTAATTGACATGTGTTATGCCGTTAATGACGGAGAATGCACCCTTTGCAGACTCCGTAAGGTCACAATTCACCGAACGTTCACTAACGTGTCGACAGCATTCATTGGAACAAAGACCGAGTGGACTTTCTCACCACAACTCAGCTGAAATTTAGGTAGTCTAGGTCCGACTAAGTGATTCTCCTATCGAAGTCCCAGTAGGTGGCGGTCAAACCGTAATTTGTCCTGTAAAGGTTTCGACCACCGAACACAAAGACCAACTCGAAACAGGAAATCCGTTATTCCTTTTACTCCTAACGACACCTATTACGGTTGCAAACGCTTGCGTCCTCCAAAAGGATAATCAAAACCCGTTCATGGGAAATGGTATTTTACAGTGGTAAACCAAAGTAAAATTTTCTACGAAAACAAAATTTTATCTTCTGTCTTTGTTAATTGAAACAGATTAGACCACGTAACAAACCCAGTCTCGTGAATGGTGTTAAAATTTAGATATATTCTCACTTCCGCTTAGTCGGTTCGTCGGCATAAGACGTAATCAACCTAACATGAACCCTTGCATCGGCAGTCGGGGTCACGTGTCTTTGTGGAAGAGTTACGACGTCATTTTCCTTAGTGGATCTAAGACCTGGCCTAGGTGGTACTGGGCTGGCATTTACTATAGTGGACGTTGTCTGTACTCCTTTACAGGAAAGATAATTCCCTATGCCACACAGACATACTGTGTCGTTTGTCAAATACTGTTACTACTGTGAAATAAGGGAAGAGAAGGATTAGACCATAGTTTACAACTTCTTGAAGGACGTACTCGAAGTCCCAGACCAGGTGAGGGTCCGGAGTCTATCCTGGTGAACCGTCTACTGGTGTTCATGATTTCTAAATAACTGGGAATGTACGGTCACCCTTATTGGAGCTCCGTACCGAATATTGAATTGTAAGTATTGTAGGGCAACATCAAGTTCAGGTCAAATGTGTTATGTAATCGACCGTTCTACATTCGTTTAGTAATATCCTATTGTGTTTTTTCTTTTGTGGTTATTTTTCGGTTTTATCGAGATAAACGAAAATTTCCTCACAAATTACTTTGAGGGACCATAAAGGAATAGATAAAGTGCCGGTGATGACTGGTGGATAACACACATGTTCCGTAAAACGATCCAAGACCCTTATATGGTGACTTGTTCTGTCCGTGTTGGGGTCGGGTACTCGATGTAAGAGTACATGAACTCACATACTTTATAACTCACATACGTTTGACTTTTTGTTTTTTGTAAGTTCCTTTTTTAAGGTCCGAACAAAGTTTTTAGTGAATCAATTGCCTTTAGAGTCAACCATTTCTTAGGCGGACGTTACGTCCTCTGGGACCAAACTATGGACCCAGTCCTTCTAGGGGACCTCTGTCCTATCCGATGGGTGAGGTCATAAGAACCCGAAGGGAACACCGAGTCGACCATTTCTTAGGTGGACGTTACGCCCTCTAGACCCAAGTTAGGGACCCAACCCTTCTAGGAGACCCCTTCCTTTCCGATGGGTGAGGTCATAAGACCGGACCTCTTAAGGTACCTGACATGGTACTCCAACGTTTCTCAGTCTGTACTGATTCTCTGAAAGTGAAGTGATTCCCTTTATTTCCAACTAAAAGACTTATTTTTAGTAGGACATTGTATATAGACCTCGGGGTCCACCGAGTCACCATTTCTTAGGTGGACGGTTTCGTCCTCTACATCCAAACTAGGAACCCAGTCCTTCTAGGGTACCTCTTCCTTTACCGTTGGATGAGGTCATAAGAACCGACCTCTTAGGGTACCTGTCTCCTCGGACCTTCCGATATCACATACCCCAGCGTTTCGTGTAATTTATGTATAGGTCAAAGTTACTAGGGGAGGGGGTAGGGACGGTTTTACTATTTCTGGGTCAATGTAAGAGTTTTGGTATTTTATTCAACATTGACAGGGGGAGTTAGTGTTAGGGCTATTTCGTTTCCTGTTGTCTGTGTTACCGTTTGTCTGTCTCGTCTGGAGAGCAAACATTTCACTATGGAAGACGTTTCCGTTGCAGCGAGAGGACGGGTTTAGGGTACCTAGGTAGTCTGTCGGTCTCCGAGAAGAACCTCTCCTCCATGTAGACCCACAAGTTCGATTTGAGTCGGCGGTGACCCAGTGACTGGATTTTGGTTCGTATTTTCGGGAGAATACACAACAACTACCAAGACCACCACGTGTTCGTGTAATAAACGTCTTTGTGTGTGCGTGACATGAGACCGTATTTTTTGTGATTTGTGACGTGACACTAGTCAAAAGTACAGTTGGTTTGGCTGAATTCCTTAAGATTGTGACCGAAACAGGAAGAATTCTTCCGTTTTACCAGTTGTCATTTGGTAAAAAATTTGGTAAAAAAACTACACCTATTAAAAATTTCAGAAGTGACTTAAGCAATGTTATAACGAAGACAAAAAAGACAAGACCACAAAAACCGACGATCCGTACTCCCTAGAATCGAAGGACTGGTCCCTAGTTGTGGACGTGAGGGACGTAACCTTCGACTTCGGAATTGGTGACCTAGTGGTCCCTTCAAGGTTCCAATTTAGTAAAAAACTTACCCTGATTGATCGTAACGAACTCGAATAAAGGTGACTAAATAGCCCTATATATTTCCTACACATTTATAGTGCCAGTCACCTTCCGGTTGTAAATCACATTCAAGAGCCCGTTTTCTAAAATAGTATAAAGAAAATTACGTATAACTGTTAATCCATGAAACTCCATCGTATTTGATGTCCTATAAGTAAGAGGGGTTACTAGTTTTTGTTCTGTTTCTTCACGTCTTGAGACCCCTTTTCAGAGTTTAGAGGTTCCGTCGTCTGAGGTCTCCTCTGGTCTAGTGTATTCATTTTCATTGGGAATCTATGAGAATTTGACACCTAAACTATATGACTTGGTCATTCCTTATTTCCCGTTAAGAAAGGAGACAGGAAGGAGAGAACGAGGGAAGGACGGACTGAAGGAAAAAAGAGTCGTACGTTCTTAACTTCAGTGACCCACTCTTTAAAAAAAAATTGACTATTTTCATTTGATACAGAAATTGGTTCACCCGAAGATGTACCCTTTTCCCTGAAGGGATATTGAGTTTGGTATTTCTTAGACGGGAGTTACTTCCTCTGGTCCCAAACTAGGGACCCAGACCTTCTAGGAGACCTCTTCCCTTACCGTTAAGTGAGGTCATAAGAACGGACCTCTTAGAGTACCTGTCTCCTCGGACCGCCCGATGTCAGGTACCCCAGCGTCTCAGTCTGTGCTGACTCGCGGATTGTATGTGTGTTTGCGTGTGTGCGTGTGTGCCCTTTTCGTAAGACTCTGTGTGGACAACCTTCGCCTACAGTTCCAGTTTTCACTATCCGAGAGACCCCAACGTCCACTGTCCGTCCGCCATAAGGACTACTCTACCTCACCACGTGCCGTCGTCAAAATGACACATCCATGGACTCATCAGTGCCTGGAAATTCCTCGTCTCTCCAGCACAAAAAGTCAATTTTTAGACTCCGCGTTAGTTTCCTTCATTGTTTCTATTTACTTCTCAGAATCAGTGAATGACGTTTCAGTCTGTGTTTCGAGGTGACGACCTGACCGACCAATATCCAACCAAGTGAAGAATACTCTGCGTCCCTTTTCCAATCTGGACCTACTAACTGACTGTACTAGTGACTCGAACACTTCCTACGATCTTTTCACGGTTGTTGTTATTACCAGATCACCAATTTTCCCAGTATTGTCGAATCTCACAAGTTTCACGGAATACTATGGAATAAACGTACATAAGAATATTATTCGGACGTTTCAACTGTATTAATAGGAGTAAAGAGTCTATTTCTTTGACCTGATTCTCACTGACACACTGAGAGGCCTAGTGTCGACCCTATACACGGAAGAGTAAGGATTACGTCACGAAAAGGGTGAGATAGTAAGACGGTTTTTTATTAGCATGTCTTTACGAGTCTACCAGGTTCCGATGAAAGGTCCCTCCGTCTTGGCAAGTTATTTCCGACTACACTTACGTAAGTAACACGTGACTTCGATACTTCACTTGGAGTCAGATGAGCGTAGACCCATCTGTCTAGGACCTTTTGGGTTAAATATTTCCCTCAGACTAAAATTAATCTAACGGAGTTAGCACAGATTTGTTTCTGAGTCAAATAATCTTTCCATCTGTACGTCCTCCTGTGACATTTCTGGTCCTTTAGGAGTAAAAAGGTTTTGTCAGTCGACGTTATTTCGGTTTACTAAGAAAAAACCAAGACATAAAACCTTGAGTCTGAGTGTTTTAATGTCGTTTGGTAGAAAGAGAAGGACATAGAAGTCGGAATCAGAGAGAAAACAAATCTCGAACCTAGGTCTTTTACCTTCCTGTGTCTTCTGTCGTGCACTTGATAAAAGGGGAAGGTTAGACTGTACTCAACCGTGTGGTCATTTTACACGTTCGGTCAAATCATTACACTTCAACTTATTCTTCAATAAAGACTACTTTACCTTAAAAATCTTTTCGAATTTGTACCCTGTGATCACTGACGGGGTAATAACTATACGTATCGTGTTAGGTGGTTTAATCATTTTAATGCATAGATTATGAAATCTTTCAATTGTACAGACTTTGATCCATAGTATCACTTTACGATGAAGCCTGTGGTAATATTGTCAGAGAATGTTATGGACCTTTTCTCGACACGAACGACTTATTTACTAGTTTTAAGTTTAAAGACTTGTTACGTGAACTTCATCTCTTACCTTTACAACACCGATACGAGAGATAGATTTCCTTTTAAGGAGAATTAATTGAGACATCTAAAAAGAAAATAAAGAAAACAAATTAATTAAATACAAATACCGGCATGGTGTACCGAACACTAGAGACAAGGAACTGATCCCTAACTTGGGTCCGGTGCCTTCACTTTTACAACCTAGAACCGGTGATCCCTTGAGAGCTAGCTCAAAAGAAAATTTAATTAAATTGAAATTGGAAAACCATAAAAGAGATCTTCAGATGGCACTACTAAAACATCGAATACCCTGTATATCGACTTGTTACTAATTCGGGAACACATCTATGAACGTGTATGTATTAAGTAAACTTTAATTCCCGAAGTTTCGAGTATCCATTCGTACACCTTTGTGTACGTTTATACCTTTTGGATAGAAGAACAACGGACCTCTCGTCGACAAACACCCATTACCCCGAATGGTCCTACACTGTCGTGTTTGTTCGGTACCTTGACTCGGAGGCAGAACTTCAAGTGCTGGTTTGCGGGGAGAAGTGGCTACGCGTACGACCAACCCATCTCTCTTGGATCCTACCCTACTACGTGTTCCCACCTTTATAATCACTGGTCGTCGAGGAGTACATACCTCAAAGAAGGTTTTGGTTTAAGTCTAAGTAGAGTAGAAATTCGTAAGATCGGTTTCCCATAATAGTCTTTTTAAGATTCACTAGTCTCTCTGTCTTCATAAGAATAAAACAAGACAAAAAGATTGTTCTTCTTGGCAGACCTTCCGTCCGTTTTATTTTAATCCAGTATGCTCACTCCAGGTATACTTTATATATCTAACTGTTGTTATCCGGTTCCATAAAAACTTTCGAAATCAGACGTATTTAATTTGACATTTAACTCTCTGTCTTACTTGACCAGTTTGAAACTTCTAGACGTGTTACATCCACCTTTGTCCAAAAACAAGAGGTCTTATTAAGGTTTACAATATCCGAATTACTTTTGAGGTTTCGGAAGGATTCTTTAAATCGCTCAACTAGTTTCAACCGAGGTCCATATTCTTCCTGTGTACTCTAAGAATACACCTTCGACTCTTGACTCTCTACTTAGACGTCATTCTAAGTGAATATATATGTAAAGATTCCGTTCTATACCATAATTTTGTAAACGTCACTAGATTTTCCAAATAAGTCCCACTAGTATAATGGACAGTGTATTGGAATTTCATTAGAATTAGACAAATTCTATTATCTAAAACTCTAAAAACTCTTTTATAGTTGTCATATAAGAGAGGCCGAGTATTTTCCATTACTACCAGTCTGTACGTTCCTTGATCTTGTCGTCATACACGGACTTTTCTTTGTCGTAATTAAGATGGTTACCTCATTAAGTGAAATACGAATACCTGAAACTTAATACTAAGACTGTGACTCTAACTTTGATTCGATAACAAACCCCGTTTACCAAAAACCCCGGGTTGTCACCGAGTGTGGTGGTGAGAAGGTTCCGTAAGTCGAATTCATAATGTTTTATTATCTTAAAAATTTGACTTTCTTATAATCTTCAGATCAGATAGAAAGTATTCTTCAACTCACGGTCTCTAATTCGTTATACAAACTCTAGTGTTTCGATCAATCGACATTTGGGTCTTTATCTTAGACCCTGTGTTAAATATGATCCGAAATTTTACGGAGAGGGTAAAAGTCTTTGTTTTTACACCTTCAAAAAGAGACTTAAGTAAGAAAAGAAAGTTAACCTTGAAGGAGGTAGGTAATAGATTTTAGATCTCCCTCTCTGTCTAACACAACATATGGCGTACTCACTAATTAATGGAATTTACCTGTAATATAAATTGTCAGTGTTTACCTTTTTAAACTCCGTAACTATATTAAATCAATTTTATCTAAAAAGATACTGTTTTACTTTAATAAAATTTCATACTTGATATTGTCATGTTAATAACTTTCAACGAAGAGAATAAAAGTCGACGTCATTTTTACAGTGAATTCGGTAAGTATATCCATTCTCTTTAAAATTAAAAGGTTCAGAGACGAGTGAGTGGAACCTCAAGTCGAAGACCCCCCGACGGTTAAGGTAGCCAGGTGTTCTACCGTCACAGTATGTGCTTACAGTCTGCCTCGAGCCTGAAGTTCAGTTTTACGACGGTCGGAGGCTGGGGTTGCCCCCTCACCTTGTTCATCCTCTGTATCTCTCCCTGGGCTTCTCAGTGCATCCTGACGTGATCCAAATCCTGGATCTATGTTACTATAGGTAGTCGTGGTAGGCCCCAATTACTTTGTGTGAATTAAAACACGTTCGGTAAAAGAGGAAAGTGAATAGGCTTCTAAAACTCAATTAGTAGCTCCTTTTCTTTACTATCGTAAATGTTGTGATGACGGGGGAGTGAATTAAAACCTAACCCCAGTACCTCCTATTTATTAATACATGACTCGCGGATGGTGACTGTAACACAACCTAAGGGTTTTTTTCGATGAGTTATAAAAGTAAGAGAGGGTATCAACATAAATATCCATACACACCTACTGACTTACTTACCTATCTCCCCACTTCCTATCTCTGTCGTTTCAATTCTGACTTTCTTTATTTCGTTTAAAGGGTTGTCTTTAAAGGGTGAAGGAGGACCTCATCGGGACGGTCATTGTCTTTGGTCAGAAGCCGGGTACGAATAAGATGAGAAAGCGTGAACTAATATAAGGTTTGTTTCGACTCGCAACAGATTACTAGTGGATTGTTTCCAATAGTAGGAATTAAGAGTATTATCGAGACTTCTTATCGTCCCGTTTCTGTTGATAGAGGTAGAATATGTACTCCTTTACCCGAATCCAGTCTAGTATGACGAGTGTTCAAACTCAGTCCAAAAGACTATGGAGATAAAGAGGAAGATACGACTCGACCGTTGTCCTTAGTATGTACGCTCAATAACTTATTAATTTTTGTACTATTTGAGAGTAAATAGTACAAAAGTACCTCAATTTTCGTTTGAGGAGTTTAGTGTTTTACTGGTGGACTTAGTACTTGTTTTTATGTAATTTGCTTTTGGTAGACCCCGAAGGGAGTACCATTTCTTAGGTGGACGGTTACTTTCCCTGTGTCCAAACTAGGGACTAGTCCTTTCTTCTCTAGGGTGTACAACATTTGATTCGGACACGTGGTGTTGATACCTCCGACACGGGATGTCAGACACGAGGTGTTGTTCTTTTCGGTCGAGTCACTCTTCGGCACGTAACGTGGATTTCGTTCGGGTGGGTCCTTGCTTCTGGTTCGTGTTGGTTTTTATTTGTTTATTTTCTTTTGGTAGGTGGTTCGACACCTAATAAACTAAGAGTCGACACATCATCGATTGTGAGAGGTAGTAGACGATTGCATCGGTCTTCTTCTCCCCGAAATGTAGCTCCAGAAAATTCTATCGTAAAAGATCCTGAACGATAAGAACGTCAGTAACTCTTTAACTAGAACTTCACATCAAAATTGTGGGACTGTCACATTACCTCTCACTGACGATTAGGTATACGGTGGTCATTAATTCTCCTGATAAAGTAAGACACTAAAATTATTTGTGAGTAATTTTTTATCCGACGTCTGTACCTAAGGGTTAATTTGATTTTCTTATTAAAACGGATGTGATGTGTGATAGGTAGTTTACAATGACTCACACGATAAAACCTCTTTTGATTGTAACTACAGGATCCCTGTTCAATGAACCACATGTCGAGGGAATGATAAAGAATGAACTAAAGAAAAATAAAGTGACCATTTGATCTCAAATTAACAAAGACCTACACCTTAGTCGTAGTATAACGTAGAAGAAGAGTCGAATCTTAGAGACAGATTTCCTTGACCTTGGATTTACCTTGATCCATCTAGTAAGTCCAGTAAATGGACAAATAAGGCTATTTTTACTTCTGACGTTGCGTAAGTAAATTAAAGATTTACGGTACACTTACTCGTCAATTAAAAGAATTAGGTCATGTAGTTTGTATGATGTAAAATTATACGGTAGTTATTTGTATTAAAATTACATGATAAAATTTAATAATAATAATAAAACGTGGTTCAGAAACTTTGGACCATGCTTAAAACGTACGTGTCGTATAGAGTAAAACCTGATTGGGGTAAAACTTACGAGTTACCGATGTGTACCGATTACTGACGGTATAACCTGTCGTGTCTAATCTGAGAAGATGGACTCCAGAAAATTAATCTTGTGTGTAACTTTTGTCGTTAGTAAATTTTTATAAACTCTCAGTACATAGTTATCGGTACTATGAGATACACCCTATACGCTATCAGTACTATGAGATACACCCTATACACTGTACACGAATCCAGTCTCTTTTGACTCGGTCTCAACAATCTTAGAATGAACTCCTAAAGGGTGACCAACTCTAAAAAAAGACAACGACGAAAACAACTGTCTGTATACAGATTGTAGTAGTTCTGCCACCACACACACTTACACATTCCTGTCGGGTATCTAGAGTTATCGAACTTCAGAGTTATTTCACACATGAATCGATGAGTCACCTCCTGTAACAAACTTGTTCAATCTTGAGAATCGGTTCCAGAGAACTCATTATCGTCAGATGTGTAGGTCCTTGTGAACCTACCTCTAGAACCGTAGACAGGGTAATCTGTGGAAAGACTTGTTGACACCATAGTCTCTACTTACTCCCTAGAACTTTGTCCCTCCTCAGTTATGATCAGGTGTCTAAGAAATCCTGATTCCTGTTGAAATATCCTGCAATGTTATCATCTTAGTCTTTATTAGATTTACTGGTTATTATCTTCTTACCAATTTATTAATACTACCGTGTGGTTGTTCCACATTCTAGTTCAAGTCAAGTCAAGTCAGCGAGTCAACACAGGCTGAGACACTGAGGTACTTGGCGTCGTACGGCCCGGAGGGACAGGTAGTGGTTGAGGACCTCAGATGGGTTTGAGCACAGGTAGCTCAGCCACTGCGATAGGTTGGTAGAGTAGGAGACAGCAGGGAAGAGGGCGGGAGTTAGAAAGGGTCGTAGTTCCACAAAAGGTTACTCAGTCGAGAAGAGTAATTCACCGATTTCATAACCTCAAAGCCGAAGTTGTAGTCAGGAAGATTACTCGTGGGTCCTGACTAGAGGAAATCCTACCTGACCAACCTAGAGAAACAGTTCTCAGAAGAGGTTGTGGTGTCAAGTTTTCGTACTTAAGAAGACACGAGTCGAAAGAAATATCAGGTTGAGAGTGTGGGTATGTACTGGTGACCTTTTTGGTACCGGAACTGATCTCCCTGGAAACAACCGTTTCATTACAGAGACACTTTCTAGTTCATCATTGGTTTTGAGTACAAATACTTCCTGGGGGAACCACTAGACCATCAATTCTTAGCCGGACGGCTACGTCCACTGTGTCCAAGCTAAAGACCAAGTCCTTCTAAGGTGTCCGACGTCCCGTCGATTCGGGTGCGTGGCGTTGATGACTCGGACACGTGGGATCTCGGACACGAGACGTTGTTGTCTTCAGAGACGTTACTCTTCGGGTGTGTGACGTCGATCTCTCCTCGGGGGTAAGCGACGTTGTTCTCTTTCGGACACGCGTCGTTGCTTCTGGGCCACGACGGCTTTTATTTATTTATTTATTTATATTCCCGAAGGGACCCCTGAGTCACCATTTCTTAGACGGACGGTTACGTCCTCTGTGCTCAAGCTAGGGACCAGGTCTTTCTAGGGTGTCCGACAGCTCGTTGATTCGGTCACTCGGTGTTGATGACTTCGGACGTACGAGGTCTCGGACACGAGGCGTTGTTCTCCCATCGGGACGAGCGACGTTGATCTCTTTTCGGGCGTGTCGTTGTTTCTGGGTCTTGTCGGTTATGTATTTATTTTAAAATTTTGTTTCTTTTTTAGTACATACACTACTTAAAAGGAACAGCTCCCCCTTTTCCTAATATTATACAATTTAATTTTTCGGTATTGGTTTGTCATATTTATTATACGACAATGATAATTTTTACGTATATGTATAACTTTTCTCTGATCTTTTATACGGACACATGTCACTAACACCTTATTCCTCACTCAAGAAGACATTTGAAAACCAAAGGGACGAAAGGTAGTCTCTTCCGTTACCGTGGGCTGAGGTCATGAGAACGGTCCTTTTAGGGTACCTGTTTCCTCGGACCGCCCGACGTCAGGTACCCCAGCGATCCTCAACCTGTGTTGACTCGCTGAAGTAAAAGTGAAAAGTGAAAGTACGTGACCTCTTCCTTTACCGTTGGGTGAAGTCACAAGAACGGACCTCTTAGGGTCCCGACCCCCTCGGACCACTCGACGTTAGACACCCCAGCGTGTCTCAACCTGTGTTGACTTGACTGAATCGTCGTCGAAAGGTATCATGATAGTAATGAAAGTGATTGGTTTTTTTGGATGTAGTGATTTTTATAACTGTTTGAACTGTTGTATCCTTCGTTACATGAAGTACTTTCAATATGTAAAACCTAAGAAGAACGATAAAGAGTGTTTTACTAAATCTCACCGAATGTGTAAAAAAAAAAAAATTCTCATTTAACCACACGATTCACCTTTATTACACTACCTTTCTCTACTGAAGATTGGGTCTCCACATACAAAGATTTAGTTTCAAAAAAATTTTCCTTTTAATAAGGTGATTAATTTTGTTGATTCTTTTTTGTACGTATGAAAAGGTCTTAGTATAACACAGAAAAGTACTCATTTGACCGTAAAGTACACTAACTCCAACTTAAAGATTTGAACAAGTAAGAGGAACTTGCTACAATAGACAATGATTAATCCACTCTCAATTTAGAGACTGGAAAGTTATGACGACTGGTCCGACACTTTCCACCTTACTTGACTCTAGAAAGTCAGCATTCTCTTCAACAAATGTTCTCTTTCAGAGGTTTTCTTAGGTTTTCAAATTTTAAAATCAAGTTGACATTACTGATAAAACGTAGTAATCACAAAGAGTAACACATGGGTTTGTTAAATTTTCAAATAAGTATTTTCTCCAGTGTGTTTTGCTACCTCGTCTTATTAAAAGTTAAATCGAGATAAAGAGAGAAGGACGACATAGACGAAAATGTAAAATCTTTGATTGATAATTCTCCCTAAAATCGCAACTGATTATAATCTCTTTAAGGTTTAAAGAAAAACAACCTTTCATGTAACAATTGAAAATATTCTCACTCATAAATTGAGGACATTGAGCTGAACCTCCCTCAAATTGTAGACACACACTACAGGAGTGGTCCATGGGTATGTCTGGGACCGTGTCTCATCCACGAATAACTTATAAAGAAATTACTTATTCACCCGTTATTTAATCTTTCTTTTTCGTCTTGATCAGAATACACACACACGAGTCGACACAGACTGAAAAACGTTGGGAAACATAACATCGGACGATCCGAGGAGACACGTAACCTAAAAAGTCCGTTCTTATGACCACACCCAACGGTAAAGAATGAGGTCAACTAGAAGGACAGGGTCACTGACTTGAGTGTAAGGACGTAACGTCCTCCTAAAAAAAAAAGTGACGACTCGGTGTTACTTATTCTATCTTTTTCGTCTTGGTCAGAATTATAATCGATTTTGATCAACATCAGTTTGACTTATTTTGAATTATTTTGAAGTAAACGACAATTGTCTCTTGACAGAACCTATAAAGTACACTAAGGAAGTCAAACCGTTAAGAGAGAACATCCAATTTATTAAACTTCGACCCTCCAATCTGTTCGGTCTTTGGAAATTCTCACACGATGTTTGTCGAAAAATTAGTGTTTCTTTTTACGTCTCTGGACCGTTATAAAGGTCCGTCATCGAAAACGATGATTCTTGTAACTTCTATTTTTAGCCAGGAAGTAGTACAACAAGGACCGTCTTCGTTAATGGTGAATCATTTTAAACAAACGTATCACTAATGGAACTAGATTCAACCGTTCAGATCTTTCCCTGATCTTCTCTCTTTCCGTGTAGATAAGCGACGAACCGGTCCCTCTACACCATGACCGTCTCCTGTTTGTCTGGACCCCAATAAAGACAAGAACATAGTCCTTGTCTCTTGTTTCAAATAAACAGAAAGAACGTTAAAGTAGACACTGGTATTGGTAAGGAGTATCAGTGGGTTGATTTACTGTGACTTAAGTGAGTTAATTTACAGGTTTATTCATAGTACTACACCAATTCTCGTCTCCGAATGTTTACTTAACTTAACCCTACTCAATAAACTTAAGAGAAACGAAGTCGTAGAGGTTTTTCCCTTTTTTTTAAACGTGAACAGAGTATCACAACAACACTCCCGTCTAAATCACCTTTTTACATTCCATGAATCTGTACTACTGTCCATAGATCATTTGTGATTTATCTACAATCGATATGATAAAAACAGAAGGAACTACCGAGTCAACCATTTCTTAGGCGGATGTTACGTCCTCTACGCCCCAGCTAGGTACCGAATCCTTCTAGGGGACCTCATACTTTACTGTTGGGTGAGACCATAAGAACGACCCTTTTGGGGTACTTGTCTCCTCGGACCTCCCGATGTCAGGTACCGCAGGGTCTCTCAGCCTGTGTTGTCTTCGCCGACTCGTCTCCCACTGACGTCCGAAAAGTCATCCCTTCGGACAGACCTAACGTACGTCTTTTCTGTCTTTTCATGACGGTAAAACGTCTCTTCTATCTCTTGCAAGAACTCTGATCTTTCACTGGTGTCTGATCTATTCTGGATGTCTCTTCGAGGTACCATGCTTCTCGAAAAATTGTTTGTTCTTGGTCTTGTTGTTACCTTAGGATAATGATACAGGGTAACACAAATACGGTCATCTCGGGTGCTGCGATCGTTCTAGGACTCTCTTCTCGTAGGTCGGTCTTAGGTCCTTACTAAATTATTACCTAGCTTTTGTCCGAGACATTCCTTGTTAGTTTTCTGACCTCTATGAACAGGAGATTTCTTTTTCCGACTACATCTACACGATTGTACTCAGAAAAAAGACCCCTATCCTGAAACAAAGAAAGTACAAAGAAGGTCCACCGTTTTTCCCTGAATTGCTCGATTGTGAATACTCCCAAATTCGTTGGACGGGTTCTTCTGCCTCGATCTTTTACAGTCTCGGTTGAAATCCAGTCGTGACCGATTTAAAGTTATACGTCCGAAAAATGTGGTAAGATATGACAGAAGGACAACCACAAGAATGAACCCTAAAAATCATTAAGTTCGTTCAAAGACCCACAAACAACGAAAATCTCCTACATCTCTATTTCAGAGTGCAGGAACCTCAGGTTATCTAGGGTCTGTATTTTATATACCGGTAAACTGTAGTTATGGTCGTCTTGACCAGTCCTAAATGTCGAAACGAGACCCTCATTTGGGTGTCAATATTAGATGCAAAGGGAACGATGATCAAAAGAATATAAAATTGTAGTGTTCTTATATCGTGTCTTTCTTGATATCTGAGTACCAATTTAAAACTTTCTGTTCTATATAAGACCTATAGTAAACTGTGAAAATTACATACGTGCATACGATTCGGACGGTCCGAGGAGACAGGTACCCTAAGAAGTCCGTTCTTATGACCTCACCCAACGACACGGGAGAAGGTCCCCTAGAAGGGCTGGGTCCCTAACTTGGGCGTAGAGAATGAAGATGACGTAATCGTCCGTCCCAGAAATGGTGATCGCGGTGGACCCTTCGGGATCAAATTACATATTCGGATGAAAATATTTGTAAAACAAGTCGGTCCATCCTACCTCGTTCTCAAAATTAAGTTTATGAGTAAAGTTTAAATTCGACGACGACGACAACGACGATTCAGCGAAGTCAGCACAGACTGAGACACACTGGGGTGTCTGCCGTCGGGTGGTCCGAGGGGACAGGGACCCTAAGAGGTCCGTTCTTATGACCTCACCCAACGGTAAAGGAAGAGGTTACGTACTTTCACTTTTCACTTTCACTTCAGCGAGTCAGGACAGGCTGAGAATCGCTGGGGTATCTGACGTCGGGTGGTCCGAGGAGACAGGTACCCTAAAAGGTCCGTTCTCACGACCTCACCCCACGGTAACGGAAGAGGCGTTTAGATTCGATGTGGGATATATAAAATCTAAGAGATAATATTGACGATTACTTCTGGAACGAAGTGGTGGTAAAATTGTTGAAACGACGACTACCACCACCACTACTCCCCACCTGGCACATATACACGCACATAAAAATACACATTTACAGACGGACACATCATACTTCTCCTTATTCATTAACACCTCATCTTTATTGTTCATTAACATCTCATCTTATTCGAAATTTACTTTTGTGAAAACTGATGCAATCACTACCTGATACAATCACTACTAGGTCTATTCCTTCTTTTCCCCTCTTTGATCTTTCTATTTCCTCCGTTTTACCTCCATCTTCCTCTCTTTCTATCTGCCATCCATTTCTTCTTTCATTCTCCCCTCTTTTTGACCTGACTGAGACTCCTCATTTAGGAATAAAATCTACCAAGTACTATGTAGGGTCCGTAGACCTTGTGTTGTGTTTTTTACGTTTACATATGAAACTTCTCTTTAATCATAAATATCAAAATATTATAGTCTCATCTAAACCTCGAATGTCGTATCAATATGCCACAGGAAAGTTAGGTTTCTATTACGATGACTGCGTAACGAATTTTTTTCTGTATCGAAAGATCTTTATCTATACCTAAAAATATTTTGAGTACGATTAGTGGCTGAGAAAGAACACGGGTTATTGGATGCAGTGGCTCTACCTTTTGTCTTCGACCCTGAAGACAGGTTGGCCAAACACGTCACTGGCTTCGAGTCTACAACTTACAGGTATGGACAGGTAGCCAAGGTTACCAGGGAGGTGTCAGTCACTCGTCGAGCCTGTACAGCATCATCGATTGTTTGAGGGTATTTGTCCGGAGATCCAAGTCCAAAGCCATCTTCGCATTCCATAACCTTGGAGACTATCTACTCGACATGACCATTCCTATTCAGAGAGGTTAATAAAGACCTAAAAATCATCGTAGTCAGTTCTTTGGCACCACCCAGAAATGAAGCCACATTAGGTTCTCCAACCTCGTGAACACCAAAGGTTGTGCCCACGGTAGTCCCGACTCTCACTCAAGTTTCAACCTTTCGAGAAACCATCTCTAATGTCCCTCGTACGGATGTTCCTTAACCCTATTAGTGACAATACAAAAGTGGTTGTCGTTTCCCGAAACTTGTGAAGGAAATATTAGAGAATAGAGAACTTTTCTATTCAGTCGTCACTACCGAGTCTACAATTTCTTAACGGACGTTACGTCCTTTGGTCCCAAGCTACGGACCCAACCCTTCTAGGGGACCTCTTCCCTTACCTTTGAGTGAGACCATAAGAACGAACCTTTAAGGGTTCCTGTCTCCTCGGACCTCCCTATGTCAGTGTTTCTCAGTCTGTGGTGATTCTCTGTGAAAGTGAAAGAAAAAGTCACTAATAATTTCACCACAAATCCTGGGGACTCCTAGGACTCTTAAAAAGTCCTTTAGACATTGTGATCACGAGAAAAGTACTGAGATTCCATAATAAACTGAAGAGGTACGAATAAAAGAGTCATCACATGTTGCCTAAAAAGGTAAGATTTGATTTAGTATATAGCATTATCTAACTTACATCTTCATCTATATTCTTAGGTCGACAGAAAATAATTAGGTCTGTGATTTCTATAAAAATTTTGACACTTTGTTACGGTAAGAAAACAAAACGAAATATTTCATATCGAGAAAAAGAATTTTCATATAAAAAGTACAATTGTACATTGCCTAAAGAACGATAAAAAATTGTAATTAGTTCATAAATTGTTAAGAAGTTAAAATTAAAATTTATGTCAATTATAAATTCCGATATTGGATGTTTTTACTTTCCAGAAACACCGATATTTATTAAAACTCACACGGGAGTCTGGTTTTTAAAACTTTTGATGGTGGTATGTCATAACCTATCTTAACGGGTTGAAGAAGACATCTCTGGGTTTAGCATTGATAAAATCCTAAACACTCGGTATTCCTAGACGGCGTTTACAAATCTCAACGGTAAAGTCTCGGTTCTAACGGTATTCTACCAAACGTTTCCTCAAGTGTGTTGAGACACGTTCTTCTGAAATAATCCCTAATATTAAAATTTATTAAAAGTACATAGTGCTTTACAAGAAAACCAAAGAAGGTTTGTAAATTTTTACATTTTTCGTAAGAATCGAAAGTCTGGTGTGTTTTTGTCCGTCGTCCAATCTAAGTCGGGTAGCCTAGATCAAACAACTTGGAACCCCGTTCGTTACGTCGTTTTTCCCGATCTTTTTCTCCAAAAGAGGATCTGGGCAAAGATGGAGAGGCAGAATCTAAGAGGGTCTCGTTTTACGACCAGGGTGCTTTCCTGAGCAGTCGAAGACATCTCGATACTCGTAACTGACAGAATCTTTTACGATTCAGTTCGAGATCCTCGACGTACTCCCTGGTCAGAAAGATAATCCTTCCTGATAATATCCAGCCGGGAAGGGACTACCAGAGGAGGCGAGAGACGTTCAGACTCAGTGTGGAGAGTGCACCACTCTCGAGTGTACCCAGATTTCCATCCCACCAGTTTGTACCTGGGTTGTAATGTAATACTTTATTCCTCCCCGTCTAAGGACAGGTATATCGTGTTTAGACCCATACGTCGTTCGTCTGTTCCGTTTTGCTACAGGAAAAAAATACTCCGTCCATTTAAGATAGAATATATATTTAAGATGGAATACGTATATGTATACATATACAAACAACAACAATTCAGAGATTCAGCACAGACTGAGGAAAAGTTACGGTACCTGATATCGGACGGTCCGAGGTCAGGGTACCCACCTTCTCGGACCACCCGATGTCAGGTACCTCAGTGATTCTCAGCCTGTGCTGACTCACTGAAGTGAAAGTGAAAAGTGAAAGTACGTGACCTCTTCCGTTACCGTTGGGTGAGGTCACCCAAAGAACGGACGTCTTAGGGTCCCTGTCTCCTCGGACCACCCGACGGCAGACACCCCAACGTGTCTCAGCTTGTACTGACTTCACTGAATCGTCGTCGTCGTCGTATATACATATATATATATATATATATATATGTATATATACATATATATATTATAACGGATTATAACGGTAATCGATGAATTTGATATTGATTACATGGTTCATTATCTTAATTACAAATATATGAAGTCTATATTTCACTTAATTCTCCTTGTCTTACACTTTTACAGAAGACATGTACCCCTTTACAAGGATCTCACACCTATTTCAATGACTGAGTCTTTAAGACCGGCGTGAAGGGATAGGTCTCTTTTACTTGTGTTTTAATAACAATCCCCGTAAAAATAGAATAAAATTACGGATTCTTTACAGAATCAACAACGTTATTTATAACCGTCTCTAAATACTCTAAGAACGATACTTTTTCGTTTATCTACAACTTCCGTCCCTGACTCTATGGTACACGAGATTACATTCAGGTTCAAATTCTCAAAACTTCCGTATGATACGGTGAAGTATTTTCTATCGTGTAGTTGGTTTCGAAACAAAGTAACACAACACTGTACATACTGTAAATGGATCAAAATTTGTGACTTTATCGGTCTTTTTTATTTTGACCCGTCTGTCTATCGTTTTTTGTGAGTTTTCTTCGTTCTGAACTTTGAATTCGACATTTGACTCGTAAATAACATGTGAAACAATAAGTCTTTTGTTCATCTGGAGTCTCTATGGAGTCTAAACCAAGATCTAGTGACGTTATTTCAGTTATAGTTTTACTTCACTCAAGGTACTAAAAAAAAAGGGTCACGTTGATATGACATTTCACACATTGTCACAGTACAGGTTTTGTGTTACCTGGGTGGAAGTGACTTTTTATAAAATAACAACTTTTTACGATTGGTGGTGGACTCGGAAGTCACTTAGTTTTAGAAAAACGACCGCCTCCCACACTTTATAACTCTTAACGGTTTTACACCGTGTCTCTACACTTCGTTCGTCTACGACAACCCTTTTACCACGGTTGTCTAACGACCTTCGTCCCAACGGCGGGTGGAAGTTGAACATCTTTGGCGTCATAGACTCTTCACGTTACTTTACTCGAGACGGACATAAGTCATTTTATTTGGTCCATTTCTCTTCGGGTTTGTCAGAGGTGCCGAAACGAATGGGTTCAGTGGATGGCAGATACACCCCGTAGCACTGCCACTCGAACTACTCCAAGCACATGAGACTCAGGAGCCCCGGGCACATCGCGTCAAATCGACTCTTCCCGAGACGAGGGTGATAGGGACCGTGAGCCCCGACCGTTTCTGGATTTCGTGTTACTTCTGTGAATACGATCTTCTTCTATTGCCAACTGTGGATTTCATATATGTAAAAATTATCCGTGATAATAAAAAGATATATGAAATTTTAAGAGACACCTGGTTCCGTAACGACTCTCATCTATGATACTCCTTAGTTTTCTGGTACCACACTCTTCATTAAGGTCGTCTGTCACCGATGAAGAATTCTGACCCTCATAGAAGATTTCAAACTCTTTTTTATCAATAACAAGTTACACTAAATTGTACACGACGTGTAGTAGCCAATACCAGTATAAGTGTTAGTAAAATTATATTTGTCTATGTCATTTTTACTGACCTTTTGTTGTCCTCTTTTCATTCACAGTCAAGTCAGCGAGTCAACACAGGCTGAGACGTTGGGGTACTTGACGCCGTGCAGTCCGAAGGGACAGGTAGTGGTTGAGAGTCTCAAACGAGTTTGAGTACAGGTAGCTCAACCACTACGGTAGTTTGGTAGAGTAGGAGACAGTAGGGGAAGAGGACGGAAGTCAGAAACGGTCGTAGCCCCAGAAAAAGTCACTCAGTCCAGAAACATAGTCCACCGGTTTCATAACCTCAAAGTCGAAATCGTAGTCAGGAAGGTTACTTATAAGTCCAGACTAAAAGAAATCCTACCTAGAGGAACGCCAGGTTGCCTGAGAGTTCTCAGAAGAGGTAGTGTGTCAAGTTTTCGTAGTTAAGAAACCATGAGTCGAAAGAAATATCATATTGATCAGTTTCCAGACCGATCAGTTTCGATACTAAAAAGGTCATCAGTACATTCTATACTCTCAACCCGATAGATATTTCTTCCATTCACATCACATTGATTCACTTACTCTAACAATGGGATCTTAATTTATAAATACTGATCAGTATTTTAATGTAATAAATATTATTTCGATTTTTATATGAGTAAAATCTCTGTTTTTGATCTTAGTCTCTTAGAATGTTGATGGTTTTATATATCAAGAGAGATATATACCCTAAAGAATGTCATACATATAATATTTAATATGAAATAAAAGATAGATAGTTCTTAAAACTGTACTTTTAGAAAGAGGTTACAAACGAAATTCTCGTGTCATTACAGAAGTAAAATTATAGTAATCTCTGAATCCGTTGTATATTAAAGACAAACCTCTTTTGTCTCCTTTATATGTCCATAAATAACAACAAGTCAGTAAGTCAACACAGACTGTGAAACGTTGGGGTACCTGACGTCGGCGTTCCGCAGGGACAGGTAGTGGTAGAGGACCTCGAATGAGTTTGAGTGCAGGTAGCTCAGCCACTACGGTAGGTTGGTAGAGTAGGAGACAGTAGGGGAAGAAGACGCGAGTTAGAAAGGATCGTAGTCTAAGAAAAGGTCACTCAGTCGAGAAACGTAGTACACCGGTTTCATGACCTCGAAGTCGAAGTCGTGGTCAGGAAGGTTACTCATAAGTCCCAACTAAAGGAAATCCAAATTGACCAAACTAGAGGAACGTCAGGTTGTCTGAGAGAAGAGGTTGTGGTGTCAAGTTTTCCATAAATACTCTTACAGTTGTTTTAGTCTTAGTCCGGGATCGTAGTCCGTACAAATAAAATAATTAATTCCCACTAAGTAAAATTCAGTAAATAAAAAAAACCGTGGTTGTGTTATGAAACCAAAATTTTGAATTTTTAGTATGTAAAATTAGGACTATTTTCTTGCACAAACGATGTATCAAATAGTTATGTATAACTGGGACTTATATATTCCCACCCTCTACCAGGTATATTGGAAAGAACGACGTTGTTTGTATGAAGACTCCTCAACATATGTTTACCTTAAAAGTCTTTATCTTATAATATTTTTCTCAATAAAATTTTGAGATCCAATTTTTAAGACGTTTCATCTCCCAATCAAATATTTCACCTAAAGGACAGAAAAGTTACAACAGAGGTCGGTGTAGATAAAGGGTGGAGGTGACACAGACCCGAGGTCAGGACGGAGTAGTAGTCAACGTCAGTTTAAGTGTTCTAGTAAAATTATATTTGTCTGTATCATTTTTACTGACTCTTTGTTGTCCCTTCTTCATTGACACTGAATTAATTTACTTACTCTAACAATAGGATCTTGATTTATGAATTCTGATCAGTATTTTATGTGTAATAAATATTATTTCGATTTTTACATGAGTAAAATCTTTGTTTTTGATCTTAGTCTCAGAATTCTCTGGTTGTATATATCAAAAGAGAGATATATACCAAAGAATGTCATACATGAAGGGAATAATGGAGGGAACCTTATTATTTCATATCTGTGAGAGTGTATGGAGACAAGAACCTGACAGGAAGGGGAGGACGGGGTCGTTCGAGGACGAGTAGGTTGTTGGTCGACCCTCACGGGACCGAAGTGTGGAAGTGTACTCGGTGGGACGGGACTAGGCTGGCCGCACATGGTAGACGAAGTAGCCTAGCGGGGAGGAGAGGGGTTGTACGACGGAATAAAGAGACGAACGTCAAGGGTCTTATGAGATCCAAAGGAGTACGTAGATACTCAGTAACGAGTACGGAAAGGGGGTGAGGACAAAAGTTCTAAGTCGAATTCGTAGAGGAGAAACTACTTTGGAAAGCACTAGGTAAGTCTAATCTTGAGTAGTGCTACTGAAAACGTAAAGACACGGGACCGGTCTGATTTTACACAGACAGAAGTTGGACTCACACTTGAGACCCTCCCGTCCTTAGGACGGAATAAAAAGTATAAGGTCGTTTTAACACTGTAAACACGTCACTAACTTTTTACTTGTTACTCATATATAAACAAAAGATTACTGATAAAAACACTTCTATCTAAATAGTAAAATTTTATGGATAGTAAAATTCTCGTCGTTACCGAGTCTACCATTTCATAGGAGGACGTTACGTCCTTTGGTCCCAAGCTAAGGGCCCAACCCTTCTAGGGGACCTCTTCCCTTACCATTGGACGAGATCATAAGAACGAACCTTTTAGGGTACCTGTCTCCTTGGATCACCCGATGTCAGGTATCCCAACGTTTCTCAGCCTGTGTTGACTCACTGATTGTGAAAGTGAAATAGTAAATTTTAATAGTTACATAGTGTCTTATGTACCCCGTAAACCTCCTTACTTATTGATCTTTAATCTGTATATATTGTAAAGAGTCATAAGGTCGCTTGTACTACACTTCTGACGGTACATGATGGAAGAAGAGACGGCTACCAGTGTTATCCTGAGTAGTCGAGGTTCGGAAGTGACGGCAGTCGTAAGTGTCGGGCTCGACGTGTGACGTGAGACCTCGGTCCGACCTTCATATACCTCAGATTTCACTAGTAGAACCTGCTTCACTTTTTCCACAGTTTCAGGTGAAGAGAGTACCCCGACCAGTGCGGCAGCCCCGACCGCCCCCGCGACTAGTCGGTAGCCATGGCCCAATTTCATAGTAACTACAAGAGTGAACGTGTTTATCTCGGACAAAAAAGCATCAGACTTATAAATCCCAACGTTCGGATACCCTTTGTTTATTGACAATCCCGGTGTCCTATCTTGTTCCATCTTTAATAAGGAGAATTTAAGAGAGATGAAATCATAGAAGCCACGATGAAAAAGAAGGGGGATTCAGTTGTTACGATAAGTGTGTTGAAAGTCCGAAAGTCCTTGAGACTAGAATGTAAAGTTTGTCGAATACCCCGAAAAGGTGGAAATTGAACTATTGAACTCATTTTCACTGTGAGTAAAGTAGTAAAGAGCGTAGGAATCTCAACAGCCTAGTAGGGACAAGAAAGAGAGGGAGTGAAAGGGGAAAAATCAAACAGGGGGTACAGGTCACCCAGTCACTGGAACCAACTAAGAAAGACACGTGACAGATCATTCAACCAGGGAAGAAGGGTAAGGGTCGTAGTGGAAAGACAGATTAAGTCTCGGAAAGATCAGTCCCCTGGTAACGACGGTACCATTGTGAAGTTATGTTGGGGAGACGAGTACAGCAAGAAGACCCGTTCTCGAGGGACGACGACGACGACGACGACGATTCAGCGAGTTAGCACAGGCTGAGACACGCTGGGTACCTGACATCGGATGGTCCGAGGGGGCAGGTACCCTAAAAGGTCCGTTCTCATGACCTCACCCCACGGTGACGGAAGAGGGTTCTCGAGGGACGATGGGTTGTTTACTTCAGGTGCAAGGAATAATATAAAATTCTGAAGATAATGAACATGGTGTATTAGTAAAGAACGGAACTATTAGGTTGTGTGTGAATGACATATGGATAATATATATCCAGTAATATGGTCCCTATAACGCTATGTTTTTATTCATCTCCTTCCTTCCCAGCCTACTTAACCCTCTCATCGTGACTATGTGTATGTGACGCACACAATCAACGAGTCAGCACGGACTGAGAAACACTGGGGCACCGGACATCGGGCGGTCCGAGGAGACAGATACCCTAAGAGATCCGTTCTTATGACCTCACCCAAAGGTAAAGGAAGAGGTCCTGTAGAAGGGTTAGGTCCCTAGTTTGGGTATAGAGGACGTAACGTCCGTTTAAGAAATGACAGAGTCCGTGGTCCCTTCGGGTCATGTATGTGATGGTACATATTTTATCTACCGATCACCCTTCGACGACATCTCACGTCCCTCGAGTCGAGTCTCGAGACACTACTGAATCTCTCCGCCCCCCCCTCCGTGCTCTCTCTCCTCTACATACATATGTCTGCATATCGACTAAGTGAAACAACATGTCGTCTTTGATTGTGTTGTAACATTTCGTTATATTTTATTCATTTACACAGGATTATAAACGAGTGTTCCACGTATGTTAAATATCGTTTCTCTCCCATTGATTTTTTTTCATTACTATTATACGGTAAACGTTACGTTGGTGAAATAAGACCTTACTACAAAGGAATACACTGAGTTTGATCACCGTGGGGTAGTCTGGTAGGGTTTGGAAGGGAGTGTCCACCTCGACGACAAGACAGAGGACCAAAGGTAGTACTATTACGAGTAGCACGGAATCTTATCTCACTGCCTAAGAATGTATAAGAGGAGAAGGAATAAAAAATTTAAGGAGCTCGTGTTTCAAATATAGAATGAATAAAAAGAGAGTCACTGTCTACGACTCTATTATACTCTATGTGCGATACCCGTGTAGTCAATCATTTGGAAACAACCTACTTCCCTCTGGTTGTCCTCGAAGTGAACTCATTATAAAAGGAGAGGTTTCTGGTTTCTCATTTAGGACGTCGTAAAAGGGTGAAAATAGAGTAGTACCGTTTCGGGTACGCTGGAACCAATTACAAGTATTGATAAAATTGATAAAGTGTTAAGAGGAGGTAAAGGATGAGTGACATTATGTCTGCTGTCCTATTGGTCTGTGTCCGGGTCGTGAGAGAAACCGGGACCTTCCCAGTAGCATGTAGTCGTTCCTGTGTTGAACTCCCTGTCTTCCTTTTCACCGTAGCCGGTGCGACAAACAAAGAAGATATATGTGTTACCGAAACCAGCGGAACTTCCTTTTCTATCAATAGGTACTAATAACTTCATAGTCTGAGGACTACGAAGATGACACGTCTTGTCATGTTATGAACCGTTCATGTACCAAAGTTATATTATCGTTGACAGTGTGGGACGTCACACTGTCCGGGATACACCAAGCAAAGATTACTGGGATCGCACATGTTCCCTCCCTTGGACTCGGGTCCCGTCAGACAACCGGTCACCAGGTGTTTCATACACCAACATTAAAAAAGAGGTTTACCATTACTATGATCGATTTAGATTGAACCAAATTTCATAACCCCAACATTTCACCTTCTGCTACTGTTTCAGTTAATTAATTATCACCCTCCTTTCGACCTTCTGTGGGACCCTCTTCCATCTAAGATCCCCAGTGCACTATGACACCTAGGACGACTTCACCTACCGTCACGTTTCACTTCGAAATCTGCTCGTCTTCGTGTCGCACTTTGTTTCCGTCTCCTTCTTCGACCCGGCGTCTGTCTTCTCCCAGGACACTTATAGATGACGACCATCCCACTATTCTTGTGGAACGACTATTTAAACGGCATCGAGGACTTGGTAGAAGGTTATAGACTACTGTGGAGTGTCAAAGATTCGGATATGAATGGTCACAGGGGAATTTTCTCCGAAACTAGTGAATTTCAGTAAACTCACTTAGAGACAAGGAGAATGAGTCCTCTCCAATTATGTTTCGAGGTATTTTTAATTTCTGAGTAAAGAATCCACTAGTTCTGAATATAAACTTTTTCTAAACGACAAGGATGAAGAACTTAAAATTGATACTGAACTTTTTTTTCGGTTCATCGTTTTTAATATTTTATAATTTTTATGGACATGAATTCCCTTTTTATAGAGTATGATTATCACTTTAGTGATTATATGTTTTCTTTATCTTATTTACATTCGTGTCTATTATATTTGTAACCAGTCAAAGTATTTAGAATGCTATAGTGAATATACGTTTTAGAATTTTTTTACTATGTTTACTTGGATAAATGTTTTGTCTTTGTCTAAGTGTCTAAATCTCTTACTTAAATACCAATGACCCCCCCTTCCCACCACCCCTCGCTATCTTACCCTCAAACCCCGACTGTACATGGTTGACGATATAAATTTTATCTATTTGTTATTTCTGGATGACATATCGTGTCCCTTGAAACGAGTTATAAGACATTATTGAATTTACCCATTTCTTGAACTTTTTCTTGTGTATGTGGATATACTTGTTGACTTAGTGAAACGACATTTGCACCTTGAGTGTGTCGTAACAATTAGTTGATAAGAGGTTATATTTTATTTCTAAATTTTTAGGAAATCAAAATTTTGAATCCAAATTTCCGGTTTTAAGATACCTTTAATACAAATAGAATTTCTTTTAGACCAGCTACTATGTGTTATATTTTAATTTACTTTTGTCTTTTCTTAACAATCCTGGTATTGTAAACTCAGAAACTCGGAGACCTGTAGTGCAATTATCAATACTACTTGTCCATCCTTAAAACTCCCAATCTTTTAACAAAGTACCCAATTTTTACACACAAAATTACTCAACACCGTGCTTTGATTATTGGAGTAGAAACACGACTCTGATGTTTCGTGTTTCCAATTAGGGTCTAAGTTAGTAATAACTGACTTTACCCTTCCCATTTGACCGGACGACACCCGGAGTCTCTGAAGGATGTGTGTACTAAAAAGTTCTTTCTCTGTCCTTAGAAAAAAAAAAAAAAAAAAACCGGCACAGTGAACAGAACATCCTAGAATCAAGAGACTGGTCCCTAACTTGCGTCCAGGAACCGCCATTTACGTATGTCGGCATTGGTAACTTGGTGGTCCCTTAAATCCTTAAAGAAGTAAGAACAAAGGGTTACCTTCGTTGTAAATAAATCCTCCACTTTTCTCTAATACACGTAGAAGAAATATGTTCAGACTTCAGGTACTGAATCGACATATGAACCCTACCAATGTGCGTAAAAGGGACTATTTTACGACCGGTACTGAAATATAGGTATAGACTAATGAATGGACACAGAGACGATAGTATAAAAGTAGTCCAAAATCCACCTGTCACTTCCGGAGAGAGTAGAGAGAATGCGGTAGCTTATAATGAAGTTAAAGGTGTTACACGACCCAAAGAGGGAGGAATTTGAGTTAAAGATGTTTACGTTTTAGTGTCCAAATTTAGAAAATGTATCCTTATACTCTTCAAAGACCATTGGGAACTGTTACTGGGTGTTACTCTTTATGTAAAATATAACACCGGGCCATATGAATCTGATACATTTCTATGAGTGTATACAAACACACGTGTACACCCACACTTATTTTACTTATTTCAAAAATTTTGTAGTAGATCAGAGTGATATACGTAACGTACGATTATAAAAAGGTAAGGTAAAATAGGTCTTCTTTTGAGATTAGTATTCGATGATTTAACTAAAAAAACTAGGCGTCAAACTTTTTTGCGTCTCACTACCTTATCCGTTAAGTATTAGGATTATGACCTTGTTGGTCTGTTTGAGTGGAGAGTAAAGGGTCTTAAAGGTCTGGTTATCCTACACACAGTTTATATACTAGTGTGTCCATAATGACTCACACTTATCATAAAAGTAATACATACATAGATCTTTTCGACCTGTATTTTGCCAACGTTAAAAATTGTAGTACAGTTTAATATAAAATTTTTCTGAAGAAAACCAACAACTACAATTAGAATCTTTACGTCTTTTAAAATAATTGTTTTCACAATTACCACAAAAACGAGAGTGGGACAAGGAGGAGTGATTTTTATTAAGGAAGTAACAATACTTTTAATTTGGGTAGTACTATTAGGGAAAAATTAGTAAATTAGATTTTAAGAGTTCTATAATTTTTAATTAACTAAAATAACTTGAGTACTTATTCGTCGACTGGTTTGAACCTATTTGTTGAAACACCCGAAATGTTACGGAAAATTCTTTGACCAAGTCCTCTCTTTTATTTCTTATATTACGTATTAGTAAGGTCAAACTCTTCTATTGTCTACGACGTCATAAACTAGTAACATAAAGATTTAATTCTTCAGGAAATTTTACATTGTCTATTTTTAACAGAAATTACATAGAAAGAAACGGATGAAGGTAGTTAATACTTTTTCTAAAAAAAGAAATTTTAACACAATCATTCGGTCTGAGTAGAAAGTTTAATCAAGACAAAGAGCCATGTCGGTAAAGAGTGCAACCGGAATCGGACATTAAACTCAGGTAGGCAGAATATAAAGAGGGTGGGGACCTCCCAAATACGAAGAACAAGGTCTCCCACTTTTATCGACTAGTGAAGGCCCAGTGGTTAAACAAACCGGACTGGACACCACTACAACGTTACCTTTCAATTCAAAGGTTAGGAAGTTATAGGCCCCTAAAGTTTCCTTTTATGTCTAAAAAGTATAGAAAACGTGAAAAGACTGACGCGTGACAGTAGACCGATACTGGTATGTTCAAAACGAGTCATCCCTCACCTGAAAGACCAACTTCTAAAGGTAATAAAGTAGAAAGGGAGTGTCGGAGGAACCAGATGAGTAAAAGTAACGAACAGAATCGGAATGTTCGTAGACTCACGACGTCACGACACTTAATATGTTCGGGTCAAAGATTCTTCAGCTTTTGAATTCATAAATAAAATTTACGAATTTAATGACAGAAGAATGTATATGCACGATTTACTATCGAGAAAGAAGTTAGTGAAATATCAGAAATAGACGGCGAAATCAGTAAAAAAAATCAAAAAAAAATACACCTTGTAAAATTTTTAGAAATAACTTAAACAATATTATAACGTAGACACTACATGACCAAAAAACCGTTTTTCCGTACACCTTAGAATCGAGGGACTAGTCTCTAACTTGGACTTGAAGAACGTAACCTTCCGTCAGAATTAGTGACCTGACTCTCTTTTCAGGGGTCTGTAAACATTGTGTCTTTATAAGGTTGCAAATAAGATACACATTAAAAAACAAATAACATTTCCTGACTGGTGTTAAACCAGGTATTCTTCTACAATACAAAGTCCTTTCTAATTTAGAAATAATATTTGTAAATATTTACCGTACGATTATAAATGTCCTGTTTTCTCTGTGTCCCACTAAATTGTAAAACAAAAGAGACTGAAGTAAACAGTTAAATGATATATGTATACTAAAACAAAAACAAAATCGTTTTTCTTGATAAAATAAAGATTCTTTTTATAAAATACAATTTCCAGTATAACATGTATGAACCTTCTACGAAGGAAGTACATTTTGTACGAATACAATCTTTATGAATAAAGTCTAAAATATTAAAGTATCGACTAGTCAAAAAAGGAGAGGAGAAGTCAAAATACACTAAATAAAGTTTATCTAATAGTAAGAAATGTATCCTTTATTATACTCCTATTGAAACTTCGAGATATCGTCAAGTAGTTTGAAAATCGTATATATGTTTCTTTTATGTACGAGGAAACATCTTCTACGATAAAAAAGGATGACAGAGTAATTGAGTCAACTACTGGTTATCATTGATGATCAGTGAAAGATTTGACAAGACTTCAATCGTCTGGTTCTACTTACGGACATCAGATACTAGTGGTTTTTGACAACCGACACCGTCCATCTTTTGATCTTTGTTTCACCTATTCCTGTTGATTGATGTTTATTAAGTATTTGAATTAAAACCTGTAGTAAAATACAGATAAAACGGTCATTTATTAGGTCTCTCTCTCTCTCTCTCTTATTACCTAAACAAAATATGAAGATTTTCATTTACCACTTTACTGGGTTTTCAAACTTCTTCTTTTCCCTACCTACTTTACATAAATATGGTTCGAGGACTTCGGGTCTCTTCAGTACCAGAGATATCAACCAGTAGACAAGGGGAAAAGTGACGGAAGGTAATTGTGTTTTAAAAGTTCGAACTGCAAAACCTAACAACCATAAGATATTTGATTTTTTCTGATAGAAGAGCCGATACTATATGTAAAAGGTGTATTGTCTATAAGTCCTTTCAATAATAAATCATAACTTACTGGTATTACTTCCATTTCTAACAACTTTTACTTTCATCTGAGTTTTGTAGGTCGTTGAAATGAGTTTTAAAGGAATTTAGGATTCTGTATATGAGACATTTAGTTTTTCCTTTACGGACCTTTATTTAAGGTAACTGAAACAAAAAGACTTCCT
This sequence comes from Capra ibex, assembly GCA_006410555.1. NCBI lineage: Eukaryota > Metazoa > Chordata > Mammalia > Artiodactyla > Bovidae > Capra > Capra ibex. The sequence continues at coordinate 51,953,786 of SJYO01048061.1, read as the reverse complement.
TCAATTGAATTTCCTCATACACGTAAACATAAAGTCCATTTACCTATAAAGAGAATAAAAAGAGTTCCTATGGTCGTGGTTTTGTCGCACTCGTGTTGAGTAGGCCTGTGTGGGACTCTCGGGGCTATGGAAGGCTGTGTCCCACTATCAGGAGAGGTCTTCACCGGCTCGGTAGGAACCACACTTGAGAGTGCTACCTTTGAAAACTTCACAGAGGAACCGCTTAGTGACCTTAAAAATATTAGTGACTGACAGGACCAAGAAACCCAAGTGACTGCGACTTAAACCAGAGAGGTTTAAATTATTAACAGAGACTTTGTCATCCTTTGTACCCGTTTAATCAAACATTTCCCTTACGAAAAGGGAGGTAAAGACTGTCAAAAAAAGGGGGTACAAACACGTACAATTCAGCGAAATCAGTATAGGTTGAGAAACCCTGGGATACCTGACGTGGGATACCTGGCGGTCCGTGGAGACAGATATCCTAAGAGGTCCGTTCTTATGACCTCACTCAACGATACGAGCAGAAGTCCCCTAGAAGGACTGGGTCCCTAACTTAGGCGCAGAGGACGAAACCGTCTGCCCAAGAAATGGTGATCACGGAGGACCCTTCGGGGAAAAGGTACACCCTCCTCGAAGTAATATAGTATACGACCCGAAGGGAGAGAGGGGAGTCAGTCATATTGACCACTCACACAATCCTCTTTGACCCGTACGCACCGGGTCGAGGAAAGAACCTTTAATTGGTTGGGGGTCTTTAGCGCACGAGACCCGACAGAGACACACGGTTTTTAAAAATGTACTCACCCGGTGACTGACGCCCTCTCCTCCCCTCTTTGACAACAAGGTCTTGGTGGACGTGACTTCCGTCCTCCTCCCCGTTCGTCCATACTCACGAGACCGGAGTCGTAAATGCATATTTGTCACAAGAAGTCATAGTCGAATACCAAATTTACCAAATGACGTAAGAGGTAAATAGAATCAGAAAAAGGATAAAGAAAAATTATTAAAAAAATTTCAAGAAAAATAAATAAATCGACGTGGTGTGTCGTACACCCTAGAGCTAAGAGGTTTATCCCAAACTTGGACGTGGTAGACGTAACCTTCCACTTCTGAATTGGTGACCTGGCGGACCCTTCAGGGGAAAAAGGATAAAGAGTTGGTGAATTTTTCGGATCAGTCCTTCTCCCCGAGTAAAAGACTCGATGGATTTTGAACTTGTGTCTACCTAAAGTCAAGGGTTAAATGTCGACTCGTGTTCTGTACCGAAGAATGATAGTCGTAGTAGAGCCTAGGAATAGTCTCAAAGTAAAACAAGGGGTTGACGTCGAGGTTTTCCTCTCAACGAAACACCCCACGGTTCTTGGTCAGCCTCGAGGAGATAGAGGAGTATGTTATGCAGTAGGTAGTTGGGGTCCTACGTTCCGAAAAGCTAGAGGGGACCTTGTTCTTAGTAATTTCGTCCAGTCAGTGTAGGGAATTCGGTATTCCCTATGGAGACGTCGATCTTCCACTTGTGGTGCTCCCGTCCCTACAACAAAACAGGGAACGACGTAGTTATCGCGTTTCTCGTTACAGACCGTACATTATCCGGAAGTCAATGATAGACGACTTACTTGCATGCGTTACTGTCCAAGGATAAACATGTCCCTTAAAGAAGACAGAAATTCAAAACAATGAGTACAGACTTTTGTTCCCCTTTTCTCATTTGCCGTTACAGTAAATGGTTAAAGATTGTAACCCTTTTCTCATTTACCGTTACAGTAAATGGTTGAAGATTGTAATACTAGTCCTACGTTTAAATCGTTTAAACATGGTCAACCAGTGACAGTTCACCTAGTGTCATGTGCAAAGAACCTGACATATCGGGTACCCCACCGTTTCTCAGTCTGTGCTGACTTGCTGAAAGTGAAAGTGTACAAAGAATGTGTACCCTAGTTTCATCAGTTCATAAAATTCTGTAACTTAGGTATACATTTTGCACTGTGGATAAAGAAAAGTAAAGACAGTAAACTTGTGAGTCAGAAAGGGTGATAATATTTTAGACTTGTACGGTAAAATACGACTTATTCAAAACTTATTTGGAATATCACACACACGAGTCAGCACAGACTGAGAAAACGCTGGGGTACCTGACATCAGACGGTCCGAGGAGACAGGTACCCTAAGAGATCCGTTCTTATGACCTCACCCAACGGTAAAGGAGGAGGTCCCCCTAGTAGGACTGGGTCCCTAGGTTGAACATAGAGGACGTAACCGTCCACCCAAGAATTGGTGACTGGATACTCACTTCGGGTTTGTTATATCATGTAGTGATCTTTGATTAGTTATGTGACTGTGTCTCTGGTTTCCTTTTACGTAAGTTCGACAATTTTAGTTGGAGTGAAATAATAGTAGATCACGTGTAATTTGGTACAATCTTCGAACTCCCTTAGATCTTGAACATCTTAGTTCATAGGAATTATCTGTGAAGTGTGGGTTTTGAACCGGAAACGTCTGAGTTTTTGAAGTGCGACTTTGCATGGTCCCTCCTTACACTACTACCTCTACAGTCATAACCCCGCAAGAAGTTTCAGGTAGTAGTGGACACGCCTCGGGACGGCGCACATCGTAGAGTGACTTCTGGACATAACCTATAGGGGTGAGGCCACCTAGTACCGTTGATAAACGGGTAGTAAAAGTAACGGTCATATATGAGCAAGAAACTTAACGTAGAATCCATGACGTCTTTTGTGTTCTTGTATGTATAGACTTAGTTTCACTTGTCTTTAAACTCCTTTTGTCTGAAGGTCTTTTCTACCAAGTCACCCTTCTTATGGTCTTGTTGTTGTTCTTCTTGACCTAGGGTCAGAGTCGAGCCAATGACCGGTCATAAAACCCGAACTCGATTGGTGAATTGGGTCTCAAGACTAAAGGAAAAGGAACTATAAAACGAGACGGAGAAAACACCTCATCCCTCTATTTTACTTTACCCTTTTTCATCTATCTTGGTCTCTGAAATTCTATAGACATAAATATATGTAACCCAAAGGGAGTATCGAGTCAGTCATTTCTTAGACGGACGTTACGTCCTCTGGACCCAAGTTAAAGACCCAGTCCTTCTAGGGGACGTCTTCCTTTACCGTTGGGTGAGGTGATAAGAACGGACCTCTTAGGGCACCTGTCTCTTCGGACCACCCGATGTCAGGTACCCAAACGTTCTCAACCTGTACTGAATCGTTGATTTGGTGGTGGTAGATATATATAACGAATTAGTTCTCGGAAAGTCTTAAAGAAGGATTCTTTTTGTAATTTCTAACAAATATATTAATGTTCGTATCAATGGGTCTGGTATTACCTTTTCTACTGTTACTGATATTATATATATGATGTATTATGTACACCTTACCGTAGTTCTTCACCATCAGCGAGTCAGTACAGACTGAGAAACACTGGGGTACCTGACATCGGGTGATCCGAGGAGACAGGTACCCTAAGAGATCCGTTCTTATGACCTCACCCAACGGTAAGGGAAGAGGTCCCCTAGAAGGACTGGGTCCCTAACTTGGGACCAGAGGACGTAACGTCCATCTAAGAAATGGTAGGCTCGGTGGTCCCTTCGGAAATATCTTTTGTGTCCACTGTGGATATGATCCAGTTAATTGATATCTAGAGTAACTGTTATCCAATCTAAGGAGGTTATAGTTCTAGTAGAACCATCTTCTAATAAATCTTAGAGGAAAGCTACTACTCAGTCTCTCGGAGCGAAAACCATATAGTAATCCTCATTAAAGTCCTGACAGACACACATTCCTCTATTGTCTTTCACAGATCACAACTCTTCACCCTTTTCTGGTAATTATGAGTTCCCAAACACGTTAGAGTGCGTCAACATGGGCAGACACCCTCCCTCAAGAACTGTGTGTTCGTTGTATTACTATTGTTAGAGTGAAAATAAAATTAAACTTTCCTTCTGATTTTCAAAAAGAAGACTCTGACAGATTAAGATAGTTTTGTTATTCTTTTGTTAGTCCTCTTCTTTCTTTCTGACAGTCGATTCCATAATGATACCCTACTGGACAGGCAGGTGTCGGGGGAGGGACGGGGGGCAAGTATCTCACTTCAGGATTGTGGGTTATGGACTCTTATACTGAAATACACCTCTGTCCCAGAAATGTCTTGATTCCTTCCCTTTTACTCCCGTAGTCGCACCCGGAATTAAGTTATGCTGGCCGCGCGAATATGTTTTCCCCTTTAAATTTGTGTCTATGTGTATCTTCCACTACATTTCTGTGTAGGTCTTTTCTACCGGTAGATGTTTGGCTCTCGACCTCTCCTAGGAAGGGGGTGTAGGGATGCTTTTCCGACAGTGACAATAAGTCACCGAGTCAGCACAGACTGAGAAACACTGGGGCACCTGACGGCGTCCGAGAGGACAGGAAGTGATAGAGGGCCCCAAACGAGTTTAAGTGTAGGTATGTTTCGGATCAAATAGTAAAATGAATTGTAAACACATTTGTGATCGGATAGAAAAATGAACAGCAGTCGTCAATTATTTGTGAGTGTTAGACTCTGTCTTAGTAAATACTAGTGGCACCGAAACGACCCCAAGGGTTCTCGACGTAAGTATCCGTAAGCCTCTTGGTTAAGTTTGACGAGTTGTGGGAGGTCGTAACCAACAGGCTCTAGTAGGTTTTACTATTGTGCTTGCCAAACGTACAACTAAGGTCCACGTTTTAGATTTAATGCCGACTAAGGGTGCATCAGACAAGGCCGACACTGCCCTTGTTTTCTAAAAAAAGTAGACCCCTGACCGATTTACATGTGTTTTAATGCTCTACGTTTGATACATAAGTTGTCGGAACAAATATTAAGAAAATTTTTATATAACTGATCGTATTGTAATGTCTCTTTATATAAATTACTTTATATTTTTTAATCGTAAATGTAACCAATGACTCTACCATCGAGTTTCTAGTCCAAGGATTGAGACAGAACAGATACAGATTCCAATAAAATGAAAAGACAATAAAATCGAAAGACAGAACATCAAATAGATAAAAACTTAAGAGTCAATCTCGATTATTTTTATTCCAGATTTATATTAGTCGTATAGTTAGTTCATAAACTAGTATTATTCAATACTTGATATTTGTACCTTATCAATTGGAATCAATTTTTTGGTAAAAAATAAAAGTCTTCGATGATGTCTTGTAGAATAAATCCACACACTAACGGACGACCAATTTCGTTGTATAAAGTCTATATTCAAAAACAGGTTGTGTGCAGTGGGTAAGGATAGGGACCGTTTCTCTCGTTAGAAAATAAGAGTTTCTGTATAAAGCGAAAATCACATAATAAAAAGTCTGCCACCCCACGTATGATTACAACTGTGGAAGTATATACAGATTTCATAAATTCTTTGTCTTGAAAGACAATTAGAAATCCGTACTGTAGGTACTTCTGACCCTTATCCCCTCTGTCAAGTCATAATAGAGAAACAAAAGTATAGATTACGAGAAGCTTGAGATTAAAACATAGATAAATGGAGACTTATACGTTGATATTAATTCATGTGCAGAAATTAAATAAAAATTTTTTTAGAGACATAGAGTAACACAAAGGAAAGCATAAAAAGAACAGGAAGACGAAGAAATAAGAGTAGACAAACTAACCTTAAAAGAGATTTCTTTACTGATTAAACCGCTTTGTTTACAAATAACCTGTGTCTGGTGTAAGTTTCGTGAGATGACCAAGATACTGTAAATTTTTCACTTTTGAATTCCCACTGAAAACTTTACCTTACCGGTGACGAACGAAACACACTACTCGCACACTGCACACAGTATACACACGTACACACATACTTACTCTTTCTCCATTTAACATGATAACCAATAAAAAAAACTTCATAAAAGTAAATGAATAATAACCCGACGTGACCCAGAATCAACGTCTAGAGTGCCAAAGTCGTGCACCCTAGATCAAGGGACTGGTCAAGCTATTGACCTAGAGAACGTAACCCTCGTACCTCAGAATCGGTGGCCCGGTGGTCCCTTCAGGAAATGACCAGGAAATTTACTCTGTTTCCCTTCCTTTAAAGTATAGAATACGAACAGGATTCAAAGTGTTAGTTGAAAAACGTGTACATCTAAGGTCTTAGTTTCCGTTCGTGTACAGTTGATCCTGTCTAACATATTACTTTCCATCTTTTTCAGAAACCCCGAGTTCATGAATACCCCTACAAACAAATTTTACTTCTCCCTCGATTCGGTCTCTAGGTGTGGACATACTATGAATTTGCAGTGATCTAAGACTTTCGCACCGGTCGTTCTAATAAGGACAACACGTCTACTGCAGTATCCTAAGTCGCTACCATCTAAACGGTTCATATCTATCTTGGGTAATCCCGTTTTTTTCGGTAAGTTTCAATCTCAAGAACTGAATGTACAAATATTGAATCGAAAGCTAAACATCGGGGCCCCACGGAAAAGAGTTTTATCATTTGTCACATTTAAATGGATGATATATCGTTATTGCAGTCCTTTTTTCATGTAAGTTAGTCTGACGAAGTTGTCTTCACTTCATAAACCTGAAATTCCATAAAACAGGATTCTTCAACTTTTAACATCTTATTAGTTTTTCTTAGTAACATCCTTTGACGAGTGGTAGCCGACTCCCTCCCAGACAAAAGACGCTACAGTGCCAGTGCGACCTTCGGACCCTGTCCAGTCACGGCGAGGCGGTGTGGGCGTGGAGGTGGCTCGGGCGTGAGAGTAGGTGTCTCATGAGCTGCAGAGGTTTCATCTTCTGCCCGAGACACTTCGTCCTTTGTCTTTGGTGAAAACACTGCAAACGAGAAGGTGTAGTTTGAGATGTATGCATTAATGTTTCTTGTCAATCGGAGTAGAGTATCTGTAGGAATATTCGAGTATAATAAAGGAAAATCGTTCTATTGTGGAGACATAAACTAATTAAATAAAACCGGTACGGTACACCTTGCTCTCAGGATCTTGGGACTGGTCCCTGGTTTGGTCACGGGAGACGAAACCCTCGTGACGCAGAATCGGTGACCTGGTGGTCCCTCCAGGACTACTGTAGAGAAATTACAGATCTGAATATGTCCCGAAGTCTAGTTTTATAGAGACAACTTTTTGTTTTTATGTGTGTCATTTCACAGATTACTTTGAAAAAAATAAAAAAATAAAAATAAAAAAAAAAAAACCCGACACAAAACGTCGAACGACCTCGAATTAAGGGTCTGGTCCCCAGCTTAGTCACCGGGGACGTCCCTTCGAGGCTCAGAACGGGTGACCTGACGGTCCCTTCAGGGAGATTACCTTGTAAGAATAAAACTCCGTATACTCAATGAAACAGGGGACATGCACCTTAATACTTACCAAGGATTTACGTAAAGGATTTGCAAATCGACCATTTTGTCGTTGTTTTACTTTGTTTTGTTTATTCTGACTTTAAAACATTTAAACCGGGCTGACCAGTTGCACACAGGATGACTCAATAGTGAAACCTCTGATAAACGTATTACTGTAGAATATCAGGTTACTTTCACTTTCAGTGAGTCGGGACAAAGAAACACTTGGGGACCTGATATATCGGGTACGTTAAGAGGTCCGGTCTTATGACCTTACCCATTCACAAGGGAAGAGGTCCCGTAGAAGGGTTGGGTCCCTAGTTTGAGTCCAGAGGGCGTACCGTCCGTCTAAGAAATGAACGACTCGGTGGTACCTTCGGGTTCTTATGACCTCACCCATCGGACAGGGAAGAGGTCTCCTAGAAGGACTGGGTCCTTAACTTAACCCCAGAGTCGTTATGTTCTTGGTACTTGGTACTTGAAGGTCTACAAGTTCGACCAAAATCTTTTCCGTCTCCTTGGTCTTTAGTTTAACAGTTGTAAGTGACCTAGTAGCTTTTTTGTTCTCTCAAGGTCTTTTTGTAGATAAAGACGAGATAACTGATACGGTTTCGGAAACTGACACACCTAGTGTTATTTGACACCTTTTAAGACTTTCTCTACCCTTATGGTCTAGTGGATTGGACGAAGAAATTCTTTGGATATACGTCCAGTCCTTCGTTGTCAATCTTGACCTGTACCTTGTTGTCTGACCAAAGTTTATCCTTTTCCTCATGTAGTTCCGACATATAACAGTAGGACGAGTAAATTGAATGTACGTCTCATGTAGTACTCTTTACGACCCGACCTACTTCGTGTTCGACCTTAGTTCTAACGGCCCTCTTTATAGTTATTGGAGTCTATACGTCTACTGTGGTGGGAGTACCGTCTTTCACTTCTTCTTGATTTCCCGGAGAACTACTTCCACTTTCTCCTCTCACTTTTCAATCGAATTTCGAATTGTAAGTCTTTTGATTCTAGTACCGTAGACCAGGGTAGTGAAGTACCGTTTATCTACCCCTTTGTCACCTTTGTTACCGACTGAAATAAAACCCTCGAGGTTTTAGTGACGTCTACCACTAACGTCGGTACTTTAATTTTCTGTGAATGAGGAACCTTCCTTTCAATACTGGTTGGATCTATCGTATAAGTCTTCGTCTCTGTAATGAAACGGTTGTTTCCAGGTAGATCAGTTCCGATACCAAAAAGGTCGTCAGTACATACCTACACTCTCAACCTGATATTTCTTTCGACTCACGTCTTCTTAAATATAGAACTTGACACCACAACCTCTTCTGAGAACTCTCAGGGAACCTGTCGTTCCTCTAGGTTGGACAGTTAGAATTTCCTTTAGTCAGGACTTATGAGTAAACTTCCTGACTGAGACTTCGACTTTGAGGTTAGGAAACCGATGGACTACACTTCTTGACTGAGTAACCTTTTCTGGAACTACGACCCTTTCTAACTTCCGTCCTCCTCTTCCCCTACTGTCTCCTACTCTACCAACCTACCGTAGTGGCTGAGTTACCTGTACTCAAACTCATTTGAGGCCCTCAACCACTACCTGTCCCTCCGGACCACACGACGTCAAGTACCCAAACGTTTCTCAGCCTGTGCTAACTCACAGACTTGACTTGACTATTCCAAAGCTCCCTTGAGATATGGTTACCTCCAAGGTGATCTTTTTATTAGAGTATGGTTCCTCAAATGTAAACAGAATTTGTACCTACTTTTAACACACTGAGTCCAGTAATTTTATCTGTGAATGTAACCTCTGAAATATAAAAAAAGGTCATGACCACTACTTAAGGGGAACACTGATCGTCAAATGGAACGTTTTGTCGACATTCAGACTCCCTGACGTCAATCGACTGATTACTTCTTTCATCTCTCTACTAAACACTCGAATGAAATTTTTTAGGGGTCTGAATAAGACTTTATAAATATCCGAGTACCCTTTTCCGTCTTTATCGTATATTTCGTATATGAAATGGGTGACACTCGAATAAAATATTCGTTGGTAATTGTTTCTATTTAATTAACGTATATAAGTGTATTGTTCCGTTTGTCGGAAACCGAGTTCTGTAAAATCAATAGACACAAACCAAAATGTTCTAAGGTTTCCTGATTCAGATTTTCCAGTGTGTTGAGTGTGAGTGTAGTCACAAAGGGTTTTCCGTCCCGGTAAGTCCTTTACTGATAGGGTAAAGTCTCGCAGATTAACTTAATGGTTTGTGTTTTCAGTCTGTTTTGAGATGTTAGCACCGAGTGTCGGTGTGTCCTTTCGGTCAGTGACAAGTTCACCTCGTGACTTGTTCACCTCATTTCCAAGAAATAAAAGGACAGGTGTTTAATTTAGTAGAAGTAACTTTGACCACAAAAGAAACAAAGAAGGATTCCCCACATATTTTTTTTCGTATCTCGAGGAATCTGAGAACTTATTATGTGTTGGTTGGAACCTGTAAAACGGACGTGCGAAACCAAGTGTTTTGTTTTTTAGACGGGCATCGTATGAAAGTGACCGAAGAGTAGGAAATCTGGACCTCCCACGGACCCGTACAGTCCCCTACACACACCTACTTCCACAATTAGAATAAGTGGAGTCGATTCCACCTGGAGTTGATGTTCGGTTATTTAAGGAATGTAAAGAGTGTGGACTCATCCCCCGTTTCCACTTCTGTCTTGGGACTTTTACGAATGAACCTGGTCTGTCGACGTGGTTCGTGTAGACATACAGAAAAATTTCCGAAAATAATTGTATTAGTACCGTCTCCGGACTAGTAACCGTAGGTCGTTCATTAGATTCAGAGAAATGTAAGGACTGTTTGGTGTAGTAACACGTCTAATCTGAATACCCCCTCTAGACCCTTCACGTCATTCCTTCTGGAGGATAAAGTCTTACTAGGGAGGACAGGACAGAGACATACGGAGGGTCTGTGTATGATCTCCACCTTGTCTTATTTTAGCACACTCCCTTCCACTAGTAATTAGTGGTGTGCCCGAGGTGTCTCCGTTTCGAAACAAGACGGACACACACAAGTCTGAGTGAGACAGTTGACATCTAGTGCACAAAAATACCATAGCGAGTTACACGTAAAGTTATTCTTTTTTACAAAATGTATCATGAGACTTTTTAAAATTGGGATTAACGACAATTCTTACTTCTCATTACTATTGTCAATGGTATACATCCTGATAATACACAGACTGGATACAAGAAACACACACACACTCTCTCTCTCTCTCTTTTGTTCTCTCTTCTTCTTTTCTCTCTGTCCACCCTCCATTGCCACGTACATTGTTGTGTACCATTCAAAATACCCTTATTACGTTTGTTGTAATAGTATAGCGGTAACACATCATACATCAATGGCGGTCGTCTTTCTTTCTCCCTTCTACCTTCCTCCTAAAATTAGGAGTTAGAGAGTTGAAATGATGGCGTCCATTATCTTCCGTAATTCTTTCTAAAGAAAGGAATTCTACCTGAAACCGTATAGATACCTAAACTCAATAAATGCATTAAAGAGAAGCAGACACGAGATGAGTACTACTGACCTTTTAGCTAGATGATTAGTTAAACTTTAGAAACACTAATTTCATATTTCACTGATATTACTTTAATTTTGTGTTGACTTATAAAAATCTTCTCTTTATTGAGAACAATTGACGGATCAAAGTTAAAGAGTTATGGAGTAGTAGGCAGAGATTTTGAATTTATGATAAATATTAACAGTAGTAAACCTGGCTTAGAGTCCATTATACTTCCTGAATTTGTAAGAGTTCGTTACTCAACTCGATATTTATTAGTGAGTTTTATTGACCGTTCTCCAATAACCTGTAAAATTATGTGTCTAATATTAGTTCACTTTCCTTCTCTCTTATCTACGTGCTTTTGACAGTTGTCGACTTTCTGTAAACCCGTTTTAGGTTTTTTTAACGAACAAGAACGTTTAATAATATTAAATATTTATTCTAAAATTGAGTGGATAAAAACCAATCACGAACAAACAAAAATATACCCGTGAACCAAAGAGATTTTTCAATTCATTTGGCATCTGGAAACAGATAATCAAAATATTTATAAGTGTAATGTTGAAGTTCGTTTAGTCTTTTTTTCTGGGTAAATTAAAACACTTGTTTTTTTGAACAAAACCAGTACGGGATACCATACCTAGAATCAAGGGGTTGGTCCCTAACTTAGGTACGGGGGACTAACCTTCGTTTCTCAGAATTGGTGACCTGGTGACCCTTTCAGGGATCTCAGTCTAGAATTTATGTGTGACACAGAACATTCAAATGTCAGAATCGTCTCTTTTCAGTCGTCGACTATAATGATGGGCCTTACTCTCTTGCTAGTTAATTTCGGCACATACGGTGTCGGGTGTGGGTGTTTTACGGTGTTTTGGTAGTAAGAAGTGGTGAGGTAGTAGGTGTCTTTTGTGCCGTCTTGCGTACAAATAAGGGAGACCTCTGTTTTCTATTCAATATAGGTTTATCACACACTCGTGGTGTTCCTTTCAAAATTTAACCGGTGTACTGTATCACACTTTAATCCCCTTCGGTTTGAAATGAGAGACATAGGAAACACCAGAATTGTGAAGATTTATTTCCCGTGTCTAGTTCCGTAACTGATGTCTTTTCAGACAAAATCAAGTAATTTGTAATTATACGGAAAGTTCCAACCTCTCTGAAAGTTGTGTTTGTTGTGTCTATCCTAGTGCAGATAAAGAATGTTTGTTTCGACTACTCCTGCCGAGTCGTTCAGTGTGTTGTGTGTGTGGACGTCACTTCTGTTTCCCTTTTATTGAGTTCAGAAAGGGGTGTCCCTTTTTCACTTGAAAAAAGGGAACGACTCAGACACCACAGATCTAACTACAAATGTTAATGAAACACAGAGTCCTCTACTTTCCTTCTCCACGGACCTCATTAACGATAGACCTCGGTTTAGAATAAATGAGTGCACATGGACCTGATAGTCAGTTCATCCGCAACATCGAGATTCTACAAACGAATCTTGACTTACCTTTTTTTTTTTTTTTTTGGGTTTTTGAAAATACGGCAGAAAAACAAGTCACGACGTTTGTTATGTTTCCTTGGAGGGATTTAATAAAGGTTGAGTCTAGAGAGAAGACTCGAAACCTGGAACTATTGGTCGACGGATGTGTCAGGGTACGGTACCCGTGGAGGTCCGTTTGAGCGTCATCTGTGTGGTGGTGACGGGGCGGGGACCAAAGAGAGAGACAAATACCGGTGATGGGATCTACGTTAGTCGTAGTCGGTGGTAACTTGGGGAGATCGTCGGTGAGTCGGTCCAAGAATTGGTCTTCGGTAGGTGGTTTCTTTTAGAGTAGTACCATTACGGAAACGCCTTTCGGACAGTTCACAAAGTCACGAGAATCTTAACTTTCGTCCGAAAAAATAAAATTTATAAAATAAAATATAACCGTATATCGACCTTCTTTATGGTTATTGGAGTCTATACGTCCACTATTGTGAGACTACCGTCTTTGACTTCTCCTTGATTTCTCGGAGGACTACTCCCACTTTCTCCTCTCTCGACCGAATTTTGAGTTGTGAGTTTTTTGAATACTAGTACCGTAGGTCAGGGTAGTAAAGTACAATTATCTACCCCCTTTTTTACCTTCGTCACTGCTTAAAAGAAAAGAACGCGAGGTTTTAGTGACACCTGGTACTGACACCTCAGTACTTTAATTTTCTAGGAACGAGGAACATTCCTTTCGATACTGTTTGGATCTGTCTTATAATTTTTTTGTCTCTGCAATGAAACGACTGTTTCTAGGTAGGTCAGTTTCGCTACCAAAAAGCTTACTAGCACATACCTACCCTCTCAACCCGGTATTTCTTCCAACTTACGATTTCTTAACTACGAAAGCTTGTCACCACGACCTCTTCTGAGAATTCTCTGGAAACCTGTCGTTCCTCTAGTTTGGTCAATTATGGTTTCCTTTAGTTGGAACTTATAAGAAACCTTCCTGACTACGGCTTCGACTTCGAGGTCATGAAACCGGTGGACTACGCTTCTTGACTGAGTGACCTTTTCTGGGACTACGTCCCTTTCCTCTTCCCCGCCGTCTCCTACTTTACTAATCTCTCGTAGTAGCTGAGTTGCCCGTACTTAAACTCGTTTGAGGCCTTCTGTCACTTCCTGTCCTTTCGGCCCGCACAACGTCAGGTGTCCCAGCGTCTCAACCTGTGCTGAATCACTGACTAGTTATCGGTCAATTGTTACGACACTATCGAAGTCCACCTGTCGTCTCTCTGAGTCGGTACGTATATGTGCACAGGCAAGAGGTGGTTTGAGGAGAGGGTAGGTCCGACGGTGTGTCGTGACTCGTCTCAAGGGACACGACATATTATCCTAGAACGACCAATAAGTAAAATGTATATCGACACATATGTACAGGTAGGGTTTGAGGGATTGGTAGAAAGATAATTAACTTTTGCGACCAAACATTTTGTGATTTGTAAACCAAAATTTTTGTAAACGGTAAATTTGACGGAAGGCCGGAGGAAAGATGGGTTATTAGGTCATAGAACTTACAGTTTACACCGTTCGGGTCAGAAGTGATACCGTAGTGGTAACGGAACTTGTGAGAAGTGAGGAGGAGTAGCCCTATTGAGAACGAGGAGAGCCCAAAGTCAACTCTTCAGTGAACAGAAGAGGTAGTCTCGGGAGGGAGGGAGGTCGGTGACGTCCGATCGTAGAGGGTATCCGAGACTCGAGAGATTTCCCCTCCTTAAGTTGGAGGAAACAAGTGACTACAAAAGGATTGTTACGGACCGGTATCCAACGAGTTAATTGTAAACACCTTACTTACTTGTAGGACATTTTATCCTGGTAACTAAACGGTCCCGTTTACTTGTTTATGTCCTTCAGAGGATGTGTACTTGGAAGTTCAACGCTTGAAAGTTTCCACGCTTGCACGCAATCATACAGGTTTGTGTTTTCAATCGAGTGTACAGACTTAACAGTTCACACGCGTAGGAGATGTTCACCAACACGAAAACACATGAAAGAATATGTCATGATACATGTCGCCCGAAAGGTCCACCGAGTCACCATTACTTAGTCGGACGGTCACGTCCTCTGTTTCCAAGTCAGGGACCCATCCCCTTCTAAGGAGTCTACTACTTTACTATTGGGTGAGGTCATAAGAACGGACCCTTTAGGATACCTGTCTCTTCGGACCTCCCGATGTCAGGTACCCCAGTGTTTTCTCAGTCTGTACTGGCTCGTTGATTCGTGCGTGTGTGCGTGACGTCATTATGTTATGGAAGTAAAACTTGGGTCTTACAGGACTTCGTCCACATTTTCGTCGTCATTACATCGACTATAATGACATGATATTCTAATTTTTACAAAAGAAGACCCTTATCTTGACGGTATACTGGGTCATACGGGTGACGACCCGTATGTGTGGCTCCTTCGGTCTTAACTTTCTCTGTGCACATGGGGTTACAAGTAGCGTCGTGACAAATATTATCGGTCCTGTACCTTCGTTGGATCTACGGGTAGTCGTCTACTTACCTATTCTTTCGACACCATGTATATGTGTTACCTCATAATGAGTCGGTAATTTTTCTTATGTAAACTCAGTCAAGATTACTCCATCTACTTTGACCTCGAATAATATGTCCCACTTCACTCGGTCTTTCTTTTTGTTATATCATATGATTACGTATATGTACCTTAAATCCTTCTACCATTACTGTTAGGATATACGCTCTGTCGTTTTCTCTGTGTCTACATATCTTGTCAAAAACCTGAGACACCCTCTTTCGTTCCCACCCTTTTATTTATTTATTTTTACGAAAGAATTAAAAAACACAAACACAAAACATATATAATAATTGAATAATATCGTGTCAATGTCAATATTTGGATAATATCATGATATACCGTTTAACACAATCAACCCACTGTTCACAATAAACGAGTCAGTACAGACTGAGAAACCCTGTGGTACCTGACATCGAGTGGTCCGAGGAGACAGGTGTCTTAAAAGGTCCGTTCTTTTTAAAAGTCCCAACGGTAAAGGAAGAGGTCTCCTAGAAGGATTGGGTCCCCAACTTGGGTACAAAGGACGTAACGTTCACTGAAGAAATGGTAGACTCGGTAGTGACGAATGGTTCCAATTGAAACAACCTGAATCCTTGTTTGACCTGAGAGGTCGCACGACAGTCTTACCTTAGCAAGCATACATCCCTTGACTGACACACAGAAGCACCACCCACTCAATCTTCTGGTGTCAGGAATCGTCGTCCGTCACCCCCAATATTTCGGAGTCCTCCTACTTCTTCAACAGAAACGTGATTTTACTGACACCTCCCGTCGGTAAACTCAGACCTCGTTCGGGTGTCCCCGCTCCCTATCGGTGGTGGTACTTGAGGTTCTCTAAAAAATTGAAAGTGAAAATTTTATGAATCGGACGTCCGAAAAGGTCCCATCTACATGTAGTCTAAATAGGTTCCTCTAAATTTCCATGGCTCCGAGCCAGAGTGGAGGGTAAATAGCTTAGTCTTAAAGGCCACCCACTGGGGATTCGTGGTCGTGACAGAGAAAAAGAAAGAGTAAAAAGTCACCTGATATAAAAAATCTCATCAAAAGTCAAGTGTCGTTTTAACACGTTTTCCATGTCTCTAAATGTATATGGGGGGCAAGGTAGGTACGTAGTGTGGTCACAAAAACTTTTGGAGATGTCCAGAGTCGTTAGACGTCCAACAAAAACGAATACAGTCACAAAGTCGTTTGTCACTAAGCACCAATCTATGTTGTGATAGAATGAAGTAGGAATGTCGGTGGGACACTCCATACACTCAGGACAAAAGTGTCTGTTCCTTTGATTCCTAATCCCTTTAATTCTCTAGACGGATTTTGGTGTGTAGTCCCTTTATCACCTAATGCTAGGTATGGTTCTTTTTCAGACACAGGAACACACACACGAGTCAACTTACTCAGGACAAGCTGAGAAACGCTGGGGTACCTGACATCGGGCGGTTCGAGGAGGTAGGTACCTTAGGAAGTCTGTTCTTATGACCTCACCCAACGGTACGGGAGGAGGTCCCCTAGAAGGGCTGGGTCCCTAGTTGGGGTGCAGAAACAGAGAACGTAACTGTCCACCTAAGAAATGGTGCTTCTGTGGACCCTTCGGGACATACGGGAATTCGATTGATTGAAATTCCGTTCTCTCTCCAGTATTGTGTTTTCCACCAGTGTTCTAAAATTACTTGTATTGCAAGTGGGGTGTTAAGTTATTTACCCTCAAATAGTATGTCTTTACAATTGTATTTACATGTTTATATGTATGTGTCAATGTACAACATGAAATAAATATGATCCCGTGTTGACTTTTGTTCGCGTTTTAGGGGGTCTTCCTCTGACTAACATAATTCAAGTAAGTATTTGACTTTGTGGTCCGATCCTTCAACTAAAAAAGGGAAAGGAAAAAATTTCCATATATACATATAGATTTTCGATCATTCTGTAGCTATAGACCAATTTCTGTCAAAACACTAAAATATGGGAGATGAACCGAAGTAGTCGTCATTACTCTCTAATTTTTACTTTCTGTCGTACTGTAAAGAAAAACCATCTAAACTTCTACAAGTGAGTAGTAATAATATGAACTATTCCTTACCCTGTCGACACGAGTTTTCTTCCATTCGTAAAGACACTTGATTTTTACATTGCCTTGTTGTCCTGAAGTATCACCACTCACCTCGGTTTTCACTTACGAAGACGACCATAAAATTCCGACACTTGGTTATGACCTTAGTTTCTTTGGTCTACTTTTGTCTTAAGTTCCCGTTTTATATCTATAAAAGTCGCTAGTTTCTGTTTCCAAAATGAGTGGATATCTATGTGTGACCCTTTAACGATTTTCATGTCTTTTTTTTTAGTTTCTCTTCTTGACTTACTTTCTCTGAACCGACTCGTTGACTATTGTATACGACCATTTAGGTTGATCAATCACGTTCGTGTTTACTAGTAGTATTTGCTATAAAAGTTGAATTACGACTTTGACTTTGAACTTTGTTGTCTCTCCTTCAATGTTTACCCGGAGATTTGGGAAGGTACAGGAACAGAAAAACTTCTGTCATTTGAAACAATCCGTCTATCATTTAAAATAGAAGTAATTTTAATGCTAAACGGTGGTTATCCTGTCTTTGGTCGTCTTTTATTGTCAGTGTTTCCTATGTCTTTTGAAAGAACTGTTTTCTACTTCGACATTTCCTTTTTAGGTATGTCTGTCTACGGTTTATTTTTCGTGTTTATATAATGAATTAATCTATTCCATTAAAGAATAAATTTTGGTTATCTGACCTAATTTCTTGTTTTTCTGAATATTTGTATCGACATTTATTTTGACCTCCTTTTATCCATTTTATTTTCCTACGTTCTTCCGATATACTTCGGTTATTCCTCTTTCGTTCCACCACATCTTATATATATCTTAGATATAGTTTGACGACTGAGCAATAAAGGCTCTCTACCCTAATCCTCCTTTAAAATGGAGGAAAGGATACGCAAAGAAGTGTGTGATTAAACGATGTCAAATGAAAAAAAAGGAAGGGGTTCGTCGTACATAATGAAAACATTTATCCTTCTTTTTGTTTTAGTCCAATTGAAGGAAGATATTTATTGTGTAAAATTTTTTGCTCACAATTTATTAACAGTGACTCGGAAAGACACGAAAAGAAGGTTTTTTTATGTATTTGTAAGAATTCTTGCTGAAGTATAAATCAGAAATTGTTCGTAAAAGTTTTAAGGACAACCTTTTTATTTCAAGTTTATACCCAAATCATATATAGTCAAATGTCCGTACAAAACTGTAAAGAAAGGAACGGTTGATATTAACGGAGTCTTTCTTCTTTCTTTTCTGTCCTGTACAGATTTTCACGAATATTGAATTCCTGACTCAGAAAGGTTCTAAAGTCGACTCTTATACACCCCTCGAAAAGAGGTCTTCTCTGCTGCAATAGTCTCTAAGATGACAGTTAGACGAAACTGAGGGTTTGAGACTAAAGCAGTAAAAGTCCCAACGATATTCAAATTTTATTTTAAATTTACAGTTCCCGTAATCTCAAAAGATGGTAGGTCATCGGAGACTTCTTCCTGAGGACTTATAATAAATAAGTTGTTTGTGACAACTCTTAGGTGGAGATCTTCTCACAAAAATTCCGAAAATTATAAACAAAGTATATTTGTTCCCTGTCCTTCCTTTCGACTAGTATTGAATGATTAACTAAAGAGTTGGGTCTAAGTTACATGTTAAGGGATTGGGGATAAGAAATACCGTAGATTTTGGATTATATTACTATTTGTGATCTCTTTATTTTCTGTAAAACGTATACACTTCTTCTATAAATGATAGAGTGTACACATTGTCTTCTTTCTAGACTTTTGTTGAATTTACGAGTAGTCATCTCTTAAAAATTTTGTGTAATGTCGGTGTGACACTTTCTAACACATCGGTAACTTTTCTTAATCAACTCAAATACCCATGGTGGTATTTCAAAAAGTACTATGTGACAATACACTTTATTCGTATTGTATTTTATTATCAGTATTGTCAGCAAGTCAGCACAGACTGAGAAACACTAGGGTACCTGACATCGGGCGGTCCGAGGAGACAGGTAACTTAAGAGGTCCGTTCTTATGACCTCACCCAACGATAGGGGGGAAGAGGTCCCCTAGAAGGGTTGGGTCCCTAGTTTGGACCCAGAGGGTGTAATGTTCATCTAAGAAAATGGTAGACTTAGTCGTTCCTTTCCTGTTCATTTTATCGTTTGTAATTAACCCATAAAAAGTCAAGTCAAGTCAAGTCAGCGAGTCAGTACAGACTGAGAAACGCTGGGGTGCTTAACGTCGTGCGGTCCGGAGGGACAGGTAGTGGTTGAGGACCTCAAGTGAGTTTGAGTGCAGGTACTCATAAAAATCACACGGACTTAACAAAATTCGTGATTATTGGGAAACTCCATCCAAACAATAGTAGAGATGATATACCTATGTCTATGTCTTAGACTTCAGGTCCTTAAGTTCTAGTTATCGGTCATTCACCCTTCCTTCTGTCTGACAGAGGTTATAAGATCCTTTATACATGAACAACGAAGAAACGATATTGTTGTTAATTAAGATCGGTTTCAGTTTTCTTTACACACGTACACTGACACATATGTCTTTTCGGTGTGTACCATGAGTTCACTGGAGTTCCCTCTGCCTACCCAAACTACTCCCTCGATTCTGGTGACGGTAAATCAACTATATGAAGATAAACCAAGAGTACGTTATTAAAACATCATTTTTATAATTGTGATTCGATCTCAATTAGATATATGGTATGGAGGTACTTTGTGTCGGAGTTTTATAATTTAGAATATAAAGAATTTTATAATCTAAATTCTTTTCATAAATAGTGTTTCGTCTCTCAAAAAAGAGAGAACAATTCTAGACTTTGTAAAAATTGAGAATTGTCTAAGACCGGAGAATTGGTGGAACGACGTCATAAAACGTCACGACGCCTCCTCACACGAAAGGTCCCTTGACTCATCAATAACACGAAAAGTTTTTTAGTGATAGATTCTCAAACGTTTCGGGATGTCTCAACCACAGAAAGGTCAAAGTGTATACTGGAGGAGGGTCAACTGTCAGTTCGTTCAGGTCGGTCGAGTGTGAAGAGTGCAGCGTGAAAAGCGTGAGGTAAGTGAGTGAGTGAGGACAGGGAGTAATCCGTCTCTGTGGGCGTTTCTGTCTTTAGTTCATAACAAGTAGACATTAGTAGACATTTGAGGTTACTCTTCGTGTCTCGGACTGTGTGCTCTAATTTTTTTTTTTTTTTCACATCTGACGAAGGTCACAATGGTCACGTTTAGTGGTGTGAATCCCGAAGGGACCCCCAGAAAGGTCACCAGTACATACCTGCACTCTCGACCTGACACTTCTTCCGACTCGCGGCTTCTTAAATACGAAAACTTGACACCACAACCTCTTCTGAGAACTCTCAGGGAACCTGACGTTCCTCTAGGTTGGTCAGGTAAGACTTCCTCTAGTCGGGACCCTAAAGAAACCTTCCTTACTACGATTTCGACTTTGAGGTCATGAAACCGGTGGAGTACACTTCTCAACTGAGTAACCTTTTCTGAGACTACGACCCTCCCTAACCCCCGTCCTCCTCTTCTCCTGTTGTCTCCTACTCTACCGACCTACCGTAGTGACTGAGCTATCTGCACTCAAACTCACTTGAACCCCTCAATCACTACCTGTCCCTCCGGACCGCACGACACTAAGTACCCCAGTGTTTCTCAACCTGTACTGACTCGCTAACTTTACTTGACTTGACTTGACTTGACCACCAGGTCACCGATTCTTAGACGGAAAGTTAAGTCCCCTGTGACCAAGCTAGGGGTCAGACCCTTCTAGGGTGTATGGAGCCCCGTTGATTCGGACACCCGATTGTTACTCACTCGGGTACACGACGTCGATAACTTCCCACGTCCGGGATCTCGGACACGAGGTGTCGTTCTTTTCGGTGACTTTGCTCTTCTCGGTGGCGTTGATCTCCATCCGGGTCGAACGACGTTGCTCTCTTTCGTTCCTTCTGGGTCGTGTCGGTCTTTATTTAGTATTTATTTATTTATTTTTAAAATTTTTTGTGTTTCATTAGTAACGGAAAGATTTAGAGTAGAACACTTTTGTGTGGTTATTTATAATGTCAATCACACTCTCATTATAATACTGTATTAGTGATGAAAACGACTCACAAACGGAAAAATCCAGTGTAGTCTTAGAACAATAAAATTGGATACCCCGAGGGTTGTCGGATATCCAATTATCCGAAGATTCCAGTAACAAAAATAGACGACAAATGTTTGGTTTACTTTACATCTGAATCTAATTTATTAATAGAATTCCAATGTATCGCACCTACATCGTCTACGTCCTAAGTTCGGATTCAGAGATTCTGACGTTTTCGACACAAAGAAAAGTCCTACATCACGACAGAAACTTTTACTAATTTATTACCTTTTCAGACGTGAAATTCTTTAAAAAAATTTTTCTTTGAATTACTCTCAGACATTTCCGTCTCGACCTTATAAGGTACATTCTCTTTTTAATAATATCTAGTTATAAGAGTCAATACTTCTTTTTACAGAAATAATTTTTATTTTTGTTCTAGTTTGGAGATATCTTTCCTTTCTTTTTATTCCACAGTGCAATACGAATTAAAGAGGTAAGGAAATTTTAACAACGACGAGGTGTTCCGTACATGTAAAAATAAGGACGACTGATTTCTCTTAAAGTATTCATTCTAAAGTCTTAAGTATCTCTGAAACTGTAGTCCTACTAAATACACCCTTAGGGTTGTCGACTTGCGTCTTTCTCATGCCGGTTGTACCACAGTTTGTGTCAAACACACTCCAGAGTCCTTATTTCCGTACACCAACTGTGACCTTTTCATTTATTGGAACTGGTGTCTGACAAGTTATTAACTGTGAACTTTGTGCGGACGTCCGTCGTTTCTTTCCCTAAGATCTTATTTTCCGATTTCGGTAAGGTAAGGGTCGACTCTGTTACCCGAGGAAAAAACATTCTGAGGAGGAAGGGACAAAAGGGACATAATGAGTCATCGTCACCCACTAAGACGAGATAACGAAGAATCACATCTTGGAGTTTTCACAGGTCCTGAGAAGGTAGGAGAACATCACACTACTCCTTTTTTTTGGGGTTTTGTTTTCTTCGAGAGGATGTTCGGTATTCACTTCAGGGGAAAGTCAGTAAAGCCTTTACGGACTGTGACCCCTTCAGTTGGAGAAAGAAACCAAGAATCCAAAGCCCAGACATTATACCTCTTTTAGGTCGGGTCGACGCGTTTCAGTCCAGTGATTCGAAAGCTCAGAGACGTGCAGGGGAAGGACCGGAAGAGTCTGACCACGAAAAGAACAGCTATTACTATGATCAACCGTCGATAAAGAGAGTAAATTGTAGGTACACTGGACAAATACGACTGATAGGGGTAAGAAATGACGTTCCTTTTGTCAACGAAGGAGAGTTCCTTTTTATCCTCAGTCTTTTAGTAAGAAAGAATATTTACCAAACGTGTCATTCCTCTTTGGTATTTGGGTCTTCTATTTTTATATCTGTAATACTAAAAGTTTGCTAAAGAGTATAAGTCTATTTTAAATGAGTCATTATATCGACCCAGGGTTCTATTGTAGCATAAAGTGGGAAAGTTGAACACGAAACAGAATTAAATATCTCTTCTCGACAGACTATAAAAATTTTTCACTCTAATTTTTTTATTTCGGTATATTGGAGAACCCCATTTTCCTTGTTCGAAGTTCACAGGCCCCCGAATCCTTCGTAAACCGTACCGACCATACGGTGAACCCCACTCCTCTACCTCCTTTTCGCTTTTGTCTTCCGTAGTCTGTCTCTGAAGGGACCACCAGGTCGCCGTTTTTAAGACTCGAGGGTCACGTCCCCTAGGTCCAAGTTAGGGACCAGTCCCTTGATCTAGGGTGTACGGTGTTGATTCTGGGTCCCGTCAGTTTATTTACGTTTATTTTTTCTTCCGTTACCGTCCAGTGCACACGATACGGTTCCCCAACCTTCGAGTGGGATCTTCAATAGGGTACTGTTCACCCAAGTCAAAGTTCTTCCCCTTCCTACACTACTTTGAACGTACATGACCCAGACCTCCTACCTACGGGTACCGTCCACCCGTTTGACCTTCGTCTCTCTGATCAGTCGTTAGAGTCCTTAAATCCGGTCTATTACTTCGACCGACCCACGAAGGGGTCACCGAGTCGTCATTTCTTAGGCGGACGTCACGTTCTCGGAGTCCAAACTAGGAACTCAGTCCTTCTAGGTGACCTCCTCCCGTACCCTTGGGTGAGGTCATAAGAACGGACCTTTTAAGGTACCTGTCTCCTCGAACTGCCCGATGTCAGGTACCCCAGTGTTTCTCAGCCTACTGACTTCGTTGAACCGTGCGTACGTACGTGTACTTCGACCGACCGTGTTCTGCCATCGTCAAGACTACCCACATTTTCTGTCGCTTGCATAATGTAAACGTCCATATTTCCTTTGTCTTAGTTCCTAAACCCCACCTCTCACCTTCTTCTTTCAGATCAGTATCTTCCTTTACCGTTGGGTGAGGTCATAAGAACGGACCTCTTAGGGTCCCTGCCCCCTCGGACCGCCCGACGGCAGATACCCCAGCGTGTCTCATCCTGATCAGTGGTTCTAATTTTTAAGTCCTCCTCCCTGAAGGGACCACCAGGTCACCGATTCTGAGGTGTAAGGGGTACGTCCCAGGGTCAAAGTTAGGGACCAGTCCTTTGATCTAGGGTGTACGGTCGTTGATTTCTTGGACGCACGGAACTGATTCTGAACCACGTCGGTTTATTTATTTATCATTTATTTCATTAATTTTTTTTTAATGTCCTCCCTTTGGTCCAATCTCGCTCCTGATGACAAGAGATAAAAGGGGGAACTAAACGTAACTAAAGAAAGTCTTCGATTCCGCGATCCCGGTACCACTGAGTATACGGATATCATGAAAGGAACAAAGTTTTCTTTTTATTTATCTGAAGAGTGTATTGATTTAATAGCCCAGGGGGTGTTACTATTGTGTTCTCAAATTACCTCAAAGGGAGAAGTGTCTTTACAGCTCCCTATAGTACAAAACTTGTACCATTACTTTAACAGGAGTCTCTTAATTAGTTTGGAGAGGACGATTATCAAATAAACAGGAGAACCATATAACTTCATTCAGACCTTATATCTCGACGCAAATTCTACACGACTGTAAAATTTGTTGAAATATATAAGACCTGGTTACAGTCAATTCCGTTCGTTCGATCTACGCCACCCTCCTATTACTGGGGAACCTTTCACCCATGTTGAGAGTCGTGTAGAAAGTAGGGAGACACACGTCTCACGCTCGAACGTGTCATTCAGTGAAGTCAGTACAGGCTGAGAACACTGGGTTACCTGACATCGGGTGTTCCGAGGAAACAGATACCCTAAGAGGTCCGTTCTTATGACCTCACCCACCAGTAAAGGAAGAGGTCCCCTAGAAAGGTTAGGTCCCTAGTTTGTGCGTAGAGGACGCCGAGGAACGTAACCGTCCACCTAAGAACTGGTGACTCGGTGACCTCTTCGGGTAACACATCACATCTATCATAAACTGGTCAAACGGCTCGATCCCTGGTGTGTGGCGTCTAGGCGTTTCACATTTTCACCGTAGATATGAGATGCTAAAAGAAGACATGAATCTCCTAGTAGAACGTCACGACTCTTACACTTCGAAAAATTTCCAAAGGGGCCGTCACCCACGTTAGGACTTTTTAGTGGGAAGACGTATTCGCACTAAGAGTTTGTTACAATTGTTTTCTTGTCCAAAGAACAACCGTAAACTGGTGTCTCAAGGTCGAAACACCGTAGGAAGGACTCTGACATTTCGTCCAACAAACACTTTGTGGGAGTCCCTTTACCTTCGACTCTATGTAAAGTCGGGATCCTTCACATCTCTCTTTCGAGAAAAAGAGAGTGTCACAGTTATTGGACTGAGAAGACTGAAAATTCATGACTGATCATTTCGAGGTGTGTCAGTAAACTAAAGAAAGGGGTCCTGACACAAATTGTGTACTCACGACTGGACAAGACACTAAACCGAGTAGGTCTACGACGTCACCAGAAGTGCCGCCACTCGGACAGTGTCGGGCTCCCCTACACATTGTTACGTGTAGTTAAAGACCCGACGGCTGAGGGTACTGAGCAGAGGGACTAAGAACCCCACCGAAAAGGTCTTGGGGTCCGTCGTGAGCTACGACAAAACTTTCGTGGGTAACGTACACCGAAGGGACCACCGAGTCTCCAAATTCACAGACGGGCGTTACACCCTCTGGGTCCAAGCTAGGGACCCAGCCCTTCTATGGGGCCTCTTCCTTTACCGTTGGGTGAGGTCATAAGAACGGACCTCTTTGGGTACCTCCCTCCTCGGACCATCCGATGTCAGTTGTCCCAACGTCTCTCAACCTGTGCTGACTCGATGAAGTGAAGTGATGTAACGTCCACCTCGGACCAAAATAGTCACTGAGAGAACATAGCGAAACGGATAAAAGAACGTCTTTAGGAGATATCTAACCTGGTTAGAACAAGTAGTGCCACAGGAACCACGGAAGTGCCCACGTACGATGAGTCCTTTCTATGATGATTCACAATACACCACAACTACATATATATGTATATATATAGATATATCTATATTTATATATATATATATATCTTTCTCTCTCTCTCTCTCTCTCACTCCCGTCCTCTTTAGGAAAGAGAAAAAGTGGGATTGTGTCGTAAACCCCGTAATCTCTACGAGTCTTTTGTAAAGTTTATTCGTTTACAGACTTATATATAATAAAGTCAGTGGACTTTATTATAAAGTAGAGTGATGTAGTCTTACTTCTGGACAAAGAATCCTTTTCCTACTTCACTACGAAATAGAGAGATCTTCACACTCCCCCTTTCAAAATAGGTATTAAAATTCACGAAGTTTAACGATGTTTACCGGGTTTCTTTTCTCCAAAAAAATTCAAAATCGATGTGAAATATTAGGATTGTATGTAATAATAACACTAAGAAACATCGTGTTACATCGGCAGACCAAAATAGTTTACTATAATGGACATAAGAAATAACCCATTAAAACATAGAGAGCTCCAGTCATCGTTCAAAGAACTGAAGTAAATTTCCTTCTAAATTTTTCGGTTACTGTTTTTTTCCATACATATACTGACTATTTGATCCTTATTTCCCTCTCTTCTTCTCTACGTTTACAGACGAAGTCATTCCGTCTTACTTCTGGACGAAGAATCCCTTTAGTATTCTAAGTACTCGGAGACCACTTTCCATTGTAGATGGGCACGTCTCGTTCCTTCTATAGGTCTCTTGTGTCACTGGGAAGTCCTGAAGATTAGACTCTAAATGGAAGTAAAACACTGTTCTCAGCATCTTTTGGTTTAATTGTTCCCAGTGTAAAGATGTCACTGGTCAACGAGTTGGTTTGTAGAGTCTTTTATCATGTATTTAAGGTTTTACGAAAGAAGTGAAAGGTAAGATTTCGTTAATTTCTTCTACGACAACAGATTAATCATTAACTACAATACTTCGTATATAAGTTGTCTGGTGTCCATGTGTATACACGGGACAGACCCGAATGATTTATTTGTGAGTCTGGAGACACTAAAGTGACATCATAAAGTATCTAAGACTGGAGACAAATGTAGTACCTCGTACGTCCAGTTCCGAAATTTTCAGGACAAAAGTCGATTCGACATCGAAGTCGAATGGCCGTAAAAGAAACGCAAAATACTAAATCTGTTTTCCTATGTAATTTGGAGACAACGACCTCTTAGTAAACCTCAGAGACTACGACTGTGATTGTAAATGATTCTCTAGAAAAGATTACCAAACTAGAGATTACTTCAAACAACAAAAAATTTAACATTATAGAGAAAATTATTATTAAAGTTCGAATAACTTTAACCCGAATAATTTTAGACTTCAGATCCTAGACTCTTCAACGAAGAGTGTAAATACACTAAAAATCGTGATTGTACCCCAAGTGGACTCTGACTCTAGAACTCCAAAGATTATAAAAATCACTGAACGAAAGTCCCTAAATCACTATTATTTAGTCGTTATAAATAGGAAGCTGCAGATGTTCTACCATAATGTTTCGGTCGTAAGAGGGCACACCTTTTCTCCCCTCACTCCGTCTATCATAATGGTTCGTTTTCTGTTTCGTTTGTCTTCTACGGCAAATAGGTGTTCCCGAACTGTTCTGTCAAGTTTAGGTCAGGAAGTCTACCCTTTTGGAAGGTGATCCGTGAAACGATTTACTACACCTTTTCGCTACGGAATAAAACACGTTGACTTGACGGTCTGAGGTGAGTATACGAGAGGATTACTAGGACCTCCTTAAAATTAACTATTTCCACTTGGTCTTATTAAGTACGTGTTCAATCGGTTTATAGACATTGACGATTGTAAACTTCATAAGATCCTAGTAGGTCGCGACATATGTATCTTTTCATATGTCGAACAAAGTAGAGATGATCCTACGGAGTACGATCAAAACTTATAATGTCACATTTTATATGGGATATACTATAGACAATTTATATGTACGACGGCCATGTGATACTACACCCGTTATATGGTCAACCACGGTACCTGAGACACAACAGTCGGACCGTTTAAGAAGAATCCATAAACTGGGATTCGTCCAATGGATCGACGAGTTTCTATTATTTTGACTCATATTGTCTCGGTACGAGTATCAGACACACAGAGACATAATTTACTTTAGTAAATTCATTTTCCGAATCGTGTCGATTCGATGACAATAGTATATGTTATCAATATATACTGATACGTACGTACGATTCAGCGAAGTCAGCACAGACTGGGAGACGAGGGGGTACCTCACATCGGGTCCGAGGAGACAGGTACGTCTAAGAGGTCTGCTCTTAAGACCTCGTCCGGTACGGGAGGAGGTCCCCCAGAAGGACTGGGTCCCTGACTGGACGTAGAGAATACAGCGGACGTAACCGTCCACCCAAGAAATGGTGGTCCCGGTGGGCCCTTCGGGGATAATTACTGATATATAATGTCAATAACCCGAAGGGTCCACCGGGTCACCATTTCCTAGAGTCCACCGAGTCACCATATCAATAACCCGAAGGGTCCACCGAGTCACCATTTCTTAAAGTCCACCGAGGACATTACAGTCACGTCCTCTGTATCCAAACTAGGGACCCAACCTTTACCGTTGGATGAGGTCAAAGGAACAATGTCAATAATAATATGCTGTATATACGACCGATACCTCCGGACTTTGTGTTTCTATACTCAACTGAATTATGACACTTGTCATGCTAGGATAAGTTATGACGTCGAATTATAGAATCTTAGTGAGATCTTCTGTTGTATCGACAATCGAATGTGAGGTACTCAAACTCTCGAATGAAGACCCACTTGGCAAGGGTACGGGACCGTGCCAAGGGACACGAGTGAAAGAACCCTCGGTATTCCAGTAAGAAGTCGCGTTTAATATATTTTACCACTCGACAAGAGTATCTCTTGAGACCTCGAAAACGGAAAAGACCATTATCGCCACTTACAAAAGTACGCTGACCGGCTTCTCTAAGTTCACCGACGAACGGTTCAAGCACACACACGTTTCCTTGTTTCGAGACTTACGGAAAGGACGACGCTCGTCATGTGACATAGTTGTCAAAATGTTTTTGATCAAGTGTTGTCGTAACACCGTTTCAGGAAATCTCGGCTACTGGTATGGTCCAACTCAGTTTCCACTTTCACTTTCACTTCAGCGAGTCAGTACAGGCTGAGAAACGCTGACCACCTGACATCGGGTGGTTCGAGGAGGTAGGTACCCTAAGAGGTTCGTTCTTATGACCTCACCCAACAGTAAAGGAAGAGGTCCCCTAGAAGGGTTGGGTCCCTAGCTTGGGTCCAGAGGGTGTAACGTCCGTCTGCGAAATTAGAGACTCGGTGACTTGGGTAGGATCGTCGGAGTCTGGGAACGAGTGAACGGAAATAAAATTGCGTACAGGGACATGCGGGTCGGGGTACACCTCCACAAGGGTTATTTGTTGACCGGAAGATCCGAGACACAGGTCGGTCCAGGTCTTAATTCTCTCCTGACCCCAACCCCTGGGACACCCAGGAGGGTACCAGTTCGGACCTTTCAGAGGGAAGAGACCTGGGAGGACTAGTATCAATCCTTTACTGAGTGAATAAACGTAAGTGTTTGTGAGAAAAAGAAGGACGGGAGAGGGTGAGTACGCAAACAGTTTTTATTTAACTAGGATATTAACGTGTTGAGGAGAGGACTTTGATAATGTTAAACTTTTTTACAATACTTCACTGGGAAATGGTATTATACCAAATATAAATTGGGTTTCCTCCATGTTTTACTCCCTTCATCTGGTGTGGTAAAATCAAAAATCAGTAAAACTTTTCTCCGTTGTAAATTTTGGTCAAACAAAATTTCCAGATTTCCACATAAATAATAGACTCTTGAGGTTATTCCATGAAGTAAAACGTGTAAACGACTCAAAAGAACGGTAAGGGAAGAGGTCATGAAACCGGTGGACTACGTTTCTCGACTGAGTAATCTTTTCTGGGGCCACGACCCTTGCTAACTTCCGTCCTCCTCTTCCCCTACTGTCTCCTACTCTACCAACGTACCGTAGTGGCTGTACTCAAACTCGTTCGAGACCCTCTATCACTTCTTGTTCCTTCGGACCGTACGACGTCAGGTACCCCAGCGTTTCTCAGCCTGTGCTGACTCGCTGACTTGACTTGACTTGACGGTAGAAAACAGAGGTAAAATGACAAGGTTTACTAGTAAATATTTAATAAGAGGAAATTGAAAAATATATTAATCCAAAAAAAAAGGGGTTTGTCTAAAATTCGAAACACTCTAGAACCGGAGGTACAATTTACAGAGATATCAGGGGTGTGTAATGTGAATTATTCATGTGTTATTTATAAGTGACACACACACCATACACTCTAATTTATAGCAAAATTTTCCGTTCTGTAAAGTATATACAAAAGGAAATAGAATAAAAACAAAAGTTTCTCACATTATAGATGTAGTAATTTGATCATAAGAAGGGTACACCTTTTTGACCATATTAGAAATGATAAGTCGCGTAAGAACGTTACGGAGGGTGTCTGATCTTTGAGTAATTCGTAGGTAATCGAAAGTGACTTAGGAATCGTAATAGTTGATATAATTTGTCAGTCAATTATCGAAGTTACGTAATTATAAGACTCGTCAATCTTTGAGTAAAAAGGTAAAGAACGAAAAATTATAACAAGATTGAGTTCGTATGATTTATGTCTTACACTGAAACAGTAGTAAAGAGCCGGAAAACCGATTCTACTTCTTACAGTAAGAACCGTCTTACAGTGAAGTAGTTCGACAATCAAATTGACTCAAACCGGTAAGGAATGTATAACTGGACCGTAATGAATTGACCACTCCACTTCCACTTTCAACGAGTCAGCACAGGTTGAGAAACGTTGGGGTACCTGATATGTCAGGTACCTTAAGAGGTCCGGGCTTATGACCTCACCAATCGGAAAGGGAAGAGGTCCCCTAGAAGGGTTGGGTCCCTAGCTTGGGTCCAGAGGACGTAACGTCCGTCTAAGAAATGGTCGACTCGGTGGTCCCTTCGGGAATGAATTGACCTCAAATGGGTTTACGTTTATTATCATAAGTTCTTACTTTTCCTACCACTGGTCCGGACAGTCAAGTCAAGTTTACTTATTTGGTATAAAGTGGGTGTGTGGTATGGTACTACATAAAAAGATCGTGATCCTTATAAAAGAAGACATACCATGAGGACGACAACTCTTTTCGAAAAGATTGTTCTCATTCGAAAACTTACCGTGGCTGAACTGAATGTAGATGGTGTCCCACGTAACAAGATAGAAAATGGACAGAGACCAAATATAGATGGTCGCACTATTAGAGAGGTCCCACCGATTCCTTCGGTCGGTGATATCGATTTTGGAGTCGGTGATATCGACTTTGGGGTTTGGGACCCAACCGTGTGTTTTCGTCTTTTACCTTAGTCGACTTTACAAGGAATTAATTGAAGGTTGCTAACTGTCGTTTCTAATCACTTTATAACGATCGTGACTGAATTATATGAGAAGGATTACTTGTTTAGACCCACACACATACACACACAATCAACGAGTCAGTACAATTGAGAAACACTGGGGTACCTGACATTGAACGGTCCAAGGACATAGGTACCCTAAGAGGTCCGTTCTTATGACCTCACCTAACAGTAAGGGAAGAGGTCCCCCCAGAAGGTTCCTAGCTTAGGCCCAGAGGACGTAACGTCCACCTAAGAAATAGTAGATTCGGTGGTCCCTTCGGACCCTCTTCCTAATAAAATACCATTAATCCAAAGGGAGTACTTCTTCTCAGTCCTATTTGAGAGGAGGAAAAACCTTCGGACAACCTGAATTAAAGGGTATATGAATTGTGGAAGGATCAAGAAGTAAATTATCTTAACAGACGATCAAAGAACCAATTTGTTGAAGTTTGTGTCTCTAAGTTCAATGTTTTTTATTCGAAAATGTTGGTTTCGTTTTGTTTATTTTATTGTTTAGTAAATAATTTTGACGGTACTTTAAAAATTTAAATTAGTGAATTGTCCTGTACCGTAACAGTTTCTTTGATATGTGTCCTCTTTTGTGTGTATCCGCACTGAAATGAGGAGGTTTCGTGATTTAGTTCTTTCTGTCACCTGATTACGTCGGTCGGATCTTTGGATTAGTGTGATGTTTCAGTTCGTATTCTATTTACACACGCACTTTTAAGAAAGTGTGAGAGTAAGAAAGACAAATCTCCCGAAACGGAGATCTTCCAAATCTCCCGACCAGACGGACCATTCTCCTTATTATTTTATTTAATCATGAATGGCAGCAGAAACAGCCCAGACTAACATTGGACTCGGAGACCCTTGAGACTAGGTTAAGAGGGTGGGTAGCCGTACGAGTCCTCTTGCACCTTACAAAGGAGGAGAAGTTTGTTCCTCAGTAGTTAATATTGCTGGGATGTGTAGAAGAGGGCGAGTAGAAACAGTTTCGCCTATTGTGACCATACCAGGAGCCCGGCCCTATACATTAGTCTTATCCTCTCGTGTCTACAACCGTGCCAAGGAGAACGGCAAGGACCTCCGTGCCTCCTAGGTTTTACCCGAATATTTTGTATGATGTTCTCATAAAGGTCTTTGCTAATAAAAGTAGACATCGTAAAAGTACCAGGTAGCATAGATACTTATGAGGACCTTTAGCGTTATCGCGGATGTATGACAAGATCGCAGTACTCAGTAGAAGTATTACCAGAGGTTGTATACTGTTTATAATGTAAAGTTCACAAAAGAGGAGATGAAGGACGGTCACCAGAAAAATTTCGTTGTGTTATTATATTATATATTATCGAGGATGAGAAGTTTACGAATACCACATGTCCGTTTCACGGTTCGCTAAAGGTACGTAACGGAGGAATTAGAAGAATTGGTCAGATAACCCGAAATGTGCAAACCATTGACTTCAAATGTCTTCAGTTTGGTGAACGAGACCCTGGCTCTCGAGTTCCAACTAGGACTTTAAACGTAAGACTGGTGGTATGAAATAACTGAAAGTTGAGTATATGTAATTACTTTTAAAATTACTTTCAGACGATTCCACAATTGACGTAGATACTGGAAAAGAAAATATACGAATCTTTTTTAAATGGACAAAGGATCTTTCCACAAATCTTATAATTACTATGATACAAAACTAGATTTAAAGCACAATGTATTTTAGTGGAAAGTCTCGTACGACTGAGTTACTCGTTCTGTTCGCAAAAATTTAAACCAACGTTACTCAGAGTTTGATCAAATTTTAATTGAAAAAAGGAACCCATACGTAAAGGAACGGAGAAAAAAACCAACAACAAAAATTGTCATTAGAGGAAGATGAACTCGTCCGAACTCATCCCCTCCCCTTGAAGTTAAAGGACGTTAGGGTTTCCGGACCTCATAATTTCATTCATTTGGTTCATTTAGTCTTTACAAAAGTTATTCGTCGTCTCGGGAAGGTCTGGGAGTTTCTACGGTATCACTTCCTCCTACAGACGTACGTAAAAAAAAAGAAAAACTTTTGACATGATTTTTTCATATTGGGAGTACCGAATTACAATATCGAGGTTGTACAATTCTCCGAATAAATATAAAAACATCCCTGTAAAATAAAGTAAACGTTTAGTTCGATGGAACGGCACATATTGTCTAGTGGTAGTTGAGGACCGAATGCAGAGGTGAAGAGGACTACCCTTACTTGTCAAGCGGTTACAGGAGAAGTTACCTTATAAGTCTGACCCCCTACTTGTGTCAACTAAGATTCCTCTTTTATGTTAACAAAAACAGACTCAAAGAATATACACTTTACTAGAACACGTTTAGTTTTGACGAGAACACTGACTAGAAAGGGGAACGTATAAGAAAATAAAAATGGACAAAGAAGTACATACTAGAGTTAAAATAAATGAATAAACAATATGTAGAGTCAAAATAATAAGAAGAATTATAGTAGTGATAAAACGAAGTAACAATGGAAGGAGAGATCGTAGTAATAGTAATAAACGTATTAACAATCGGACCACGAGACACTACTGGATCTACCCACCCTGTCCCCCTCCACCCTTCTTACAAGTGCTCACTCCCCTATAAACATATACATACCGAATAAATCAAAAAAAAAAAATTAACCTCATGTCAATGAGACACGACGAGACGGTTGAAGCCGACGTGTCATTTCGCTTAGTCGATATACATATGTATGTAGAGAAAAAGAAAAAAACCTAAAGGAAGGGTAAAACCAGTGTTGTGTCTCGTGACACGATATGTCAGCCAAGAGTAATCAATGGATAAAATATGTGTCATCACATATATACAGTTAGGTTTGGAGGGTTAAGTAGTGAATGGAAAGGACGGGACGGGAGGGACGTACGGGGCGGTATAGATGTAAAGACAGAGGTAAAGACGAAACGTTTATTCTGGTAGAAATGGTAAAAGATCTAAGGTGTACATAAGTAATTATATGTTATAGACGAACAGAGAAAGAATGAGACATACTGTCAGAGGTACAGAGACTTTTACTGGGTTAAAGTAAGGAAAAAAAAAAAATTAAAAAAAAGTTAAAGTAAGGAAAAATACCGACTCATTATATCGGAGTCTATACATCTACTGTGGTGGGAACACCGTCTTTCACTTGTCCTTGATTTTTCGGAGAACTACTTTCACTTTCTCCTCTCACTTTTTCAACCGAATTTCGAGTTGTAAGTCTTTAGTTTCTAGTACCATAGACCAGGGTAGTGAAGTACCCTTTATCTACCCCTTTGCCACCTTTGTCTCAGTCTGAAATAAAAAAACCCGAGGTTTTAGTGACGTCTACCACTAACATCGGTACTTTAATTTTCTGCGAATGAGGAACCTTCCTTTCAATACTGGTTGGATTTATCGTATAATTTTTCGTCTCTGTACTGAAACGATTGTTTCCAGATAGATCAGTTCCGATACCAAAAAGGTCATCAGTACATACCTACATTCTCAACCTGATATTTCTTTCGACTCGCGGTTTCTTAACTACGAAAACTTGACACCACAACCTCTTCTGAGAACTCTATGGGAACCTGACGTTCCTCTAGGTTGGTCAGGTAAGACTTCCTCTAGTCGGGACCCTAAAGAAACCTTCCTTACTACGATTTCGACTTTGAGGTCTTGAAACCGGTGGAGTACGCTTCTCAACTGAGTAACCTTTTCTGACTACGACCCTCCCTAACCCCCGTCCTCCTCTTCCCCTGTTGTCTCCTACTCTACCGACCTATCGTAGTGGCTGACCTACCTGCACTCAGACTCACTTGAGGTCCTCAACCACTATCTGTCCCTCCGGACCACACGACGCTAAGTACCCCAGCGTCTCAGCCTGTACTGACTCGCTGACTTGACTTGACTTAACTTATAAGGTAACATATATCCGTGGGGGTGGGAAGGGGGAGGGGTGTATGAGAAAGTCTTCTCGTGTCACACTCCCCTTCCTCCCTTCTCTCCCCTCTTCTTTGTCGATATTACGTACACAATATACGTAAGAATTGGGTTACTTAAGTCTGGTTACTTAAGAATTGGGTCTTTATCTTGTGTTGTAACGAAAGTTGAGGTCATTAACGAAAAAAGAGTTAATCATTCACGACGACTGTGTGAAGGAAATTTAGGTTGGAGTAAGAGAACCACTTCTAGTGGTAGAAGGTTACCTCGTCAAACCGAAAATCTACATCTTCTCTGCCATCTTTATGAGAATAGAGTGGAGAGTGAAACTACTCCCTTGAACCTGGGTGTCTCAACTTTAATGAACAGTTCTTGAGAATGACTAGTTCAAGTCTAATTTTAAGTCTAGAACATTACAGGTAAGATAATAAAAAAATTGGGGTGTACAGGGAAGATTTACTAATTACTAATTTTCATGTTAATACGTAACAAACTGTAGGACTACTAAAACAAACAACGAAGGATTTATCGTCAGAGACATCTTCACTATTTAGATACATAACTGACATTCCTTGTGTAGACGGTAAAGGAAGGAGAGGATCTCCTTATTGGTATTATAACTGATATGTTGTAATATAAATATGTTATGATATCCAGAGTTACTAAGTAAAAAATTTCATCTCCTCTCCAAGTCGTTTATCATTTTTACCGTACTACTTCAACAGCTTTTAATACCAAGTTACCTTTTGACAGATAGGCAGTACACGAGTCAGTCCAGGTTAAAAAACACTGGGGTACCTGATATACGGTCCAAGGAGACAAGTCCCCTAAAGGATCTGCTCTTATGACCTCAGTCAACGGTAAAGGAGGAGGTCCCCTAGAAGGACCGAGTCCCTAACTTGACCGTAGAAGACGTAACGTCCGTCTAAGAAATTATTTTGTAGGTTATTTTGTAAATCCAGTTATCGATCCGTGCTATTTGGGAATTTGTCTACGAAACTATAAACGGACCCTCAGACAAAGTGACCTTCAGGGTGTATATGTGTCTTTTACAAGGACGAATGAAACTTTTGTCATTCGGTGTGACGAAACCTACTAATATTTTCTGCGACCTTATTACCTGTGACCAGTAGTTCCAGGTGCAAGGTGGGGAGAGGTGGGACGGGACATGGGGTTCCCGACTGATTACACTTGGTATAGTTTCCAAAGGGAGCAAGAGACCGAAGACCGACCCGGTCGATTTCCCGTCGTGTCTGCCCTGGAAGGGAGGTGGAGGGGAGTTCCAGGGTCTCGACCGTCGTGGGGGTTGTTTATTTCCAGTAACACAGGTGACCGACGGCGTCGAGTGTGCGACTGAGTCGATTGAGGAGGAAGAGAAAAGGGGGTCCGATCTCCACCACTACCATGGACGAGAATGGTCGGGACTCCGTGAATTGAGATGGACACAACACGAGTGAATGAGTCAGTGCGGGTCGAGAAACCCTGGGGTACCTGATCTCGGGTGGTCCGAGACGACAGGTGCCCTAAGAGGGCCGTCTTATGACCTCACCCGACGGTAAAGGAGGAGGTCCCCTAGAAGGACTGAGCCCCTAGCTTGGGTGCAGAGAACGTAGACGACGCAACCGTCTCTAAGAAATGGTGGTCACGGTCGACTCTTCGGGACCACCAAAGGGTTAAGAGCGGGAGTGGAAACGTTTATCAGAACAATAAGTTCGTAAAAATTTAACGACTAAAACTTACACGGAAAACAAAAGAGGACCCTGAGACTATATGTTCAAAATTTTTACCGTGGTAATTTTTTCGACACCTATATTCGAAAGTGTCGATTAATAAGCAAATAGTTTGTAACTACCCCACAGAAGTTGAACGGTCTGTGACTCGATTCGACTCCTCTATACCTTCATTTTTTTATAGGGACCAGAGTACCTCAAAAGTAAGATCAACCCTCACTTCTTCTTCTTTTGTGTGTTTATAAGTTCTTTTACGTATCATACAGTCCTCCACTGTTTACTATACCTCTTCTACCTCACACCACTCCCACGTCTCTCCCGACCCCGGACACATACGGTACCGTCCAGATATTGTTGGTCCTTTCAGAGAAACTACCTTAGTGTAAACTCGACTCTAACATTTCACTATTACTTTATATGGCGTACACTCATTGAGTCTCTTCTCTTAAGGTCCGTTTCCATACTTGTTCCCGGGACCCGGTCCATATATGTTCCT
The DNA here is from genome assembly GCA_006410555.1 of Capra ibex. NCBI lineage: Eukaryota > Metazoa > Chordata > Mammalia > Artiodactyla > Bovidae > Capra > Capra ibex. Next base: position 51,916,504 of record SJYO01048061.1, on the reverse strand, counting down.
TACCACCACCACCAAATCAGGGATTCGCCACGGGCTGAGACGCTGGGGTTCCTGACACCGGATGGTCTGAGGAGACAGGTACCTCAAAGGGTCCCACAACGGACGTCCCACAACGGTAAAGGATGAGGTCCCCTAGAAGGACTGGGTCCCTAACTGGGCACAGAGGATGTCGTAACGTCCGTCTGAGAATTGGTGACTCGGTGGTCCCTTCGGGTATGTTCCTCACCGGTCCTACGAGTGTACCAAGTTCATTTGACCCGTTCCTCGTGTCCTGTCTGGTACCCCGGTCCCTTCACCACTACTCCACCGACCATCCACCTAGGTGCCTCGAAAGTCCTGATTTCAGGTAACCTTCGTGAAACCATAATGAGTCTCGTTCTATGACACCTTTGTTTCTGGTGGGATGCCCTACTTTGTTTGTTTCCACTAAATAAGTCTCGAAACGATATCGTTCCCTCAGTCGGTGGTAATGAATATAAACCGACTCTGGGTTTCGTCAGTCTCCTCCCCCTTTCAAAATAACACCTTATTTTGAATACCAATGGTTACCCCTTTCGAACCGCCTCGTTACGTAATTCTCGAACACTAATTGTCTATGTGTGATGACATATGTGGCTCTCTGTTTCGTTCCCACTATGACCTCTTTGTCAATTTTACTTACACGAGAAATAATCGGATACGCTGATTCAACTTTCCTCGTGAAACTAAGTAAATTGTCGTTAAAATAAAAATCCAAAACTGACACAACATTGAGTCCGTTTTTTACTGAAGACAAGAGTCTTTATTTTGTCAACATTGATGTAAACTTTCTACAGGAAAAGAGTTGATATAACTCGTCTAACTTTTTCTCTCTGACGATTTTTGTCCTATCTTTTTTATAGAGGATTTTGAGAAACGATATTATCTTGTTTCTTCCCTTTCTTTTTATGTCACGGACCTACTTCCATGACTCACAGGTAGTAGAAATTCTTCAAACCGTATAAGTTTTTACTGGGTCTTCTATAAGACCCTGTAGAAGTCTGACGGGTGGATGGGAGTCTGATTGGTTACCGTGACTTACCCCTCAGACGGTAACTATCAGATTGTGCCTACCTTTCGAAAGAATGTAAAGTTGCACAAAGAAAAAAAAATTTGAGGTTTTGTCTATTTATCCGATTAAATTATCCTTGAAATTTTTTATTCTTATTACTTTTGTATAGATTCAGTGTACCATTCATACCATTCAAGTGGAATCCTATGGTACTCCAGGTTTTTAATAAGATTTCACGATACATTTATGAAACCAATCTCACTTAGAAACCCATAAGAAGTAAGTATAGTAATTTACAAAAATAAAACCTTTGAAAACCTTTCAAAAGGTAGTGTACTTTATCAAAATAAAACATGGTAAAAAAAAAGAATAACTGAAAAACCATGGTCTTTACATATTTACACACACCAGGAAACTTGTTCACAAATCATTAAAAAAGAAAGAGAATTCTGTTACTGGGTACGAAGTGTCGTTCTCTTAAGTTTTTCTTCTTGAAATAGTCCATTTTGCGGAGGTGACCATGTCTTCGGACTCTCCATCATTCCACTTCCTCACTTACTTTCACACATTTTACACAACTCCTCTGACGGACGGTGTGCTGTTCACGAGCTACTTAAAGTCAATAATAGTGATAGTCACGGTCAACGACGACGATTCAGCGAAGTCAGCACAGGCTGAGACACTGGGGTATCTGCCGTCGAGTGGTCCGAGGCGACAGGGACCCTAAGAGGTCCGTTCTTGTGACCTCGTCCAACGGTAAAGGAAGAGGTTACGCACTTTCACTTCAGTGACTCAGCACAGGTTGAGAGTCGCTGGGGTACCTGACGTCGGGTGGTCCGAGGAGACAGGTACCCTAAAAGGTCCGTTCTCATGACCTCACCCCACGGTAACGGAAGAGGAAGTCACGGTCAATACCCATTCATTTCTTGGCCGTTTTCACATGAACGCACACAAATATATTATAACTTACCGATTGTTCATTTTCGTCAAGGGTCGGATTCTGTTTCGTCTCGACGACAAGAGGGGAAGAACAAGGGTATTCCGTGTAAGAAAGAACAAGATGTAGTAAGAAACAAGATGACGTAGTATGAGACAACGGTAGTGAACATATATCTCGAGATAAAGGGTAATGAGGTATACGAGAAACTGTCTTCCCTAAATAGGATAATAGAAACGTAGGGGTTATGTCTCACGACATGAGTCGTGGTCACACTCAACCTAAGTAAAAATTATGTACGTTTTTGTCAGAGTATTGTACAGGATCTTAATTATGTGTCGTTCTCTCGTATATCTGTGTTACCAAGGATCTCGATCACTTAAATATCCGCTTCTATTCTCTCTCATCTTTCTTTGTTAACTTGAAAACTTTACCAATCCCTTCGTTAGGAAACACCTTTCTTTTTTCTAACAAATTAGACACTTATACTTTAGATTGTAATATAAATACTATTCTGTTTATTGTTGGTATAAACATAACACGAAGAACAAAAATACCTTGAGAAAGTATTCTTACACCGTTCTCTCATTAAAAAAAACAACAACAAGTAACTCTTCGTTTGATAATTATTTTCGACAAACTGAACTAATTCCAGTCTGTTGATCTCTACCATCTCAACCCTTAGTTTCGGTCCAGAACATTAAAGTTCTGGTGACCAGAAGCTGTTCTGTACCTTGTATGGTCCGTAAACGACATGGTCTTGCGAACAGTCAGTAGTGTCCCTACTAGTACCGGACCTTACTTACCCCGACTTGAAGTAGGTCTTTTACGGTTCTGTCGAATCTACTGGTAATGTATTCTACTTTAATACCGTTCAAAAATAAACCATCGGAAAAATTCTAATATATTTCTAATACACACATACACACAAACACACGCACACACATAAACAATAATTTAGGGGTGAAGAGTCTGAATTATACTCATCTCTGATAAGACACAATACGACCCGAATATTTATCCTTTCGTGTACTTAAATTCACAGATTAAGGACTTCCAGTTTATATCGTTAATATGGTTACCCGTTTATGTTTCGTTACCGAAGTTTGTTCGAGATTGATTACCCGGTCAAATATCCATCATTTCGACAGTATCCGAACAAGGTTTCTCTCTTCGAAATCATACGATCGAATGGGTTTTGAATGGGTTTTGAGTCCTGATTTTCTTTTAAATTAACAAATAAGGATCTATTACGTCTATTTTAATTTACATTAATTTAACAATTGACAAGAAATTACCTTTACTATTTGTATTGACTTGAAGTAAAAGTTGATTCCTGTTTCTACAATTTGTTTGTCTCGGTCTCGAGGTCAAGAGGATAGGAAAGAGGAATTAATGCGAGACAACAATTTGGGTCTCTAAAGGTGTATGCAGAGGTAAAGTACATGAGTCATCTAACATAGAAGTGTCTTGTAAATTCTCAAAAGACCGACTACTTTATTTCATCCGACCGTCAAATTTTCTTTCAGTACAGACAGAAGACTGTCCTAAAGTCGAAATCGCCTCAGAGAGGTTCAAAACATATTTACGGTCGGGAGTTTTTCGGTTAAGTTGGAAAAAAAGGAAGAACCGACGTAACTCTGTTCAGCCCTGGCATCCTCACACCGTCCCCTTCCCTTCCAGTTTAATGTGAGTTTTCGTCACTCCAAGTAAAATTGGTTGTAGTCGGTTCCGACACGTTACTGTTCTTTTACACTAGAGTGTCTTCAATCCTCGTTACTAAGTTCTGTAAAAAGTGGTTTGTCGCTCCCACCCAACCGCCAATACATTCTTTATACCTTTGTATGCCGTCCTCCTTTTCAAAACTGACTACTTCTATACTTCTTTAAACTTATTAATTCACAATAATACCTCTTGTTTAATTAGGGGTTTAGCAGATTAGGAATTTCATAAACAAATTTGCTGTAAATTTTCTGAAATTTTTCAGGGATTACGACCCTTTCTAACTTCCGTCCTCCGCTTCTCCCGTAGTCTCCTACTGTACCGACCTACCGTAACGGTCACGTTGTCTGTGCGTAACCCGTTTGAGACCCTCTATCACTCCCTGTGTCTCCGGACCACACGACGTCAAGTGCCCCAGCGTTTCTTAGCCTCTGCTGACTCGCTGGTTTGTTGTTGTTTCAGTACTTTATTAAGATCTTTTTACTCTAGGCACTACAACCAAGATTTCCTATCTTACTATTACTCTTTCTTGTACAACCATTGGAATACGTATGAGCATCAAGTGGCTGAATTTTTTTCATATCGAAGAGAAGAAAGTAAAAACTCAAGGGATTAGGTCGTCGTATAGATTCTTCCGACTTGGTAAGTACGTCTTTTTAGGCGCGATACCTTTAGGTTTGTAATGTACATCTTTTGGAGGAAGTGCTTCACGAAACAGTATTTTTCGACTGTCGCTGTTGTGCTCGCTCCACTACCGACGAGAATGGTAGAGGACCCAGGTGCTAGAGGTGACACCAGTGACGCCCCTTGAGGTCCCGTCGGTCGTGCCCGAGACTCTCTTGGTGGACCTTCCAGAGCCTGACGAGTACACGGGGCAGCGAGTCCTAGGCGTGAGAGGTGCACCGGGCCCAGACCGGACCCAACTTGACGTGAACGAAGACACGAAACGGGAACTTCAGGAACAGAAAGAAACGTCAGGGTAGAGAGCACGGTTATGGAAGTGTCTCTGTGTTGTAGTATCGGTATCACAGTAAAAGTCAACCCAATAATTCCGAAAGGAACGACAATTGTAAGACACAATGCTATAGGACGTCACGTTTCATTTAGGACGAAACTAAGGTACTTTACCTATTAAAATTCACAGGACGACATCCATAATTATCAGGTATTAAAGACAAGATGACACCGGGGTCATACCAAGAAAGTATATAAGAAAAAAATAAAAATAAAAAGTATATAAGAAAAAAATTTTTTATAAATAAACCGACGAGGTCCAGAATCAACACCGTTCGTCCTTAAAATCAACTCCCTACACTCTCGATCAAGGGACTGATCCCTAACTTGGGTCCGGGGGACGTCCCCCTCGTGTCAGAATCGGTGACCTGGTGATCCCTTCCGGGAGACAGTATATAAAAACTCAATTCAAACATAATCTTGACGAACATTTCACTCTATCTCCTTTGACTACGAGTGTGAGACTTTGTCAGAATGTGGGTGTTTAAGTACATTGGATTTTTGAGAAGTGTGAATGAAAAAACGTACCCAACATAATATACACAGTATAAAAATTTTGAACTCTTTTTAAGAGATTGATCTTTTATATTCGGTTGTTCTCTGAGACACTCAGTCACTTAAGAAACTATTAGACTCGACATTTACTGGTTCTTATTATTATTTTTAAATGTTATAAGTGAGTTGTAATCTTGGGAATTTTTTAGGTTAAGTGACAGTTGTACTGGTGACGGTCCAAAAAGAAACACCTCACGAGGTCTTAAGGTACTTCGGTTCACTTATCTTGACCTCTCGATTTATATATGCTGAAAACACTCGTCATACAAACCGAATGAGACACCCAAGTGAGTTCCAGTTAAAGGTGATCGACCCTTCCGATTTCATAGAGACTCAAAGGTTCTTGTAATACTCTTCTAGAAATGAACGGTAATGATACGGTGTATGGGTTTATTATTTTGTATAATAGATATTTCGTTACTTATTCTCAGTTGTTTAAGTCGTAGTGTCTTTTTAATGTTTTAACGTCAATCATGAACAAGACAGAAGTCCATGACTTAGTCTTGGAGAATTACTAAGTTCAATTATCTTATTAAAAGTTTATATAAGGAAATTTGCAACCAGTAAAAGTCTCTTCAACCATCTTTCTGTGTACATTTTCCTCTTTTTATTTTAAAACTCGGATGACCTTAATTTTTCAGACTTTTATTTAAGAAACGTAGTGAAGAGTGAATTAACTTTTTTAATAGAACAAAGGTCCTTTTTTTTTTACAGAGAAACAAGAAGTTTGATCTTTACTTTGACCTGGTTCATTCTAGACAAGTTGGTGGTTATATGTATCTCGTGGATGATACGTGATCTCGTGGATGATACGTTCTCTGTTTTGTCTATTTTGGAGACGGGACACTACGAATACGTTCTTGTTAAAGTTATAATAAAGAAGTTGACTTATATAGTGAAGAATATCTAGAGTCTTTATAACGGATAGCAAGTTATTCTCCATTTCGTAATAAATAACTACCGTTACTTTTTCCTCGTGTCTTGGTCCTTAAAGTCGTGATGTATAGAACAACTCGTAAAGTCTGAAGGACAATCGAGAGACCAAGGATCTTGTGTGTCTGACCGACAGTTGTGAAGAATCTAGGTGATGTTAAATGACGGTTCCACTACTACTTTCCTTAGTAAGAGAAACTCCAAGGTCGTGTGTGCGCCGAGTAACTGGGTAAATAAGGGTCACCATGCTGGTCGTTTTCTTAGATAATAAAGCGGAGACTATCGATGACGGGTGAAAAGACAAAACAAAACAAAGTAGTTGTTACGTAATAGAAGGGTCTCTAAGTTTTCCGTCACTTTTGGGTCTTCCTAAAACACATTGTGTTCCTTTCAGGTGATCAAGGTTGATCAGTAGGAAGATTAGCTATTAATTCCGTAGGTTGGATTATTTTTTATTTAACGTTTTCGTTTAGAGTCAACAACGACGGTTTTTTGTGGGTCTTTTAAAGACCACCTAAGATATTCTCTAAAAGTTAACCTACACTTTCATATTTGTCTGTTATAGAAACTAAATAGTTTACTTCTCTTTATCTAAAGATAAAACACCTTTTCTAACAGTAGAATTTGATAAACTGTACAAAGAGTTTGTACTCCTTTGTTACTTTCCGTACAGTAGAAAAAATTTTCCAACTTATTCTCGGTCTACCTTATAATTCGAACGAACCTCATTTTTATTTCTAAGGGAAAAGTATTAATTGTGTATTCACTTTCACTTCAGTGAGTCAGCACAGGCTGAGAAACGCTGGGGCACCTGACATGGGGTGGTCCAAAGAGTCAAGTTCCCTAAGAGGTCCGTTCTTATGACCTCACCCAACGGTAAAAGAAGAGGTCCCTTAGAAGGACTGGGTCCCTAACTTGGGTCCAGAGGACGTAACGTCCGTCTCCGAAATTGGAGACTCGGTGGTCGCTTCGGGTTAATTGTGTATCCTGGATGAGATTTGTGTCCCGATCAGATGGAACAATGAATTTCACACCAGGTACCCAGTCGTCGAACTTGTTCTAGACCCGTGAGCAATCTTTAAGTCTTAAAGTTCGGTATGGGGTTTGAATGAATTAGTCTTAGTAAAATTGTTCTAGGCGTGCATTGCACGTATTCTGAGTGTACCCACCCATCTGTGTATGAATGATGCAGTATCGAGGTACTTCGGGATCTGTCTCCACGGATTGAAATTATTTTCTACTTCTTCACCACGTGTCTAACACCTCCTCTACCAGGTGTGAACTTACGTTATCTGTTCTGTCAGTGTAGCAGTTACAAGTTTGTAAAACGAGGATGGACCTCTATGTTTATGAGTCGACCATTTGGTATGGATAATATCTTTATAATGATATACCCCGTTTTTCTTAAGGCCTTTAATTTTCGAATGTTTAATCCGAACTTAACTACCAAAAAAAAGTTTCTATGAATAATTTCTTTAGTATAATGAGACTAAATGACTTATTTCAATGTTCACGTAGAGAAGGACGCCACACCTTTTTACCGTACCTCCAATTCATTCCATGAAACCCGAAGGGTCCACCGCGATCACCATTTCTTGGACGGACAGTTACGTCCTCTACTTTCTCTGTGTCCAAGCTAGGGACCCCGTTCTTCTAGGGGACCTCTTCCCTTACCGTTGGGTGAGGTCATAAGAACGAACCCTTTAGGACACCTGTCTCCTCACATCACCCGATATCAGGTACCCCGACGGTTTCTTAGTTTGTACTGAATCGTTGATTTGTTGTTGTAGTATTAATGTCAGTAATGGAGCATCAGGTAAAAGATTGTGTCACGGACCGTGAATGGTTCATGAGTCCTTTTATGATCAACTCAATCACTTATTTCCTAACATTTCACATTTTTCGCTACCCATTTCATGAATTACGCGAATCGACTTATCGAACATAAATCATTTACAAACTATTAGCCTTCGTTAATATACAAACTTTAACTTAAAGAAGACACTTTACGTTTATGTCTAAATTAAATAATGACCCAATAATACCAATATTTTACTTGTTAATAGAGACCCCTTTATGTATATATTTTGAGTACTAAATAATTGACACGGATATCCATTCATTGTAGGATAGAAATCGATCTTACAACGTATGAGTCAAAGAGTCAGTACAGACTGGGAAACACTGGGGTGCCTGATATCGGGTGGTCCGAGGAGACAGGTACTCTAAGAGATCCGTTCTTATGACCTCAGCCACCGGTAAAGAAGGAGGTCCCCCTAGAAGGGATGGGTCTCTAGTTTGGGTTCAGAGGACGTAACCGTTCACCTATACAATAGTGACTCAGTGGACCCTTCGGGGTAATCGATATTATTTTGATAGGTCAAGATTTACAGGTATGTACTTTAACCTCCAACATCCCCTTGTCATTATACTTTTTTATAGGTAACATCTTGAGGGCACCCTAGTGGGAAGTGTAATTGGACTGAAAAGGTAAGGTCAGGATTGCATTTAGGATAAAGGTAGAAGTTACTAACTACTCACTCCGGGTACGTGTCTTCAGAAGGGTTGAAAGGTAGTGGGGTCCAATGATTCATTGGACCACTCCAATTGGATCATCTCGATATCTCGGAAATATCCTAACACTCACTAAAGGTATGATCTTCCTTTATGACCAAGTAACCTTTTTTATTGACGTCCTCTTTCTTTTTCTCGTGACTAAGTTAGAAAATCGTAAGTCGAATTTTCACGTTGTCTCTCTTTTTAGACTTTTCTATCACAAAAAAATTTTTTTATAAAACAAACTACACCCGGTAAAAATTTCAGAAATAACTTAAACATTATTGTAACGAAGACGAAATGCAAACCATAAAACCGACGTTCCGTGTATTCTAAAGTCGAGGGACCGGTCTCTGACTAGGTGTGGGAGACGTGACCCGCCACTTCAGAATTGGTGACTTGGAACTCCCTTCAGGGACTTTTCTATCAACTTTTTTATAAAAGTTGATAATTGAAAGGGTAAGGATAGTTCACTGATTCACTCACTTATTAATTTAAGTGTGTGATCCTCACCCTTAAATCCATTGTACGTTTATCTACTTTTGAACGACTTCTTAGCGATTCTACGGGATAAAAAATCGATAATAAAAGGGACGTTGAATAGACGATATAAAGGTTCGTGTTTCGTGTCAATTCCGTGTAGAGAGTGACTGATACATTCTGTCTTAACTAGTCTAAAGACTAGATTTCCAGTGTGACACACACATGCCTTTCTCGTATCAAGAAACTCCCGTTATTCTCGTAAGTGACACGAGATCTTCCAATTTACCTCTGACATTTACTGACAGATGTTTCTCCATACACGATTTTCGTTTCGACCCCCTACCCAGATTCCCAGCTGGTCATGAGGACTTCGATCTTGTTAGAACTCCTTGACCGTTTCGTGCCACACTTTTTAGGAGGAGATTTTAATTTTGTTGTTTTTCGCAAAAACTTTAGTCCCCATTAATTATATGACGTAGGTCCGTAGCCCTCCTTAGTACCGTCCACCTACCCCTGTCACCAGGACCGTTTTCGAACCACACACCTTACACACACACACCCGAACATACACACACACATACACAGACACAGACGTGCACGTAACTATACCTAGATGACAAATTCCAAAAAATTCAAACACCTGGTCATTTTAAAGTTTATTAGTAAAACCTTTGTTTGTGTCCCAATAGTCTAAAAAATAAAACGGTTGTAAAGGGATCTAAGAATGGAATCAACTATGAGGGTTACTTTCGATAAAGTGGGGTACTTTTGAGATACTCAGATCTACAGACATATTGTAACAACTGGAACAAATCAGTGATTTAGTACAGACTGAGAAAACACTGGGGTACCTGACATCGGGCGGTCCGAGGAGACAAGTACCCTAAGAGGTCCGTTCTTATGACCTTACCCATGACCCCAACGTTTCTCAGCCTGTACTGACTCACTGATTTGTTGGAAGATCCTAGATCACTGTAAATTTAATAAAGGTGTATACTCGCTAATAACGGTAAAACAATTAAACGTGGTCCCGTTGTAGTATACATCCATCTTTAAAACTTCTCTATATATAAAACTACTGTATAAGGAATAAAAAGTCGGAAACAAAGAAACTAAATCGGAGTTGTGTTTTGAAAACCGTACAAAGCAATCGTCAAATTTCTCGGAAATTAACAGTAGGAGAGGAATTCGAAATTCGGATCTGTTCTTTTTACTTTGTAAAAAATTAATAATATTTTAGTACTTGAAAACTTACTTTTTCCCTATACCCCTGTCTTCACGTTTAATTTGAATGAATATTTCCTTCAGAGAGGGTTTATTGGAGACGCGAATTCGTGCTGTAGATCTTTAAACCTCAGGAGTAACTAGTTCATTATAAGGAAAAGTTTTCTCTAGGTACGGGTTAAGTCTGCTTTTACGACGAACCAATTAAACAAAGGTGGACCTTTTGTTTTCACATTTCGGAGTCTAATCACAAGAGAAATTACTTACTGGAATCTGTAAGGTTTCTACTGAGTTTACTACATTGTAATCCTTGGGGAGATCAATGAACCGAACTAAGTGTTAGATCTTATGTAGGTTCCTTTTGGTCGAATGACGGGTGGTTGACAATACTTCTGTGTGTTATCGACTGTATTTAGAAGAGTTTTACGGAATCAGAACTCGTCCCCTTTACCTAATGATCCTTCCTCGTGTCCTGATGGTTTTCGTTAAGACAAAGAAGTGTTTTAGTTTATAAGTTCGACTTCCTACTCAGTGAGGGGTGTTCCACGGCGATCTCTCGTTCAAAACGGTTTTTCTTACGACGTTCGGCAAAAACACCACCATTTGCATGTGTGTGTATGACGAAGTGTTTATGGAAAAAGACCAAGTGACTCGTTAACCCACCTTCCGAAATTAATATTGGTGAATTCCTTTTTGTTTATAGGGAAGAGGCGGAGGGAAGGGGTGATCTCAGGTGAGGTAAGGAATCTCGTTTGTCTGTCGAGGAAAGTAACTAAAGTAAGATGAGACTTCTATTCCAAAAGAGGAGGGTGGTAGGGGGTTTTACCTCGACCGAAGGATACGTCCCTTTTATTTGGAGCACACACTAGAGATATTACACTTTCGACGAGACGATTCATTTTCTTTTCTCTTCACCAATAGTCGACTAGTAATACGTACATAGGAAGATAAAGGAAACTAGATGTGGTTAATAAAGTCTCATGCCACTCCAAATATTTGTTTCCGTAGTTATTAACGAAAATTCAGAAAGACATTTTCCCACCCTTTTTCGGGTTTATGATTTGTGTCGATCTCCGTATTAAAATTAAAGTCAAAGAAGGGAAGACTCAAGTGTGTCCCGATACGATCTCTCTTTCTTTACTCTATCCTTTTGTAGTTCCGAAATTATCTGACTCCCATTTTTTTAAGCGAGTACCTCTTTGTGACACTCACTTGTTTGTGCACTTTGTTTACAAGTAGAAACGACCTTTTTTTAAAAAAATTTTAAAGTCGTAGAAACTCGAAACTTAACTGTACACGATTTCTACTTTCTCTTGTGGGTTATGTCGACTCTAATGCATTTAACAAAAAGAACAAATACCGACAAATTTAGTATTTAATCGTGTTCGGTAAATCTGTCGATGTACCGTTACATACATTGTCTGTTATTCTACAAGTATGGTACACTAGAGCATTCAGGAAGATACCCTCTTCGTTTTGATATAAACATTCCCTGACACGTAACGTCATGTAAGACATGGTCCGAGGTTAATCTTTTAGAATCTTAAATAATAAAAATACCATATATTTTTGGTTACTTTCTCCTAAGTCGGTAATTTGTTTTTTTTATACTTTAAAAACAACTTTATGAATTTTGTGAATTTTATGTCTTTGTTATAACTACGAACAGTTACGTCCTTACATTGTACTCTACAATGTTTATCCCTCGACGAACCACAAATTTACCCACCCCAACTTCTGCAAAGTTGCAAAGCAAATTCAAAATTATATATTCTATTTATCTGACCTCTTGTCCTCAAGGAAGGTGTAAACAAGAATTGAATAACATGGACGGTACAGGATCTATGACCCATGACAAGACCTCCCCCTCCCGCCGTGTCCGACTCACGAGGGATTGGACCTCAGGTGTCGGGTGAAGTGAAGATAGACGACAAACTAAAACTCGTTCAAAGAAAGGATCTGGAGACAAAGGAGTAGACCTCTCAGTTTACTCCCATTACAATTAATTACGGACCCAGTTCACCTTATTCGGAATATACGTGCGTAATGTCACACTATGTTTACATCGGAGGAAGCTGTTTTCAAGCGGGCGAGGAGCGCTACGTGGTTCGTACGAGTTTAGGTGGGTCGAGTAGGTGACGGACTGAGAATTAGACGGAATTTAGGAGCCAGGAGGAAACGGGGTAGAGGGATGTCGACGACGTGAGTAGTTCGGTACTCCCGTAGAAACGTCTAAAGGCCAAAGCGGACGGGACAGAATAGGGTAAACGGAGATTGAACGAATGAGACTCCAAATCGGTTCTCAGAACGACGAGGCACTTCAACAGTGGGACCGAGAAGAACAGTGAAGATGAGAGGACGGATGTTACTACTACAGGGGTAGTGAGAAGACGAACTTGAAAGATGAGTTTCAGAGGGGAATGGTAGAGGAGGTACTTCGGAGGACAGTAGTAAGACCGGGAGAGTAGAGTCATTAAGACGTAGACAAGTAGACAGCTAACAAAACCCGTCAAAACGTTAAAAGACCTATAGGAGAGGATGACAACTTAATATGTGTAAAGGATTGACATCAGTAAAAGTAGTCTCTGACTCTCACCGGTAAGTAAGAAAATGGTTCTGGACCAGAACGACAGAAATTTTTATGAAAAAATGTGATAACGGAAATACAAGATAATAATTCTTGTAAAGAGGATCTTTCAGTATCTATGGGTTGTTCTTATCTCATTGTAAATTAATGGATTCAATTATGGATTGTCGAAAGACTAAAGAGTAATAATGAACTTTTGTTGACATACAACGTGAAGGGAGAGTAAGTCTAACACCGAGGTAGTTCAGGATCTGGAAGAAGGCTTGAAGACCAGGTCGACATGGTTCGGTCAGTCAGGTAGACTTATGGATGTCGAAGTACAGGGTAGCGAAGAGGTACCCCTCCTTGTAGGTGAGTATGGGTCGAAGAGTAACAAAAGACTTGAACTACTCACTAAAAAACGTACACCCTTCGGAAGACGAGTCTTATGGACATCGAAGGATGAGGAGGAATTAAACAAATTCCGGTTTAGTGGTCGAGTCCTTCGGATCGAATCGTACGACACCTATGAAGACATAGAAGTTAGTCCCATTACCATTAAGAAATAGAAGTACGAATAAGATGGACTCGTCGGGGGCCTTAGGGGGTGGGGTCCTGGTCGGGACCAGTTTAAGTAGGACGATCACAGGTTTCGGTCGCATCACCGTCCCTGTGACACTCCAGATGGCTTAAGAAGGAACTGACAGCTATTTTCCGGATACCTCATTTATGGTAAACATCGATATTTTACCTATGAAACGTTGAGGACAAAATAAGGAATAAGGAATTGTCAAGAGTCGAATGTTTTTTTTTTTTGATTTTGTGTATGATGTCAAACTGAACTGACACTAATTAGTGCAACCTGGATAAGTCATTGAGAACACAAATTACACAAGTCGTTTACTTAAAATAATGTCAAGACATATCAAGACATATGAGAAGGACTGACAGGAAAGGGGACACAGATTCTTACTCTAGTAATTCGTATGGTAAAGAGAAATTAGTAAAAATCGATTAAAATTCTAGACTAAGAGAAAGGACTTTATGAGACCTTTTATAATGGGAAAAGGATTTTTAACATACAAAATTCTTAAATTTCAGTTACTCCGGAAAAGAACTGTAAGTTATACTTTACCGTTTGTGGTTATTTTTTGGGTCGTAAAGGATCGCGGAAATAAGACGATTAAAAAGGAATGTCACGAAAGGTGTTGGAGCATAGGGTAAATACGAAAGAAAAAACAAACAAGTGAGACAGACGAGGGTGACATTGGGTACTGGATCCTCTCGTCCCTCAAGTAAAACGAATGACAATCTTTTTACGACTAAATTACTTAAACTGTGAGATTGTAGAACTAACTTTTTTCAAGTCTTTACGAAGTAAATAACCCGTTATATTTATAGGATATATTTACATTGTATAGGGAAAATCGCGACATAGAAAAATTTTGTTATTGTTTTTTAAAATTAATTTTTTTAGGAAAAACTGACACGGTACGACGAACGCCCTAGAGTCAAGGGGTTGGTCCTTAGCTTTGACACCGGGACCGTTACTTTCATGGTTCAGGATTGGTGTCTTGGTGGTCCCTTAAAGGATTTATTTTAATAAAAATTATCGTGAGAAAGATTTCACAGAACGTATGCAGATACTTGTGATACATTTCTAAAATTTACTAATGGATACTTACACTTAATGACTTTAAACCTAAACAGATCTAGTCTGGAGGTCTCCAATAACTACTGTTTTCGGGACAAATTGGGAAGACAACGTAATATTTCATTCTCTCCACCAGAATCCCTACCGGTTAAAGTGGAGATGAATGTCTAAATATTTCGAATAAAAGACCAACCACAAATACAGGACCTTCCTAGTCTCACGGTCCAATGACCAATTAGTCCCCAAAGTTCACTGTCTGTCGACTTATTCAAGTGGTTCCTGTAGTATACAGGGGGTGAAAGTCGAAAATAAACTTTATTTTAAGTTTTCTTTGTGACTCTTTGAAGAGAAGTGTTCTGGTTCTGAATTAGGTCCATTAACAAAATTTACGAGTCGCAAGTGAGATGTAACTCCTAAAAATTCATCTATAGAATAATCTCCGATCTTACAATTACATATTTCGAAGTGAGATTTGTCTTAATTTATGATGTATTGAGAAGACTAAAGATGTATGCCTTTAGTATAACGGAGAGTCTTAGACGTTTTAAAATCCGTGATGAATAACACGTCCTCACGATATTCCTAGACTTCTCGATTCGACTTGAAATAACATTGAGACTAATATTTTAACTAGAACGTGTATTCAAGTAAAACTACGTCGAGGATAAAAATCAAATTTCCTTACTTTAAGACGTTGTAATTTTCTAAATTCCAATTTTTTTTTTTTAGCTAGAACGTGTACCTTGAGACATGAAGTAGATTTCTTACAGTTCCCTGAAGGGGCCTCCAGGTCACCAATTCTGGAGCGGAACGTTACGTCCCCCACGTCCAAGCTAGGGACCAACCCCTCACTTCTAGGGTGTGCGGAACACCGGTTTTTTGGGGGGTTTTGTATCTTGTCCTCGTTATGACATCGTTTATGTTATTTCAGAGTTTTTGATCAGGTGTCTTTTTCTTACATTTCTGTACAATACATAATGTACAATGTCCAATGGATGGTACATCTAAGAGGATTTTGGAGTTTCAAATCCCTATTAGTCACAACTGGGGAAATTATTATTATCAGTGTCGAATGACTTACACTTTAAAATCTACTTAAATTTGTTGGATTTTTTGACTGTTTTAAAGTGAAGGTGCAGTTAGAAACAAAAAGATTCTCTAAGACGTTAGATACTACGAGCTCTTCGACAAGGGTAACCTTTGTTTAATTTCAGCATTGCCCACAGTATTTTGGTATGTTGTCCACAGACTGTCGACTATTGATGTGAGGGTTTACGAAACAGGGGTTTGGGACTGTGGTGTCGGTAATTCCGACACTACTTTTCTGGAGAAAACTTGAAAAGGTCGACCAGAAATCAGTAGAAGTCGAAGAAAGAGTTACCCTTGTGTTGTCTAAAAAAAATCTTATTGTCTCAGTGTTGGAAGTTAATCGGGAGGGATCCTTGAATCCCGACGGATTAAAGACATTTCTGTTTCGTGTGACGAAAGATATGGTTTGGCCACAGAGCTGAGACTGAACACGAATTTATTTACCAGTAAAGACCCACGGACAAATTTGAGTCTGTTGAAAAAAAAAAAAAGTACTTCTTTTCAATCGAAGGTTATCTTGTATTAAGGTCACCATTATAAAAAGGTCGGACGATTCTAAAAGAATAGCTTGGACCCAGAGGACGTAACGTCCATCTAAGAAATGGTAGAATTGGTGGTCCCTTCGGGATTCTAAAAGGTCGAACGAGTCAAGAGTCAAGTCAACGAGTCAGTACAGACTGAGATCGAACGATGTCAAGGTAAACAAATCTTATTTCAAGTCGGACCCTCTCTTGACCTTTATTTTATATACCGACAAAATTTTTCGACCAAGTTGGAAATTTAGTCGTCATCTCTATCTATAATTATATTCTAATTCTATTGTTATAATGGATTAAATATCCCTTTTAAACTATTAAACTAAGAATTCGTCAGAAACAAGAGAATCTTCCATTCCCGTCATCGGTACGTTGATGGTAGTCGTAGTTACGATAATTAATAACACTCTTAGTTTTTACTTTTAGTTTTATTCCCTAAATAAAGTAACAGGAAAACCACAATCCTACTTGAAAATTTGAAACGAACTCTGACAGTATGACTTACTTCATTCAGTCTGTCTTTTTCTGTTTATAACACACTATAGTGAATATACACCTTAGAATAATTTACTATATTTACTTGGATAAATATTTTGTTTTTAACTCAGTGTCTACACCTCTTGTTTAAATACCAATGGTCCTTCCTTCACCCCACTCCCTATCTGACCCTAACTGTATATGTGTGATAATATATATTTTCTCTATTGATTATTCTTGAATAGTATATCCTGTCCCTTGAGATGAGTCATGAATATTACTGGGACTACGACCATTTCTAACTTCCGTCCTCCTCTTCCCCCGTTGTCTCCTACTCTAGCAACCTATCGTAGTAATTGAGTTACCTGTACTCAAAGTCGTTTGACACCCTCTATTACTTTCTGAAACTTTTTCTCTCAAGATCTTTTTGTAGTTGAAAACGAAATAACAGATACGGTTTCGGAACTGACACACCTAGTGTTAATTGACACCTTTTAAGAAGTTCTCTACCCTTGTGGTCGTTTCCAGGTAGAATCAGTTTCGATACCAAAAAGGTCATTAGTACATACCTACACTCTCAACCTGATGTTTCTTTCGACTCTCGGTTTCTTGACTACGAGAACTTGACACCACAACCTCTTAAGAGAACTCTCAGGGAACCTGACGTTCCTCTAGGTTGGTCAGGTAAGACTTCCTCTAGTCGGGACCCACAAGTGACCTTCCTGACTACGACTTCGACTTTGAGGTTACGAAACCGGTGGACTATGCTTCTTGACTGAGGAACCTTTTCTGGGACTGCGACCCTTTCAACTTCCGTCCTCCTGTTCCCCTGCTGTCTCCTACTCTACCAACCTACCATAGTGGTTACTCTACCTTTACTCAAACACATCCAAGGCCTTCAACCACTACCTGTCCCTTCGGACCACACGACGTCAGGTACCCCAACGTTTGTCAACCCGTACTGAATCACTGACTTGTTCTTGAACCCCTATCTTAGATTTTCGCTCACCTACATTCGTATTCACTGAGTAAAACGACATGTTTGTCTTTGATTGTGTTGTAACATTTAGTTGATATTAGGTTATTCTTTTTAATTAATCATTTTTTTTTTTTTTTTGTGTTGTCTTTCAAACGAACTGGAATGTTAGAAGGTATTGTCTTGGAGACTCTCGCGGACCTTAAGACAAAAGACCGGGAATATCAGTCCACCTAAGATGACAAACACCTTTTGGTGGTCCACGTTTCGACCTCGGTTGACCGAGAATTGTAGGTGGGAGGCGGGGGTCCTCAACTGTGAGTTGATACCTTCTACCGAGCTCATGTATCTATTGCACGTATTCGATCTCCGACTGTTCACGATCCTCTCTCCGTGACTATTTCTCGACCCCCTCGAGTGTTCTCACTCTCTAATACGATTGGACCCCTAGTTTCTGTTGAAGTGCCGTCTCTATCGCAAATTTACGTCAGAATTCGTGTCCATAAACCTATGAGTCCCTCTACCACCCCTCCCCTCCACTTCACAAGGACCTTCTAATTCATATTCTTGTCTCTATTCTTTAAGTCATTTTCCCCTTGAAGTTTCTTAAACTATCCTCGAGTCCTCCAAATGAGTTATAAATAAAGGAAGAAAAAGATAACTTCGTTGACCTATAATTTCTCTTTCTCCATCATTCATTCATTCACACAGTGAATCAGCATAGACCGAGAAATGTTGGGGTATCTGACATCGGGTGGTCCGAGAAGTCAAGTACCTTAAGAGATCCGTTCTTATGACCTCTCCCAACGGTACGGGAGGAGGTCCCCTAGAAGATCTGGGTCCCTAACTTGGACGTAGAAGACGTAAGTCTCCGTCTGAGGAATAACGACTCGGTGTCCCCTTCGGGAGGGTGATAGTTTGCACAAGATTTTTGATCCGACGTGTCGTGTTCCCCAGTCTAGGTGTCTCTGTACATCTCTTATAACCATCTTTACATATCTTTTTGTTCGCGGTACTGGTTCTGGGTCTCCCCCTCTCTTTATTCGTATCGGGTACAACTGAAGATACCTATATAGACGAACACGTCTCCAGAAGATCCGAGAAGAATCCTTTCCGTGAAGGTGCGTGTGGGAAGGATTCTTTTTTCGTGTGTACGTGACACTATATACCCATTGATAGTGTATTCGACACACCTTAACTCGAAATCGTACGCAATCAAGTCCGCACAGGTTGAGAAAACACTGGGGTACCTGACATCGGTCGGTCCGAGGAGACAGGTACCCTAAAAGGTCCGTTCTTATGACTTTACCCAACGAGAAAGGAAAGAGGTCCCCTAGAAGGACTGAACCCCTGGTTTGGGCGTAGAGAACGTAGAGGACGTAACCGTCCGCCTAAGAAATGGTGACTCTGTACCCGAAGGGTCTACCGTGTTACCATTTCTTAGGTGGGTGGACGTCACGTCCTCTGTGTCCTCTACACCCAAACTAAAGACACAACCCTTCTACGGGACCTTTTCCTTTACCGTTGGGTGAGGTCATAAGAACGGACCCTTTTGGGTACCTGTCTCCTCGGAACTCCCGATGTCAGGTACCCCAGCGTTTCTCATCCTGTCTCGACTCGCTGATTCGTTATTGTCGTTGTTGTTTATCATACACTATATCTGGATCCTAAGTTTATGTCGGACGATCATAACGAAAATGTGAAGAAAACTCATTAGTTTAATGAAGGAAATTCAGTGGTAAGATACATATCCACTGAGGTTGACTTAAAATTAAACGAAATTGGATTAAAGATTTACTCACGGACACCTGACTTCGTTTTGACTACCAGACTCACACGAAGGGACCTGGTAGTCCTTCGGGAGAACACAATACGTCTCACTCCGACTGTTTATTATTCTTAATTCACCCCTTTGTTCCCATACTTCCAGTCAAAAGTTTATAGACTCTAACTTAGTGTTCAATTCTTCCTATACTGGGAAAGCAAAATACTTACTTGACCCCGGTATCGGTTTTAGTTCTCTACGACCCTCCTCTTGGGAAGGAGGTCCAACTGTCTACACGAGGTAGTCCCGGTGCCGACCCAGTCTCAGTCGTTCGGGGTTGGACGTCCTCAGGAGGTCTCAAGAGGTTCGTGCTAGGGAAGGGGGTCGAGGTAGAGATCTCTTTTTTTCTTACACGACTAAAAGTAGTGGACATTCTTTTACTTTTTTCATTCCCCTCTTGATACTCGAAGATAGAGGATTGGACCCCGAATTTTTATGAAGGAATTAGTTTGGATTAGCACGTTATGAAACGAAAGAAGCAATCCTCAAATTTGGACCACCTTACTTATAGAAGGGAGAACCATACACACGAATGCTATACCTTAAGTCTCCATCGAGATCTCTCCCGTTTCCTGTCCCTTTTACATATTAAAGTTCCACTTGAGAGTGGAATGTTGTCCGTCCAAGGTTCGACTAGTGCACGTAAGTTTTAATTTTTGATCGTGGTAGTAAAAGGTCACCATTATACTCATTGATCCCTCTGATAAAAGACTTTTACTTTCACCCTAAGACATAAGCTTAGTTCTTGTAGTTGATTAAGTTCTTTATTATTACAACAACTTGTTCCGTGCATATTTGAGGTTCGTGAAATCTCGTTCTTACTTGGGAACTAACGTAGAAAAGAGTACCGGGACAAAAACGTTCTAGGCCTTTCCGACACTAAACTTATTCTAATGTTTCGTCGATAAACGTCTTCTCCTGATTTAGGACCTCCAAAAGTGCGGATCAGATGACCAGAAAAGTAAATTCTCTGACGCTAGAGTTTATGACACCAATTCGTGGTTTAGTATTTTTAGCACACAAATTTTACTAGTTTATAATATATGTATAAATTTACACCCCTCTGAATGAGATAAAGAAAATTTTCGTTGGGTCCTTATTAATTAAAAGATAGTAAAGGAGGGGAGGAGGGGTAAATGTTTATCCTCATTTTACCTTTTTGGTGGTATGAAAGTATCTTTGTTATTGATGAAGGAGTTGTCACACAATCAATTCAGACAGTTCTTCTAAGTGCGTGAGAGGACGAAAACCCCTTTCCTTTTTTTTTTATGTTTTGTTTTGTGGACCACGTCGTTCTAAAGTACGTACGTGACGGACGCCGTTGCATCTTTAAATAATCTAGAGACCGTTGTGTAAGAATTTTATTTGAATTATCGGAAGTCCAAAGACAAGTTTGACCTCGGATTAAGGAAAACACCGCGGTCTGTGGAGGGGGGTTGGGGTTCCTCTGAGACGTCCCTTTACTTTCGGTGGCAAGAAAGAGGACATGGAGAGCCTCATTGGCCAAATCGTGGTAAATCAATTAAGGGACACTTCACTCCACCGAGGGATTAAGGATAAACATATTCTCCTGGAACGTGTAGTGATATTCTGTGTCGGTGCTGTTAATTGTTCCTAATATCTGACTCAAGATAAAACCTGACAGAAAACTTTTACACAATATAGATGGAACTCTATTTTTATATTTTCCGCCCCCTTGGGCGGTCTTCACGAAATTAGACCAGCATTTTTTCTTTGGAAGAAATTGGATTGAACAATTATAATAGTGGTGTTAAATTTAAACTTCCGATCCTAACCCCCTAATCCCACCATACCGTTGTGTTTTCGGTAAGATAGGTATTTTGTACTAAAAAATTGAATCACAGGATCCTACAATCAAGATGTACTCTTAAGGGACTTTTAAGTTCGAAATCCAATTGGATAACAGTAACAAAAAATTTAGACTCAGTAATTGTACAAAAATCAACAACGGTCTTCGTTTTAGTTCTAAACCTTTAAAATCTAAAAATCTAACTTTTAATTTTTCTTCACATACCTTAACATAGTGTTGACCAACGGATCAATACCGAGGACACTGTTTGATTTTTTCGGAACAGTAACTACAGATAGGTCCTACTTTCCTCTCTCCCTTCTGTCCTTCCTCCCTATCCCAGCCCCCTCCAGCCCTCTCTCACCTCATCTTATGGTAGTTACAGTATACAGACAAAAGTGTAAAAGAAAATAAAGTCTAATCAAAAAGTTTCGACCGAGAACACGCAATAAATTAATTAGTTTGAAAAACCACCAACGAGACCAGGGAAATTTTAATGCGGTCTCGGTGGGAACCACTAAAATAACAGTATATATCGACGGTTTTCTGTTGTCTGTGTCATTCATATTTCCGTCCAACCATATCAAATTTCGTGGTCTGGAACCTTCCTTTATTCTGTTGTAGATCGTTTACACAAACAAATTAGTGTCGGGACATGTTTGTGTGCACAACATGTCACATCCCTACCAAGTCCATGTCAGGGAAAACAATTCTGAATCTGAGATCGTTCCTCCCGTTTCGTTTTGGTATACATTTAATATTACCTTTTTGCACTCCACTTTGCGACTTGTATGTCATGGACCCGAGTCTCCTCCCCTCCCTCCTGTAAGTTGACCCTGGTGTTTCTAGAACCGTGTTCTCTGTGGAACCTCCCCGTCTTCCTACCACGGTGAGGTTCTCCTTCTTTAGGGTCCTTTTGTCCACGTCTTCCTCCTCTCGGACAATACACGTAGTTATTTTATCAGGTCGAAACATCCCAAACGGTTTCACGTCAGCCCTTCCTCCTCTACTCAACCCCTCCCACCCCGCCTTCTTCCTTTAAACCCCACCTCTCCCCATCTTAGACTTAAGACGAAATTGTTTACAATTAAACCATCTTAATAAGTTCCTGAACAATCTTAACCCTAACCCTTATTTTCCATAGTAATCGTTACAATAATTATTACGATAATAAATAAACAAATGAATAAATAGAAACCGGTGTTACCGAACACCCCTAGAATCAAGGGGGTGGGTCTTAGCTTGGGGGTTGGAGCGTTACTCGGTCGTTTCGAGATTGGTGACCTGATGGTCCCTTAAGGGTTATAATCCAAAGACGGTCACCTACTATACTATGTTGACTCGTATACTTATAACGGTATTCTTTTTTTTCAAAACGAATGTTATTTTTTCCTCAGGAATTTTATAATTTTAAATGGGTTCTTATTTATTGTATCGATTGGTTTTGTGGGTGGTACTTGTCATTTACAGTATATGAACATCTTGACATCTAAATTGTATCTAAAAACGGTTTCGCGGGGTCCAATTTCAAAGAGAGACTGAGGAGAGAGAGATGAATTTTACTGTTAGTCATACTGTTTTAAGAGAAAGTCCGGTTCTATTCGGTGTATAAGAAGTGAACCAATTGTACGTTACAACCACCGCACTAAATTTATAAGACTCCCTACCCTCTGTTGCGACTGACGTCTCTTAAGTACCCAACGTCTTTTGAGAAACTTCTGTCTGAATCTTTCGGTTACCTGAAGGGAACACCGAGTAGACTATTTGTTAGACGGACGTTACGCCCTCTAGACCCAAACTAGGGACCCGACCCTTCTAGGGGACCTCTTCCCTTTCCGATGGATGAGGTCATAAGACCGGACCTCTTAAGGTACCTGACATACCAAGTACCCCAGCGTTTCTCAGCCTGCGCTGACTCGCTGAAGGTGAAAGTGACCTTTCGGTTATATAACTGAAACGTTGAGTCTTGGATCAGATTTGACTATCAAGAGTCACTCCCTCTCTCCCAATTACTAAAACGGGAGCACCTCTGTAAACAGTTGTGACCCGCTGTAAAAACCAACAATGTTACCCCCTCTCTTTCTTCCCTCCAATGACCATAGATCACCCATCTCCGGTCCCTCCATCCCTGGGATATCAGTCTTCATCTGACATTTAATTCCTAATCTTAATGGACCGGAGTTTACAGTTAGTAGATTTTGAATGATATAAGACTGTATAGTTGTATATATTGAAGAGTATTTATATACTAGACTGAAAAGAAGTATTTAAGGTACGAAAGAATACTTAACTACCATGTACACCAGCTTACTATTTACACGAAAGAGAAAAGTGTACTTATACGTCTGTAAGAGTTTTGGTAGCAACTACACCTTTCAAAGGTCATGTTTCTCACATAAGAGAACAAAGCCCTTCATCAACTCGGTCATCAAAAGGATGAGTCAGTTTTAAATACCGACTAGTCCCTTCAATCCTCACTGACAGAGTTCTTTACGTCTTTGATACAGTTTCACTGTCACATACGTACTGCCTAAAATCATACTTTAGTTCCTACACCCGTCTCTAGAGGGTAGTCCTCGACGAGTCGTCTACTCCGAAGGGGTCTTTCTCGACTCTCAACTCTCATACTTCAACTTCCCGAAAGTTTCCAGTAAAATCCTCCCACTTCGACCCGTGTCCAGTAGAACAAAAGGAAAAAAAAACATCAACTTTTCTCTTTATAATGGATAAGTTTACGTGGAGACACGACCGTGTGTGCACACGTGTGTGTGTGTGGGAAAAGAGCGAATATGTTTCTTACTTTGATGACAGGTTTTGCAGGAGGTTTTCATGTCTTGTGTGTCGGAAAACTGTCCAGAAGGCGATTTACTCAATCTCTTCGTAAAGGGTCCTATGTAAAAAAGTTTAGCATACAAAGGACAGACAAGTATTCGTAAAACAAAACTTTTTTTATTAGGACTCAGTTGATCCTCTCTTTACAGGACCCTAATTTGACAGATTTGTCTTGAGAAGTGACGACGTTAAGAATCCCCAAATTATACACTTGTAGTGACTCGTACGTGGCTCGTATGATCTGCCACTCCTTAAAGGGTTAGAGTAAAGAGGTCCCTTGAGTAAAGACTTCGATAGGACACGCTAAGACCAGATGTCTGACATGAAATCCTATTCAACTGAAGTCCATACGATTCAGTGAAGTCAGTGCAGGCCGAGAAACACTAAGGTACCTGACATCGGACGGTCCGAGGAGACAGATTCCCTAAGAGGTCCGTTTTTGTGACCTTACCAACAGTATTTCGTAAATTTTAGGTCTATACTCGGCTCTCAGGACACCTTACAGTTAGTGTAGGTTCAGTGTAGCGAAAGTCAACAAGTGTAAACTGTGGTTTGTAACCTTAACTTTAAGTGTTAGAACTCGTTTTTGGTTATTTCAATTCCCTAGAGGATGATAGTTGTATGTTTAAGACCGAGTTCCACGAAGGTAAAGGATTAGGTTCTCCTTTTTATTTATACAATCGAGTGTCTTACGGTTCTTTTTATTTGATTCAAGTTCATTTATGTTGACTAATGACCATTTGAACAAGGGATCTCTGGTGTAAATGACAAGTTCGTGTGTACGGAACGGTAAGAATACCGAATTGTGATATCACGGGGTCGAGACAAAAAATTAATCAGTTTACACCCTAGTCTACAGTCTTCTCTGTTTCTAATCTTAAAAGTAGTCAAGGTTTTTTTGTGTGGCTTTTAGTGGTTGTTACATGTTGCTCGGTACAGTCGGAGGGTAAACGTCAACCTAGAGCAAGTGACACCTATAAACTTGGGTTACTAGACGGGTTGAGACTATTCCCTAAATTTCCGAATGATTCCTCTTACGAAGACTTCGATAATTTTGTTGTCCGTGCCCTTCTTGTCTGAATCGACCCAAAATCTTTCTCCTATTTCGACGTTGTTTCTGAAAGTCCAACTATTTGTCTAAAAAAAAAATTACACTTTCGTGTAACAAAGGATCAGACATGAAGAAGTAGTGGGACTAGTCATTAATAAAGAGTACTCTTATAGTTAGTTATACTGTCGAGACATGAATCGAGACATGAGTCAAAGTCCTCCTTCGTCTTTTTGTAGGAATCCAGTAGCTAAGTGTAGAGTTGACTGACAACATTACTATGGTCGGTCGAGAGGACCTTTTGTAGCAAATAAGTGACTTCCTGGTTTACGTCTATCAATTAATTGAGGTGATGACCCCATATATACGTGTCTTCTCATATATACAGTTTCACATATTTATAAATCTACATGTAAGTTCTTTGACTTTGACGTTTCAGAAATGTTCTCTTTTAAGTGTGTTTGTCTTTTGGTCTGGTACACATAGAAAATTTTTTATTAGTATCCTTTTGATAATCCTTATATCTTCTAATAGTCCTACGAAAAAAAAACAGACGTGACACTGTTCCGACCTCTGAATTCTCTGCACCTAGCCCTTCTAGGGGACCTCCTTCCGTACCGTTGGGTGAAGTCATAAGAGCGGACCTCTTAGGGTCCCTGTCTCCTCGGACCGCCCGATGCCAGGTATCCCCAGTGTTTCTCAACCTGTGCTGACTTCGCACAATCGTCCGTGTGTGTACGACGTACACCCTAGAATCAAGAGACTGGTCCTGTCTTGGGTACGGGGGACACAACTCTTACGTCAAACAAACAAACATAGAAATTAACCTCCTATTAAAGAAATGTTACAACACAACCAAAGACGACATATTGTACTTAGTCAGTATACATATGTACATAAGAGAAGGAGAACCGAGAGGACGGGTAGGGGGTAGGGTGGGGAGATCCAGTAGTGTCTCGTGGTCTTACTCGAGGAACATAACATGTCGTTGAAGGGTGATCGATAGACAAAATTTGTACCATTACGTATATAAAGTTACGATGAGAGAGTCAAGTAGGGTGGAAGAGGAAGGGGGTCGACACGGGTGTTCAGGTAGAAGATGTAGACCCCTCAACTCTCAGAATTGGTGGCCCAGCGGTTTCTTCAGGGTCCTACGAAAGAATTCTCTACTTTTAGAATATTTATAGCAAATCAGAGAATGGCTAGTATTTTACTCATTTTACCAATAGTTGTGAGGACAAAGAAGAGAAAAACCGAGAACAAAGAGAAAAGAGTTATACCCTCCCAGTCCTCTCTACTTCCTACCCTGAGTTCGTTCCCTTATAGACTATCTTTAATATCCGTGACCTGATTTACTTAAATTTGTTCCCCCTTGACCTGACTTGACGGGATCGAACACTGGTTCAAGACTCAATTCTACAGACGTAATCAAACCTTCCGATGTGGACCGGTCACAAACCTTGAGACGAGACCAAAAGTAGTCCCTTGGTCGATTGTGGTGGTCCATCCGTTGTAGATAGACGGAGATACACAGAGAAGATACGGAAACAAGAGACCTCCTTAGTTAGTGGACGTCAGTGAATTTCGAGAATGAAGAAGTACGGTCGGGAGGTCGAGATGTTAAAGGGAAGAAAGAAGGATTGGAGGTAAAATCAGGGGAAATGGACTTGTGTCAGTCCACGATTTGTTGAAGAGAATTCATTCAGTCGGATTTTATGTATATGGAAATAAAAAAGTACAAAAAAAAATTATTCACTCCTCGAAGAATTGTAGTTTATAAAAAGAATATCACTCTATAAGATTTCGTACATAAAGTTATTAACAAAGGATGACATCTGGTAATAAGAAAGAAGTAGAGGGTCCCTCTTTTAAGTATTTTGATGTACCAACAACATGAAATAGAAAGAATATGGTTGGGGACCGGTCGGTCGTAAGGAATGGGGATAGTAAAGATCCCTCTCTAAAAACCAATCTTTTCACTAGACGTGCAACGCTTACTTACACCTGTAAAAATACACAAAACCGTTTCAGTCCTAGTCCTGGAATAGTGAGGAGTACGAGTTATGTAAATCTGTCATAATGTCTAGAAAGTCATCCTTGTCAAATTTCTGTATACCTTCGAAGATTTACGTATGTAAGGAGATGAATACTTAAGACAAACGTCGGAATGGTTTTTCAATTTATCCGAACCTCTACGACAGTACTTCTTTTCGTTTCATGTACCAATAATTCGGATACAAATCTCGAAGAGCAATCGTATCTTCACCATATTTCTAGTTCTTCTAGGGGACCTCTTACCGTACCGTTGGGTGAGGTCATAACAACGGACACTCTTAAGGTACCTGTCTCCTCGGATCGCCCGAGGTCAGGCATCCCAGTGTTTCTCAGTCTGTACTGACTCGTTACTTGTGTGTGTGTGTGTTTCCGGTTCGATCCTGTCTACTCATCTCTACTGACGTTAAGATTCTCGAGATATTTTTCATGTGAACAAGGAGATTATTAACAAAGTTGAGCTAAGTCACTCCGTTCTAAAGGACTAAACATCTCCCTAGTACTTTCACTCTTTACCCTAGGCTAAGAAGTATATTTCTTTACGACTCCAGATCTTTCACATGCAATGGTCTTATACTTGACCCGTGTCTCCCATCGACACCCCTCGGTCCTTTCCTTCTACTTCTTTACTCCATCCGTTTGTACGTCCGTCTTTTAAGGACACAAACGGGACTCTAGAGAAGATTCTTATACCTATTAGGGGTTGTCACTGGATCAGTTGAAGGACCAAAACTACACGAGGGTATTATCTCTTTCTTTCTTTTTTTATTTTCATTGACCCAATCACACTGTTGGATCTGCAGAATCCAGTTATCTCCTGTTCTTCCCTCGTTTTATACTCTTTATAAAAATTTCAAATGTAAAATAAAGAAGTATTTGTAAAAATTCTTCTCTGTTTTATACACTTTTGGTGTGTCCTTTCTGTCTTCATTCGGACCACAGAAGTCCCTCCACTAATTCATGGTGGAGAGTTGAAAAGATTCGTTAGTACGGGGTCGTACGATAATACTTTACAGTTCCTGATATAGGTATTGTTCATACCCCACCTTCCAGTTTATTGACATAAATTTACTCCATACAAAGTCCTATCAAGGATTTTAATTAAATAAATAAACCGGTACGGTCCAGAGTCAACATAGTCCACCTTAGATTAAGGGACTGGTCCCTGACTTAGGTCGGGGGACGTGGCCCTCGTGTCTCAGAGTCGGTCACCTGGTGATCCCTTCAGGGAGGTCCTATCAAACCATCGGGTCTGACCTTGTGTTTTATACTTTTCGTGCGAGTTGTTTTGAAAGTAAAATAGTGACATAATAATTTTTGCATGAAGTTGTTTTAAATTTTATTAACTTAGTCTAATTTCGGCCGAATTAAATACTCATAAATCGGGATTAGTACCCTAAGGTACATGATGAATACACGAGAAGTTAAAAGTAAAAGATATAAAAGATATTATCAAAAGAAAAGGTACGTCCGTAGTGGAAGTATAAACTCCTAATAACCCAGTAAGTATGATCGATCATAAAATTACCGGTACTTCAGCAAACGGATTCGTTTTTTGTTCTATATTAGGGTTACATATGTCAAACTGAAAATCACTTTTTGTCTACTAAGACACTTGAGGTGTCACAGTACGAGCAAATGTATTTCGATTTATTTATTACTGACACTAATAACCAATAGTGTACCGGAGATACTCATTTTCAAGACAACTTTAGACGAATTAATGGACTTATTCCTTCCACCGTAGGAAAAATTGACTTCTCAACCGAAGAAAAGATATCTTAATAAACCCTAATAGAATTCAAGTCTTTATTCAACCTCAGTAAGTTTCTTTGTGACTCCAAACGGTGATTAGACATTTGATCTCGACATTGTTGTTTTATAAAATCTACGAAAAGAAGACTGAAGTGTCTACAATCATCAAATACCAGAATCGACCGTGAAATTTGGGTTTTTGTAGAAGTACAAATAAGACAAGTGAAACCGAAAAAAGGTGGAGAGGGTAAAGACACTCTTAATCCTCTTAAACATAAATGTACAAAAACATTCATAAAGAGACCAGAGTCCATTGAAATGTAAATTAACAAAGACAGATAGATGGATGGATGGAGAGAAAGATGTGACGATCGGTAAAACAATTCGGTAAATGACATGTTCATTAATGTTCACCGACGGTACTTGGTCCGTAACACGATCCACTGATACCTACATTTTTCGGTGGAGTACTACATTATTCCCTTTCGTGTGTCTCCCTATAGAAGTAACAAGACGAACAATTCCTGACTCTATTAGTCTCTCATTTCCCACGATACCACGAACCGAATCTCTGAGGCCTTGTGTCAATACTTGTCGACAATAATGTGATGAGACATTATTTCGTTACGGAGAACCGAATAACTCTTCGTGTTCCGAAAGACATGAGTGTGATTTATCTGAGGTAACACGGGAGACTCAAAGATCGAACAAAATTTTATCTAAAAGAGAAAAAAGATAATAACATTTAACAAACGACAGGTGAATACAATACTTTCGAAAGGAGAAAATTCATCTACGAGACGTGGGTAGGATTACTCGAGTCAACGAGTCAGCACAGACTGTGAAACACTGGGGTACTTGACATCAGGTGGTCCGAAGAAACAGGTACGTTAAAAGGTCCGTTCTTATGACCTCACTCAACGGTAAAGGAAGACGTTGGGTAGGACTATAGTGGAAACTTTAGACGACCCCCGGACCTTATTTACGGATTGATGAGGTGTCTGGTGCACTTCGTTTCTCCTCGTTGGAACCACGTGTGACAAAAAAAACCTTTACCGTATTTCCATTTCTTGTATGATAAGTCTGTCTTTTTAGATATCTTTTGACTGGGTCCATACGGTTTTTAATTCAATCGACTTCGGAGAGACCTAACACACTCACATCTAAACCTGTTTTCCTCTAGAAGGGAGAGGGGTGGTAATCCCTTACAGATCTTCCTTCCGTCTGCTCTACCCCATAGTTAAAACAAGGATTCTTGAACAAAACGAAATGAACGAGGAAATTTTTTTTTTTTTAGTTGTGAGGTATATCTATTCAAACGGTTCATACGACACATAGTGTGTACACTTTACAATGTTATAAACACTAGGATCAAGTTACGGATTCAATCAGACGACGACGACGACGACGATTCAACGAAGTCAGTACAGACTGAGACACGCTGGGGTAGCTGCCGTCGGGTGGTCCGAGGGGGCAGGGACCCTGAGAGATCCGTTCTTAGAACCTCGCCCAACGGTAAAGGAAGAGGTTACGTACTTTCAGATCGTTTAGATTAAGCCTGGAACACTAACCCGGTAAAGGTGGTCATTATGCCAACAATAACGGGACTGTCAGTAAATTGTCAACGTCATTAAGTGTTCACAATCAAGAACGGTTGTATCTTCTACACACGCACACACGTACGATTCAGTGAAGTCAACACAGACTGAGAAACGTTGAGATACCTGATATCGGGTGGTCCGAGGAGACAGGTACCCTAAGAGGTCCGTTCTTGTGACCTCACCCAACGGTAAAGGAAGAGGTTACGTACTTTCACTTTTCACTTTCCCTTCAGCGATTCACAGGCTGAGAAGCACTGGGGTACCTGATGTCGGATGGTCCGAGGAGACAGGTACCCTAAAGGGTCCGTTCTCATGACCTCACCCAACGGTAACGGAAGAGGTCTAGGAGTGTCAATCGGAGACAAAACAGGGGAGACTGTTTAAGTGTAATACTATGGAAAAGATCAAGTATTGTAAAGAGACATACTCCTTAAACTAGTGTGAAGAGTGAAAGTACTAGGGACACGACATATTTGATCCCTTAGGACGGAGTACCTTGTATCGTCTTTAGTTGTGAGTAATAATCTACACGTACACATACAAAAAACCATCTTGAGAATATCATATAGGTAGAGATGGGATTTACCCAGAAATTTTGTGAAGATGTATTTTTGAGAGGTCTTTCGTCCTTATCTTCCTTGTATGGAGTTGTATTATTTTCGATATATACTGTTTAAGTGTCGTTTGTAATGGAAGTTACCACTTTTTAACTTTCGTAAAGGGGATTTCAGTCCTTGTTCTGTTCCCACGGGTGAAAGTGGTAATGATATGTTGTATCAAAACCTTCAAAAACCGGTGTCGTTAGTCTCGTCTTTTTCTTTATTTTCCTTAGGTTTAACCTTTTCTTCTTCATTTTGAGAGTGACAAACGTCTACTGTACTAGGAGATGTATCTTTTAGGATTTCTGAGGTGGTCTTTTAATGATCTCCATTAGTTACTTATATCATTTCAACGTCCTATATTTTTGTGTGTCTTTAGGGAACGTAAGGATATGATTATTACTCTTTTATCTTTCCCTTTAATTCCTTTGTCAAGGTAAGTGGTAACGATGCTTTTCTTATTTTATGAATCCTTATATAGATGGATTTCTTTGATTTCTGGATATATATCTTTTGACCACTTTCTTTAGTTTCTCCTGTGATTATCTACCTCTTTATATGGTACAAGTACCTAGTCTTCTTAGTTATATCACTTTTACTCATATGATAGGTTTCCTTAAATATCTAAGTTTCGTTAGGGATAGTTCGATGGTTGCCATAAGAAGTGTCTCGATCTTGTTTATTAAAGTGTTAAACATACCTTTATGTTTTTTGAAGTTTATCGGTTTCGTTAGAACTCTTTCTTCTTACGTTGACCTCCTTAGTTGGACGGACTGAAGTCCGAGATGATGTTTCGGTGTCAGTAGTTCTGTCATACCATGACCGTGTTTTTGTCTTTATATCTAGTTACCTTGTTTTATCTTTCGGGTCTCTATTTAGGTCTGTGGATACCTGTGGAATAGAAACTGTTTCCTCCGTTCTTATATGTTACCTAATTTCTGTTAGAGAAATTGTTCACCACGACCCTTTTGACCAGTTGGTGAACATTTTCTTACTTTGATCTTGTGAAAGATTGTGGTATGTGTTTTTATTTGAGTTTTACCTAACTTCTAGATTTACATTCTGGTCTTTGATAGTTTTTATTTGAGTTTTACCTAACTTCTAGATTTGCATTCTGGTCTTTGATATTTTGACGATCTCCTCTTGTATCTGTTTTGTAAGAGACTGTATGTAGTGTCATCCTAGGAGATACTGGGTGGAGGGTCTTATAACCTTTATTTTCGTTTTTATTTGTTTACCCTGGATTAATTTAAATTTTCGAAGACGTGTTGTTTCCTTTGATATTCGTTCCACTTTTCTGTCGGAAGTCTTACCCTCTTTTATCATCGTTTGCTTCGTTGACTGTTTGTTGATTAGAGTTTTTATATGTTCGTTGAGGACGTCGGGTTAAGGTCTTTTTATTTACTGGGTCAGTTTTTTACCCGGTTTCTTGATTCATCTGTAAAGAGGTTTCTTCTGTATGTCTACCGATTGTTTGTGTACTTTTCTACGAGTTGTAGTGAGTAATAGTCTCTTTACGTTTAGTTTTGGTGTAACTCCATCGTAAAGTACGGTCAGTCTTACCGACGTTAGGTTTTCAGATGTTCGTTATTTACGACGTCTCCCACACCTCTTTTCCCTTGGGAGAATGTGACAACCACCCTTACGTTTGATCATGTCGGTGATACCTCTTGTCACACCTCTAAGGAATTTTTTAACGTTTATCTTGACGGAATACTGGGTCGTTAGGGTGACGACCCGTATGTGTGGCTCCTTTGGTCTTAGCTTTCTCTGTACACATGGGGTGACAAGTAGTGTCGTGACAAATATTATCGGTCCTGTACCTTCGTTGGATCTACGGGTAGTCGTCTACTTACCTATTCTTTCGACACCATGTATATGTGTTACCTCATAATGAGTCGGTAATTTTTCTTATGTAAACTTAGTCAAGATTACTCCACCTACTTTGACCTCGGATAATATGTCTCACTTCATTCGGTCTTTCTTTTTGTGGTTATGTCATATGATTGCGTATATATACCTTAAATCTTTCTACCATTGTTATTGGGAGATACGCTCTGTCGTTTTCTCTGTGTCTACATATATTGTCAGAAAACCTGAGACACCCTCTCCCCCTCCCACCCTACCAAACCCTCTTACCGTGACTTTGTACATATTATAGTATATACTTTGTTTAACGGTCAGGTCCAAACTACGTACTATGACCTACGAACCCCGACCACGTGACCTCTGCTGGGTCTCCCTACCTTGCCCCTCCCTCCTCCCTCCCCCCAAGTCCTACCCCTTGTACACATATTGACACCACCTAAGTACAACTACATACCGTTTTGGTTATGTTATAACATTTCATTAATTGGAGGTTGATTTTATTTATTTAAATATAAATTTTTATTTTTATTTATTTATTTATAAATAAATATTTATTTATTTTATTGGAATTTTAAATCGAAATTCTTTATTTATTTATTTATTTATTTTGTGAAGATGTCTCATCATTGAAATTTGTACTCGATGTAGAGACCATCTCTAGGAATTTTGGACTTGTCAACTCTCGTGACGTACCTTCTCTACAACTGTCTATCCTTTTACTAATGGATCTACAATAACATTTATTTCACGATCAAAAGGAATAAAATCCAAGTATTAAGTTTTGATATAAAAATCGTCAAATAAAGATCACATACAGGTCGGAGATTTATTGTACGTAAAAAAAAAAAATTGAAAGTCATAAAAATCCACTTGTTCTCCTTTTTTTTTTTTAGTCTCCTAGGAGTGACGGAGTAAATAGGACTGTTCGTATAGTTCTGAAGTCGGGATTTAAATGTGTGAAACCGAAACCGTTGCAAATGTGACCATAAAACTACTTCACTAAGGGTAAAAGTGTAGGAGTCTTTTTATACACGGTCCTCGTCACCGACGTATTGGTAGGTACACCTATTAATGGGAGGTACTGCCTACTTCTGTCGACGTAGTTGAGTTCATTCCCTTACTTTTGTTACGAAAGATGTCCAATCCTCAGTCCCTCGGGTAATTGACTTCACGATAATTCCATTATTGATGGAGTCTAAACACGATAAAGGATCCTTTTTGATTTTCGTGTCTTGGAATTGTAGAACTACGTGAAGACTGTTACTAAACGAACGTCTCCAGGTACAAACATTTACAAACGGTGTCTGACGTAAAGTGTAGGAGTTCTTACCTAAAGTTAACAATCACATATAACTAAAAAGTCTTTCTACACAACTTGAGGTTTGACCACCCTTAAGTCACTCATTAAAGTCCCATAATTTCGGGAGTAATCCGAAGGGTTAGGTCATAAGGACCCAAAGGGAACACCGAATCGACCATTTCTTAGGCGGACTTTATACCCTCTGGACCCAAACTAGGGACCCAACCCTTCTAGGTGACCTCTTCCCTTTCCGACGGGTGAGGTCATAAGACCGGACCTCTTAAGGTACCTGACATCTCAGGTACTCCAGGGTTTCTCAGCCTGTGTTGACTCTTTGAAAGTGAAAGTGAAGTCCCCCTTTGAGACGAACAAACAGTGAACAAACAGGTATTACAAAGAAGATACAAAAGTCAAGTCAACGAGTACAGACTGAGAAACACTGAGTACCTGACGTCGTGGAGTCCGAAGGGACAGGAAGTAATGGAGGACCTCGAACGAGTTTGAGTACAAGTAGCTCAGTCACTACGGTAGGTTGGTAGAGTAGGAGACAACAGGGGAAGAGGAGGGCGGAAGTTAGAAAGGGTCGTAGTCCCAGAAAAGGTTACTCAGTCAAGAAACGTAGTACACCGGTTTCATAACCGTAAAGTCGAAGTCGTAGTCAGGAATGTTACTTATAAGTCCTGACTAAAGGAAATCCTACCAGACCCACCTAGAGGAACGTCAAGTTCCCTGAGAGTTCTCAGAAGAGGTTGTGGTATCAGGTTTTCGAAGTTAAGAAACCACGAGTCGGAAGAAATACCGGGTCGAGAGTGTGGGTATGTACTGATGACCTTTTTGGTGTCGAAACTGATCTGTTTGGAAACAACCGACTCATTGCAGAGACGAAAAATTATATGACAGATCCAACCAGTATCGAAAAGAAGGTTTTTCGCACATTCACAGAAAATTAAAGTACCGACGTGAGTGACAGACGACACTAAGGTACAAAATTTTACACAATTTTCTCGTGTTGTATGAAGACAGTGAACGAGTAGAAAGATAAAGTATTACAGATCGTGACAAAGTGGGAGAACACGGGAGGACCACGACGTAGCCTGTATTCAGAATAAACAGAACGAACACCGGTCTGATGAGAGAAAATCTGTATACCGTTCCCAGACTTAGGGTCGAAAAGGTTGATAAGGTGCCATGAACTCCAGAGAATAAATCAGGGAGACACGGAGTCAAAGGATGGAACATTGGAACTCGATTTGTGGGACGTCCTATCCCTAAACTTCAGTTATTCTTATTTCGTTTTCATATATAAGAAATATAATAATACATTCAAAAAAAAAGGACATACACACCTACTGGACGTATATGTATTCTCGTAACGTAACAACTTCCCATTTCGAATTAAAGTGGACGATTAAAGTGATAATTCCGTCCTTTCTCGGTCCTCAACGTTCAGGACAGAGTAAAGATAGAAAATTGTGATTGGTAATTATTACCCCGTTCGAAGGTTTCCGTACGGAACGCATTTTCAAAGGATTTTGGAATTGTATGTTCTTGAGTAATTTTTTTTTAACTAGTGTACGTTGACACGAAGATAAACGTTAATTTTCAAATTAATAGTAGTCGTGAATGACTATGGATGTCCCGGTTATTGTGATGATTTAAAAAGTAGTACTGTCTACGACATTACTTTGGTCTCTTGGCTTATGTTTTACTAGACAAACAAAGGAATCCTCCTTATTACGAACGTTTACCCTATGACATCAAAAGGAACGAAGAAAACATTTGTTACTTCGTGTGTCTCGTTATACTAGTAATCTGAGTGGGTGACCGAGGTTAATTAGTTTAGTTGTTAAGTGATAAAAGTAAACTCTTCAGTACCAAGGATTATCACGTACAAAACCATTTCCGGACAAAGTTAAACACGTACGCATTCTAGAGTCAAATGAGAGTAAGAGTAAAAGATAAAACGATACTAAGAAATGACAAAGATTCAGTTTTATGATGTAAAGATATCGTACTTTGATATCATACATTACTTTTACAATAAAAATTTAGTAAAAAAAGAGATACCGAACAATTCATAAACTCGTTTGTCGGATAATGAATACAAAGTTACTTATTGAATGAATGAATGTATTTTTGTAATTAACTCCTGTATAATTTTATTTAGTAATATTGAGTGGTGACTTTCAAAAGAGTCTCAAATATTTTCGTGTCAATGTTGAAAACCATTTTCATACCTACACCAAACCGAAACTTGACGACTTTTCTTAGTCAATTTAATATCCACCTTCCTTATCGACTTGTGACACTAGGTAAAACAATAAAAATTGTCCGAATTTACATCGGTGAGGTTTTGACTTCCTGTTTTAATACGACCATAATCGTCCGTTATTATGGAAAAAGACTTACAAGAGTCTGAAACACATATAGTTGAACTTCAAAACTATGGTTAGTGTGCCTTAAAAATTTTTCGTTGAAAATTAGTGTAATGTTATATAAGGTCAATACAATAGTACTAGTTCTTTTGTTCAAGGTCGATTCGTGACGTATTAGTTCATTCTGAGGTTTAGACACAGAAGCCTCCGTCCCAGATCTTTGAGAAACCCTTTGTCACCGTGATTTCACTAGACACTCTCCACAAAAACAAAAGGAAAACAAACAAAAATAAAAAACCGGTATGGTGCCCCGTACACTCTAGAATCAAGGGTTGGTTCCTACCCCGGACTCAAGGGACGTCACCTTCTCACCTCAGAATTGGTGATCTGGTGCTCCCTTCAGGAGTACAATCCACTACATCCCTACCACGTCTCCAAGACAAACTTTCCTCCCCTGTGTCCTCTCGGTCACTTTCCCCGCTACTCTCCTCTGAAGTACCTCGCGAACCCACAAACCGACTCAAAATCTCTCTTCCTACTAGCCCCGCCCCGAAGGGACCACCGAGTCTCCCATTTCTTAGGTGGACGTTACGTCCTTTGGGTCCAAGTCAGGAACCCAGTCCTTCTAGGGGACCTCTTCCTTTGCCGTTGGGTGAGGTCATAAGAACGGCCCCTTTAGGGTACCTGTCTCCTCGGACTGTCCGATATCAGGTACCCTAGTGTTTCTCAGCCCGTGCTGACTCACTCGTTGTCTTGTGTGAATCTTCGTACACAAATCCTTTTTGTGTGACTTTGGTCCAAGACCAAAGATCCTTCCTTTGTCATATTTCTTTCCTTCCGTTTATGTCCACCTTGGTAAGCTATAATACTTCCCGGTCCGACTTGTCTAGTCCGCGACAGTCCGAGTCTCCCGATGTGGAATTTCAATAGGATAAAAGGAGGAAGGGTATTTTCAGTTCCTCCTGAGTTGGATTATTTATAGTCAAAGAAGTAATTATGGACTAGAGATAACGTCGTCCACGAGACCAGGGACCTTTGGACACAAGTGGTTCTAGTGGTTAGTTTAGAGTCATCAGTTAAGGTAACCCGTCGGAAATTCGAACGTGAAACGGTATCTATAAACTTTCTTTTCACTTGTGACACATAAGGAAGGAAGTGTGAGCAGAACCTATGACAAGAATTAAATTTCTTTAGATTTTTCATTTTTGTACTCGTAAGGTGTGTGGAGTGTTACTTTATTCTTGACATGTCCCCTCGAAGACCCTAAAGATTAGTAAGTTTTCACTTTAGATTAAGTAACAAAATAAATAAGTTGTTTGACATTTTTACACGTTACACGTTCCCCGACAAAATCTCCATTTGTCATGGTTCTACTTCCTCTGTATCGGGCGATTTCCTCTACCTGTTCTCATGGTCGACGACTTTACGGGTGTGACCCATATGTGTGTGTGTGTGTCCTGAAAGTACCCACCCCTCGTGTTTCTTCACTGTGGTAGAAACAGCGATTGTCAAATGTTTTCCTCTGGGACGTCTTCGACTGAGAAATTTCTGTCTCTCCTGACTCAAATTTCTGCTCTCATTCCTGTAAACTCTGTCTCTCTGACAGTTTACGTTTCCCGTGATTTTCACTTGACATTCTCTCTTTTGTTTCTTTTTCTTAATGCCTTCGTCATTACTTTCATTTGTCAAATAAATTAACACACAGAAGACGATTTTCAATTGTGATGGATAACCACTTACCTTAAAAGTAGTGTCCCTTTACACAACCAAAACTCGTAGTCATGTGTAAAGAAAGGTACCACCAAAAGGTGACAAATAAATTTGATCCTTATAGGTGAATAATAAACGAAACAAAAGGATGACGAACTCCAACTTAGGTATATAGATACCTAGACGTAGAGAATGTTCGGTGTACTAGTTTTCTCAGAACGATATATAATACTTATCTCTCTTATATCAGATTATATATTTATTTGTAAACCCTCCTTTCACATATTTACCTTGGTAAAGTTACGTTTGTTGGTTTTTCCAAAGTGTACAACTTTATCGTATTTTATGATGTTAGTTAATATTCATGGAAAACAAAAAACTTTTTGTTACGGACGAGGGACCAATCTCTCTCGTCAAAACTCCTACATGAGTAATTATTTTAGTATTTTGAAGATTTGTTCAACGGAAGTGTCTAGTCAGAGAGGTAGAAGATAAAGGCAGTAGACGAAAATCTACAAAAGAAAACTTTGTTAAAACATCGTGGGGTTCCGGTCTCTTGTGTTCGGTCAATCTAGGGGAACGATGTTTGGCAAGAAGGTTTATCCAGTGAAAGATCAATTTTTAATAGAAAGTTCCAAACTCTATAGAACATAGTAATTCACTTGGAGACTCCGTTTCTTTTCGAACTAACTCACTTGTCACGGTTGATCAGACCAAGTCTCACGAACACCGACCCACACACACACACAAACCCCCACCCCCACAATCTTATATAACTTCACCTAAGTACTCGGTTTCCCTTGGTAAGACGTGGGGAGGGGGGGTAAGACGGTGACTGACGATTGGGAGACGAGGAACCTATTTACCCCTAAGGTCAAAAGTGTCGTTGTCGTAGAGACACTAAAACTCCCCTAGACCATTTGATTTAGGGTAAAAGGATCGAAGTAGTGGACCTTTCTCCCCATCTCTGTCATGAACCCTACCCCTCCGTTCCCCTTCGAAAGTCACAATGGACGGACCCGTCCATACACGAGTGCCCAGGGGGTACACGAGTGAGTGGACCTTGTTCCAAGAGTTGTTGCCTTTTCAGTCGAAGACCCAGATGAGATTTTCGGTGAGGTAAGTAAGAGACTGATTGGTTTTGTAAAAACCTGAGAAGTGATCACACACAATTCGACAGGTCATTGTTGATAAATTCAACAGGATTCGACAAGAGCTCATTCGTAAAAAGTTTTCGAGAACGATACTACAGGACGATAGTCAAGTCAAGTCAAGTCAAGTCAAGTCAGTGAGTCAGCACAGGCTGAGAAACGGAAGAGGAGGACGGGGTAGGACGATATCACTATTCAT
Source organism: Capra ibex (assembly GCA_006410555.1). Taxonomy (NCBI): domain Eukaryota; kingdom Metazoa; phylum Chordata; class Mammalia; order Artiodactyla; family Bovidae; genus Capra; species Capra ibex. Next base: position 51,876,626 of record SJYO01048061.1, on the reverse strand, counting down.
TAAAGATAAAACTAAAAAAAAAAGTGGTTCTCATTTTTGACTTTTATCGTACTGTTTCCTCTTAATAGAAAAAGTCTCTATATTAATTCTTTCTTGGTAGAGTGACTGTATCTTTATATAGGTACTACTATACTAGTATTATTTACATATATTTTTATATTGACGAAAGGTAACATCATCCAAGTCCTTACTAAAAAAAAAGAAAATGAATAAACATTAATAAGATAATACATAGTGAATATAGTTTCTTAAAAATTTTACGATTTTTTTTCCTCGGTAGTTTCTGTCGTCTAGTAAGGACGGAATTTAGTTGAAGTCAAAGTTTATATCGGTAATAACCTATATATATGTAACACCAGTCTCCAGAGACGAATAGTTTTACACTGGTATATTAAAGATTTGATTCCCTGTGTAAATATTTAAATATTTAACCTAATACTGTGTACAATATTTAACTCTACTAAATTTGTGGAATACCACCGCGTCACCAATTCTTAGTCGTACTTCGTCCTCTACGTTCTCTACACCCAAGTTAGGGACCCAGTCCTTCTAGGGGGCCTCATCCTTTACCGTTGGGTAAGGTTTTAAGAACGGACCTTTTAAGGTACCTGTCTCCTCGGACCGTCTGATATCATTTCCCCAGCGTTTCTTAGTCTGTGTACTGACTCGTGTTGTGTTTGTAGAATATGTATTCTCAATTGGAGTTAAAGATTATTAATATATATCATACTTTTATAATTTTAAGAGGGATTCCTTTTTATCACTCCGACTTATTAGAATTATATGAAACTGGGTTTACTGTAGAGTGACGTCTAACTTACGTCTTAGTCTATACTTTTAGTCTAACAGAAAATTAATTTCGATTACAATTTCTACAGTTTTAAGAGGTTCGGTCCGAAGTCGTTAAGCACTTGGCACTTGAAGGTCTACAAGTTCGATCAAAATCCTTTCCGTCTCCTTGGTCTCTAGTTTAACGGTTGTATGCGACCTAGTACCTTTTTCGTTCTCTCAAGGTCTTTTTGTAGATGAAGACGAAATGACTGATACGTTTTCGGAAAGTGACACACCTAGTTTTATTTGACACCTTTTAAGACTTTCTCTACCCTTATATGGTCTGGTGGGTTGGACGGAGAACTCTTTGGACATATGTCCAGTCCTTCGTTGTTAATCTTGACCTGTACCTTGTTGTCTGACCAGGGTTTATCCTTTGCCTCATGCAGTTCCGACATATAACAGTGGGACGAATAAATTGAAGATACGTCTCTTGTAGTACTCTTTGCGACCCGACCTTCTTCGTGTTCGACCTTAGTTCTAACGGTCCTCTTTATGGTTATTGAAGTCTATACGTCTACTGTGGTGGGAATACCGTCTTTCACTTCTCCTTGATTTTTCGGAGAACTACTTTCACTTTCTCCTCTCACTTTTTTAACCGAATTTCGAGTTGTAAGTCTTTTGCTTCTAATACCGTAGACCAGGGTAGTGAAGTACCGTTCATTTACCCCTTTGTCACCTTTGTCACAGTCTGAAATAAAACCCCCGAGGTTTTAGTGACGTCTATCACTAACGTCGGTACTTTAATTTTGTGCGAATGAGGAACCTTCCTTTCAATACTGGTTGGATCTGTCGTATAATTTTTCGTCTCTGTAATGAAACGGTTGTTTCCAGACAGATCAGTTCCGATACTAAAAAGGTCATCAGTACATACCTACACTCTCAACCTGGTGCTTCTTTCGACTCACGTCTTCTTAACTACGAAAACTTGACACCACAACCTCTTCTGGGAACTCTCAGGGAACCTGACGTTCTTCTAGGTTGGTCAGGTAGGATTTCCTCTGGTCAGGACCCACAACAAACCTTTCTGACTACGATGTCGACTTTGAGGTCATGAGACCGGTGGAGTACGCTTCTCAACTGAGTAACCTTTTCTGGGACTACGATCCTCCCTAACTCCCGTCCTCCTCTTCCCCTACTGTCTCCTACTCTACCGACCTACCGTAGTGACTGAGCTACGTGTATTCAAACCCACTTGAGACCCTCAACCACTACCTGTCCCTCCGGACCGCACGACGCTAAGTACCCCAGCGTTTCTCAACCTGTGTTGACTCGCTGACTTGGCTTGACTTACAATTTCTCTAAAGATTTTTACATGTCGTCACGATGAGAAGAGTGATTCTAAAAATAAATCGTTATATATCGGTAATAATTATTTTTATAATTTATTATTTTTACAGTTTATTATTACTCAAGTAATAATGATACAAATTTACTTAATTATTTACTTATTTTAAAAGAATCAAATTTAATACCGTACATAGGTAGCTGTATAGAAGGGTTTCCAAGAAATCTTAGAGTTCTTAATACATTCTCATTTTTCTTCAAGATTTAGGTTTTCTTAGACTCTTGACGACGATGTGTTATACGTATTTGTTATTAAATTATTGTTCGCAAGTTCCCAGTTCCTTTTAGAAAATTGACAAATATATTTATTTTGTGAAGTATCGACGTTTTCGTACTTTATGTAAAACGGGGTACTTAGGTAGACTCCAAGAGAAAAGAGTACAACAAGATACGGAGGACGGTCCGAGTCTTTACATATAACTTGTACATTTCAAGTCTTTTGTAAACTAATGACTTTTTTATCCCGTTATGTACGATAAAAAAAATTGTTACACTTTTAAATTGTTTTTAAAAAGGACTCACAAAATAAAAAATTTGACAAAGGGGGGTGGGTGGGGTTCATAAAATCTCAGAAATAACTTAAACAATGTAAAAAACAAAAGAAAAAACCAAAAAAGTGGTACCCCGTACACCCCAGAATCGAGAGGGTGGGCTCTAACTTGGGTGTTGAGGGGTATGACCTTCCGCTTCAGAGTTAGTGACCTGACGGTCCCTTCAAGATTTTGAAGAATTCTTACTCGAGTAAAATGAAGCAAAAAAGTAAACTTTTACAAAAAATTTATTCTTTCATTTATCCGTTGGTATGTCAGGTCAAAAATCATAGTCACAACGAAAGGAACGTAATGAATGTATTGGACAAGGCATCCGAAGGATTTGTAAACAAATCCACTCCGAAAAAAAAAAAGAAAAAGGACTGAACTCTGATCTTTTAAATAAAAATAATAATTGACCCACCATTTATATCAAGATACATTCGATTAATAAATAGTTTACGTCTGTCGAATGCAAAGGGATTCTATTTATAGTCTCCATAAAACAGGTCATTAAAAGATGTTGTCATTTTGTTTCCTTTCCCTAAACTTGACTTCTTACTGTAATACGGAGGTAAAATTAGTAATATGATGAACGACGTCTATGTTCATCTAATTTCTAAAAATTTCTAAAATTTGAAAAAAAAAACCTGGTGAGACGTACCGAACACCCTAGAATCAAGGGAGTGGTCCCTATCTTGGACCCGAGGACCGTCACCCTCGTACTTCGGGATTGGTGACCTGGTGGTCCCTTAAGGGATATTTTGAATTTTCTTTTTTAGTACTCTTTTTAGAAGATGACATTAAGTACAATAGTCACCAATCACTGTAATAAAATCACCACGCAACGTTGGTTACAGAATCATTTTCACCATCTGGTCTTTTATAGGTAAAGAGCATCTAGCATCCCTATTCATACCAAAGACCTTTTCTCGACACGGGAAACATAGGGACGAGAGAATCTCCGTCTGTAAGGACACGTAAGTTCCGATAGAAAAAAGGAGGTGACAAAACAGAAGTAGTGTGGACGTGTAGGGGTCCTCTTTTGTAACAGGGGACTAACAGAGGTAATCTCCGACGAGACAAGACTGATGAGTAAGTAATCACTTCTCCTCCGTGACCAGGTAAGGAAGGAGTCGTCACGGAGGACCTTTGACCGTCAGGATGAGGGTTAAGGGAGGGGTCTCAGGTATAATGACAGATCTGGAAGTCCTGTGGGAAGGAACAATGAACTGCTGAGACCGTTGACGGACTACCAAAAGGGAAAGAGTGGTACACAACGGTAGGAGACACGTCCATTGATTTGTGAGGTATTACTTCCGAGAAAGCATAACAGGAACAGTTTGTCGGAGAACACTGGAACGAAAGTGGGGATTATCAAGAACTTGGTAACACTTTAATGACTCTGTTATGTGTTGTTACGTCATTATAAAGAGTGGTAATCACACTCAAGAAAGGAGTAACAATGTGGAGAAGGACAGCCCCTGATATAGAACCGTCAGAGACTAACAGATAAAATTACACAATAAACACACTTTTCATAATATTTGGATAACGTTATATCATGATACACCGGCTGACACAAGCAATCCATGGTTTCGATTGAAACAACCTGAATTGCTTCTTTGACCTGAATTGTTTACACGGAAGTCTCGTCTTGGATAAGTGTACATCCCTTGAATAACATTACTGTATTTTCTAGGTAAACTGTTCGATTATGTAGATTGTCCCCTGAACGACTACCGATGAAGAGTGACTGTAGAATATTAAAGACAGATGAGGGAGAGGGGGGTCACTGTAGGTATACTACAAAAAATTCGGTTAAATAGACTCTTATTGAAAGTAGGAGATTAAAAATACGAATTCAGTAATGTTAAAAGAATGAAATTATAGATTTAATCAATGGTTCATTTTATTTCAGTCACTTCGTTTTTAATAAAGGAGTCTCCGATGTTAAAGACCTTCAATTGTCTCTCGAGAGTCAGAATAAATAGAAGAAAAAGAACGGTGAGAATACTTTTCAAGACACTATATTTTAAAACTTACCTCAGGACAATAAATTTTCTGCCATCCGTCTTTACCTTGTGATTCGTAATTCGAAACGTAAACCTAAATTTAAGTTTTGGTTTACTTACCTAGGAAATCAAATTTGTTGTAAGTGTTGTTGTAATCATAAAGAGTCGTTCTGTATCTACTTCTGAAACTTCTTCTCTTTGAATACCTTTTAATTCAACGTATTTCTATGAAAATATCAGTAAAGCCACATAAACCGATCTTAAATGTGAAAACTTTACTTCTTTTTATCACAGAAACTAGAAAGGGAGGAAATTATATGTTTGTTATTATAAAAACTGATAAAAGGAGTAGAATAGACGTGGATATTTTACTTCCGTTCCTCGGAATAGATCTACTGGTTAGTGCCAAGTTATTTTCACGAAATGTGAACATCCTTATTCGGTACTCGTGTAGAGTTTAGTGTATCCACGTTTATTATCCAAACCCCTCCCACCCCTCACTCCCACTCAACGGAATCCTTATCCAGTTTATATTAAGAAAATGAAAGAAGAATGTTGAGAAAGGTTCTTTCACGGTTCAGAATTACTCTTAGAGGTCCTTCCGTCGTAAGGAAAGAGGGTCTTGCCCTATGACTAAGTGTGACTATCGTTTCACTTTCGAGTGTCTTTAGGGAGATCGTTCGTGGATTCACGGAAATGATTAACGGTTCGACGGTTCAAGTGGAAGGGCATGTACAAGGTATATACTTCAAGAATCTACGGTGAACGTAAAAATGGTGACTTATTACCAACTCTCTTAGTGAAATATTTGTTTTTCTCATTGGTAGATATTTCTTCGACTTACATATTGTTAGGTGAGGAGGGGATGTGAAAAGAAATTTGTTTACGTGGTCGTCGTATGACCTTGTCAGGTTGTCTTTTATTTTCTTAGGGTCGTCATGGTGTCTTCTATTCTGGAGAAGTACGGCGTTGGGTCCCCATGGCATCCTACACGTGCTGTTACCTAACAACCAAATAAATCGTAATTGGCTTTCGCCGTAAGACTGTCAAAGCTTTAAGAACCGGTAGTCCCAAGTGAGGGGAGTAACGGGGATTTGTCGATACGATATTAACATGTTTTTCTCTTTTTTCTTTAGCGAGGATCACAAAAACTAGAGAAGTAGATGGAGTATCTAAACATCGACATAAGACTGTCTACAGAAACAAAATAGTAACTTGTTTAAACCTATTTTGATACCAATCGGTTGTATTCTATTGAATTACAAATGACGGTCTAGTATTTATTCCGATAGTAAAGAGGGTTACAATGATTAAGTCATGTACTTTGTTAAAATTTATGAGATATTAGTACATGAAAAAACTTTCTTTGTATAACTGGGGTCGAAACTGGTGTTTGCAATTTGATGATCCATATTATCTCGGGTGTAAATTATCACCACGTTTGTAGATTTCTTTCGAAGGCAGGTGGATAGTGTTAAGACATGAGTAGTTTACGTAGTGAATATTTGTCCATATCACAGGAATTTCTTCATAAGTACCCATTTATTTCAACTCACTCCTAATTTGGGTTCAGGAAACCTTTGTGATTTCTACTGTCTTCATTTTCATCAGATTTAAGGATCAAACCAGATCTTAAGTCCCTATTACTAATTTTAAATTCTTTTTAGTGTTAGAACGACTACAACGTTATTACCTTTAATATACGATTGTACAAGGACTCCGGTACTGTCTTAATGTAATGGAAAAACCTGTCGATACATCGTTGTGTAAAGTTCTCACTGTATGTTCAGGAATAGAACGAAATAGAGTGTATTTTAAGTCCCCCTTTTATAGTGTACGTGGCTTTGAGTAGTAAGAGAGGTATCACAGGTATTCGGTACAAAACCTTTCTTTTTAAGATACCATAGGATTAACTACGATGGACTTTTTCTTTTACAGACACTAGTTTACTCATACCCTTTATTACTTAATTTCCAATTTCAATTTATTACTCAATTTTAAGATGCCATAGGATTAACTACGATGGAATTTTGTCTTTTACAGACACTAGTTTACTCATACCCTTTATCTCAATTTCCAAAGAAAAGAAGTATTGAGAGTTTGAAAATCCCGTGAAATACTCCTTCTATTTCATCCGTTATCAAGACTTTGGATCTCGAATGACACCTGAAAGAAAGTTCCTGATAGAGTACTCGAATCACTGAACACTTTGTATAAGTACCTTTACTATCCCAACCCTCGAAATCACTTACAAGGTAGAGTTTGTGTTTCCGTAACCATACACTGGAAGAGTTAGTGAGTTTACTTTTTATGGATTCGAGTGTGAGTAACATATAAGTCGGGACATCATAATTAGGACGAACCACTTATTACCATTGTCACCGTCAGGATGGTTATTATCGTAACCATGGGACCAGGAATAGTTTCTCAGTCTGTTGGTGGTCCGTCTTTTTTTTCCTTTTTTCATATGTTACAAGACATAATAAATACTATAGTACCCGAGTGGTCTTCAAATAGACTCCTAAGATCAGAACTTACGTTGTACTTGAGAGACACACTTAGATTCATGTAGGATTTGGAGATGAACGGATTAAAGGAAGTAGGTTCTTTACCCGACTGGAGTGTAGGTTATACGTAAATATTCCAATTATACTAAACCGACTTGGTGAGTCATCACAACGACGATACATTGGTCGACGTGTGTTCGGTACGAGTAGATTGTTGAACATTAAGATTAATTTCTATTTATCTTAATTAAAATATCAAGACTTAACAAGGTGAAGGTAGTGATTTTAATGTATTATTTTAATACTTTACAATAACCGTCTTCGGTTTGTCCCGACTTCTTTCTTTATATAACTCTCCAATGCGTCACATTTTTTCGTACTCATGTACCGTTGTGAATAATGTACAGTTATCTATTATTAATCTCTTCCCTTACCGTTGGGTGACGTCTTAAGAACGGACCTTTTAAAGTGCCTGTCTCTTCGGACCGTCCGGGGTCAGGTATGCCAGGGTTTCTCAAGCCGTTCTGACTTGCTAACTCGTGTGTATTATTAATGACAACAAAATCAAATGAACCACAGGTACGTAAGTAAGTAAGTAATCTAAAATGACTATTTAATGAGACACGAACCCGAAGGGACTATCGAGTAAATGATTTCTTAGACGGACGTTACATCCTCTGGGATCAAGCTAGGGACCCAACCCTTCTAGGGGACCCTTTCCCTTGCCGATGAGTGAGGTCATAAGACCGGACGTCTTCAGGTACTCGATATGTCAGGTACCCCCGCATCTCTCAGCCTGTGCTGACTCGCTGAACGTACAAGTGATGAGATACGGATCTTGATAGGACGTACGTACGAGTCAGGGAGTCAGGACAGACTGAGAAACGTTAGGGTACCTGACATAGGAGGTCCGAGGAGACAGGTACTCTAAAAGGTCCGTTGTTATGACCTCACCCAACGGTAAAGGAAGAGATCCCCTAGAAGGGCTGGGTCCCTGGTTTGGACTCAGAAGACGTGACGTCCGTCTAAGAAATGGTGACTCAATGGACCCTTCGGGTTCCCGATAGATACAATTCACGATCTATTTTACTACTGGTTTGTACCAAGGGTGGAAGTTCGTCGGACGTTATAAAATAGTTATTTTCTTTGTAAAAGTTTACGTAAACTTTTCGTCTTCCATCTAGACATAAAATATATCGTAAATTTTGTTTACTTAGTTTATCATGTGATATGTATCCTTAAGAAAATTTTAATGAACATAGTCCACGTCGAACGAACCCCGACCACGTACCCCTACTGGGTCTCTCTACAACACCCCTCCCTCCACCCTCCCCCCAAGTACAAACCCTTGCGTACATTCTTAATTTCTAAAAATTTAAATTTTTTTTAATTTTTATTTTTTTTTTAATGAACATAGTTACTATACCATGTCTAAAGGTAGGAAATCTGATCTTAGATTTTGGATTTATGGATGTCAAATCTCCACAAAACCACGTTATCTCCTTTTAAAGACCAACTCTTGTCGACTTTAACATGGATTTCGTATTTTTGATGGAGGCTGTTAGAAACCCCTTAATTTTGTTATGAAAGAAACGTGGAATTAATTTCAGTCCTTTCTTAGAATGAAACAGTCTGGACTGTTAGTGGTGGAAAGTAAAGTTGATAAAATTAATTTTATGGATCGTTGAACCGTCATCAGAATGGCTAATTGACTTGGTGGTGAATTGAGAAAATCTTTGTCGATAGTCTAAGGTTTACTTCCACGTCGTTGTCGACATTCAAGTAATATACGTATGACCCATTTACAAAAATAAAAAAAGGTGGGTGTTAGTGTGTAGATCCGATTTTGTGGTCATTCTTATAAACCCCGTTGTTCTTTCGTCAACGTTAAAGAAACAGATTCGAGGGATGTCGGTCTGAGAAAAGATCACCCCGCCCCGCCCCCCCTTCGTTGTTTTTCATACAAAGGTGGTGAGAAAACCTGTAGTAAAAATCGTGAATGGTTTCCATAGACCCTTCCCCGAAGGGTCCACCACGACCTCCATTTCTTAGACAGACGGTTACGTCCTCTGTTTTCTCTACGGACAAACTAAGGACCCAGTCCTTCTAGGGGACCTCCTCCCGTACCGTTGGGTGAGGTCATAAGAACGGACCTCTTAGGGTACCTACCTACTCGGGCCACCCGATACCAGGTACCCCAGTGTTTCTCATCCTGTCCTGACTTCACTGAATCGTGTTTCCATATGCCCTATCACTTATTAAGAGTTGGAAATAAATCGTGGGCACGGGAGTATTTGTGTATTATCTACGGTGAATGTTTAAGTATGGAGGTCAGGATCTAATTGATATAAAAGACTAAAAGACATCAAACAAAACCGGGGTAGGACACCGTATTCCCTAAAATCAAGGGATTGGTCCTTAACTTGGACGTGAGTACGTAACGTTCGTGACAGAATTGGAGACCTGATGGTCCCCTCAGGGACTAAAAGACATAAGAACTACAAGACCTTAGACCTCAGAACGAGGGTCAGTGTCCGAAAAGTATACGTTTCGTTGAATAGGTCTCGAACATGAGAAATGGTTGAGGTGGTAGTCCAAGAATGTAAGGTCCTTCGTTATGAGGAGACGAATTAGTAGGGTCCCAGTCCATGGTCTGACGATCTCTGTCGGGACAAGAGGTCTCTGACGACTTTAAAAAGTTTGACCAGAGAGGATTCGGACGGATGGGGCGGAACGGGCACGTTTTCTTTGTCATTTCCGAGGATGGGTGCGAAAGGGGAAAGGGGTTGGGACCACGAAGAGGTGCACCGGGGTGTACTGTACTACATGAGGACGGAGAACCCTTGACACTTATTGTTTGAAAAAAAAAAAAAAAATTACAAAACCACAAAACCGGGTCTCCTTCCACTCTAGAATCGAGAGGTTGGTCTATAGTTTGAATATGGGAGACGTAATTTTCCACTTCAGAATAGAGGACCTGGTGGTTCTGGTGGGTTTGATAGAAAAATTATCGTCAGTATCTGATTAGACAACCGGAGCGGTATATATTTATTATTATTTTGGGTGTAAAGTTTTGTCCGGGTCTGAAGTCACTCAGGATCTAGGGTATACTTTGACGTGTCGACGGCGGAGTAAACCTCTGTAGAGTCAGAACTGTACAAATTTCATCTTGAAAAGTAAAAGGGGTTTAATGTAGGGGTATGGTGGTTTTTCGGAACGATAAATAGGTTAATGAACTCGAACTTTCTACGGGTTTAGTCAAGAGATATCTAAAGGTTTTCATTTAATCTGTTTACGAAAGTCAACGAGTCTTTGAGAGGTACTATAGGTGACATAAAATCTACCTTAGGTACCAATAATTCTCCCAACACACGTACGATTCAGTACTGACTGAGACGTTAGGGTACCTGACGTCGGATGGTCCGAGGAGACAGGTACCCTAAAGGGTCCTTTCTTATGACCTCACCCAACGGTAAACAAAGAGGTCCCCTAGAAGGACTGGGTCCCTAGTTTGGACACAGAGATCGTAACGTCCGTCTAAGAAATGGTGACTCGGTGGACCCTTCGGAGACTTCTCCCAATTACAGAGACTTATTAGACCGAAAGTGAGTGAAAGGTAGATGAAGTGAAAGGAAGTCGATGAGACCAGAAGAAAGTCAAGACTTCTCCACTCTGAAAAGATGGAGTCCGGAACCGTCTTTACTGGGTGTGACAAGTAAGACTCACAAAGTAAAAGAGGGTTCAGAAGGAACCAGATTTAGGAAGAGCGGATAATCCCGAGTCGAATTTACGTCGAACCCCGAAGGGATCACCAAGTCTACCCTTTTCTTAGACGGACGTTATGTCCTCTGGACCGAAACTAGAGACCCAACTCTTCTGGGGGACCTCTTCCCTTACCGTTGGGCGAGGTCATAAGAACGGACCTCTTAAGGTACCTATCTCCTCGGACCGTCCGATGTCAGGTACCCCAATGTTTCTTAGCCTGTACTAACTCTTCGATTGTGAAATTTATGTCGAATTACTCCCAGAAGTGACCAGAACGGATTTTTAAAAAACTATAGAGGATATAGAGGAGATAAAGGGGTAGTAAGGGGGTGTTAAACAAAGGAAAATAAAAATCTGATGAATGATACTAGATATTGGTAAACTTTTAAAATGGACAAATGGACAGGTAACAAAAAAAAGGGTGGGAATCTTCTTGATATTTTCTTACCTAAGGAACAAAAGAAGTAACAGATTTTGGGTATGGATCATAACATGGGCTATGTTTTAACGATTTATTACTTGTCGATTACTTACTCATTTAATTATTACTTACACACACAGACGTGTAGGTAAATTAGTGGGTTTAGTGACGGACACCGACTGTTATATACGACCCCAATACATGTTAAGGGATTTTCAGGATCCATATTGAAGTAGAAAGAGAAAAGAAGGGATTTTTTATATAAAGTTTTGTTCACATTAAATGTAAAATTTTGACAGGTAAAGTCCTACATGAAGAAAGACGGGGTCGTTGTACCTATTCGTTAGTCACGTGTTCGTCTATGTTTCCTTTAAAAGAGATACATTCATCATAACATTTTTTAAAGAAGAATATAGACTGTTTTGCTTTTTGACTACGGACACAATTGTTCGAGATGAACGAATGACACACGGTCTGTGTCTATAATTGTCTAAGTTCTACTTTTTGTATAACTGACGTCGTGTGGGGGAACCCGTAGAACTCGACCGGAAATTTATGAAGTTTCGAGTTTAAAAGTTGTAAGTCGTTCTGAAAAACGTTCGGAGAAGTTGTCTAACAGTCTTTACTCATTATTTATCCTTCATAAACTTTAGAGTACAAACTATAATTGAGACCCAGTATCTGACTTAGAGACTCCAGTTCATCAGTCCGTCATCCTACTTCTTTTATAATGGTCTATATTTGAGACGAACTAAGATAGAAATGTAGTAGAACAATCTTGTCTCCAAGAGTTTTACACGAAGACTTAGTCTATGAGATCCCCACCCCGGAAAATTAGACGCAAAATTGTTCGGGATGCCCAATAAAACTACGTACGATTTTAAACTCTTGGCGAAGAGTTCGTTACATCTGAATCGAATCAGTCAATTTAGTCACAATTTTTTTTTTTTTTTTCTCCAGTCTTAAGGTCCGTCCTAAATCTTAAATCTCAGATTCAGTCACAAAGAGTTAGAAACCGACGTATAATTTTAATAAACTCCTCAATTTTTTTTATCGTTTACGAACCCAGAGTCGAGGTTTCTAAGTTTAAGGACCTTGACCGAACACGAAACCCTAAAAATTGTTGACAGGCACATGAAAACTATGGACTGACCCTGATTCTTTAATGAGAGAGATTCGATATCCATCATAAGTCCTTCCTACCAGTGACAAAAGTAAAAATCTCAAAATAAAAGACCGTGATTATCGAAACCCATGGTATTCCTCTATTACTCACTCATAAATAAGGTGATTTTACATTCTCATTTGTAATGAACTAAATGACAATGAACCTTCTTTTAAACCGTCTAAAGTGAGTTTACTGACTTAAGTCGTCACGATTTTACAATAATTCTCAATCAGAGTCTTTATTCTCAATACTTTTTTCAGTTATAAAAAAGGGAACGTCGAAGTGTCACACGACTTGAACATAACGAACTTATACACATGAGAAAGAGTATTTTACACGGTAATTGGACGGGAAACCTAGTCGTAGTCATCTACAGTAGAAACTGTGTAGGTAGTAACAAGACCATGTTCACTACTCTGATATGAAAAAAAAAAAAAGGGATGCTAAAAAAGACTACACCTGGTAAAAATTTCGTAAATAACTTAAACAATGTTATAATGAAGACAAAAAACAAGACCTAAAAACGGGTGTTCCGTACACCCTAGAGTCGAGGGACTGGTCCCCAATTTGGCGTGGGAGACGTGACCTTCCACTTCAGCATTGGTGACCGGGTGGTCTCTGCAGGGTCACCTTGACAAGAATTTCTAGTTAAATGGTGACAGGGTGTCGTTTCCCCGAAGGGTCCATCGAGTTTACCATTTTTCAGACGGACGTTACACCCTCTAGACCCAACCCTTCTCGGGGACCTCTTCCCGTACCGTTGGGTGAGGTCATAAGAACGGACCTCTTAGGGTACCTGTCTCCTCGGACCACCCAACGTAAGGTGTCCCAGTGTTTCTCAACCTGTACTGACTTCACTGAACCGTACGTGCGTACATCTCGTGTACATTCGGGTGCAAAAATTCGTTACACCGAACGTGTATGGTTCTTTAGTTACTTTAAGACAGGTTAACTTAACTGATGTAAGTCACAGTTAGACATCTGTTTGGATGTAGAGGGAAGATCAACTGTCACTCGGTTGACTACTCGAAATTTGACAGTTCATAGTTGTTCTCTCATCATTTATTCCTAATTCTTATGTCTTTTATATAGTGCCTCTTCAAGGTCACGACAAACATGTACGGAGTACAAGGACTGATTCCCCCTTTAGAATGGTCATTCTGATCGAGACCCGGCTTACTACATTATCTGATCCTTCTTTTAATCGTAGTAATACAAGGGGGAAAGTTACTGGAAGAAACGATGGGAAAGGGGATGAAGGACGAGGACTTTACAAGGAACATAAGTTATTCAACAGTTGTTTAGAGGACTCCTAGGTACTATAGACTTAAAATGAATCCCCTCAGAATCACTGAAAACGTATACTAGGCGGTTCTGTGATTAAGACTACCACCTAAAAGTCCATAGCACCGCCCGTTACCCACTCTATAAAAACGTATCCTCCTAGATGGAACACGGAGAACTCAAGATTATTGTACACCTCGTTGAACTGAACAGTGAAACCAAATAAAGGATGTTCGTCCTAATGAAATCATCCTTCTTATTACCGAGGGGGTTTTATCGGAGTAGGATTAGGAACCCCTTAGACACTTATACAATCGAATATTCCTCTCCCTTCGGACCGCGCGACGTCAGGCACCCCAACGTCTCAGCCTGTGCTGACTCGTTGACTTGCCCTTGCTGTTTTACCACTATTGTCTTTAGTGACTGACGAGAAAACGATTAGGTCATTTAACTGATCCTACCTAACGACGAATGTATCCTTCATAAGTTACGTGTGATAAAGGATAGAGAAGATAGACGACCGGGTACGGTTGGACGGTGGTATTCAGAACGTTACTACCGAGATAAGTTTTGACTCCCCTACATTAATTGTCTATTGGTAGATTATCTGAATTATCTTAATAGAGAACTTACATAATCACGTTAAAAAATTCTTTCTCTCCCTTTGACCATCTTGTTCTCGATAATCGTTTATATGATTTTTTGAGACCACATCGAATAGTGACCCCTTATATTCTACTGAAGCCTCGATCATCTACGAGACTTATTCGTACGGTCCTTAAGTTTCAAGTTTTCTAATAATATTTGGTATGAAAGAAAGGTAATTAGGATTTTTCCCTTTTCCTTACGGCTCCCCCGGAACCAGAGTAGTTGAGAATTTTCATTGTTCTTATGTCGAACTAAGGTGGACAATTGTACCTTCTCGTTATATCTACCGAGGTTTTTACAAAATATTTCTACAAATCTTGTGACTCTCCTGTCTGTATGGTAATTATCTTTACCCCTACTGTCTTCGTAGAACACACTATTGTCGGTGGATTGATGACATTCTTAATTTACAGTTTAGTTTAATGGTAGGTCCTTATGTAGTCTTACACTTTTTTATAAAAGTCGGAAAAAAAGTATAATAGTGAATTCTACCGTTAAAACTTTAACCATAGTCCTTTACAATAAAATTAAGTAATTTCACATTTTGACCAACTGTTTTTTCACTATGTGATCCTAGGGTGTCCTCTTCAGAGATACACACTCACATATTCACTTACACCCACACATGACGGAACAAAGTTTCATTGACTAGCCCATTTTTATCTTTGTATATATTTTACGAAAGACTTAAGATGAATTATTTCTATGACTTCCTAGTAATTTTATACTCTTACCCAGATATAACTATATAATAGGGATCGCAATCAGTGAGTCGACGTAGACTGAGAAACACTGGGACACCTGAAACCAGACGGTTCGAAGAGACAGGTACCTTAAGAGGTCCGTTCTTATGACCTCACCCATTGGTAAGGGAAGAGGTCCTCTACAAGGACTGAGTTCCTAACTTGGACCCAGAGGATGTGACGTCCGTCTAAGAAATGGTAGTCGCGGTGGTCCCTTCGGGGTCATATTAGGGATTCCTTCATTATTCTTATGCCGTCTTGGATATAATTCCCTGGACCGATCTAAGTTTCCGCGAAATTAGTACTTGAATCAACATATATAATAAATGTTATTTTTTTTTTTTTTGAAACCGGTTCATTGAGTTAGTGGTACCTAATCCGTTACTGGATTATTCCGTTTTAGTACAAAAAGATCTCTTAATGTCTTCTCGGGAATGGAATTTAGTGAGATATGTAGACACAAAGGTCAGACGGGATAAAGGTAGACTAAGGAATTGAGAGTCAAAGTCCTTAGATATTCAATTTGGTAAATTAAATTTTGACAAACACCAGTGACACCTATAAACACCTATCATTATTACTTCGCAGTTTACGAGAAAAATTAAGTACAAAAATATTAATGTGCCTGAGTCAAATGAAGTGAAAAAGTACCTTTTTTAACAAAATCTTAAGATTTTAATAAAAACTAAAAATTTAATTCATCATTCTGAGAATTTTTCATAGAGATGTACTTATATAATTCGATGACTGACCCAGTTGTATAATTTTGAAATCCTTAGAAGATAAAATTTCCGTTGAAAAGAGACTCTAGAGTTTTAGTTTACGATATAACACAGATTTTAAGACTTCTAACACATTTATGTCAGAAGTGGTGTATGTGATATATTTAAGTATGTCCCTTACAAATTAGTTCGTCCATTTTCATCTCTGACCAAATAAAGATCTGTGGAAATGAATAGTGTAGTGAATCGTTGTGGTAAATAAGTCTTCTTAGAGACCGTATTTTACGAGACGATTAGGTGAAATAGAGAATGTCACAATGAAAAGAGGGATTAATTTACTTTGTCTATAGTCCATTGTACATTAACTGAAACATAGAAAAGAATAGCTACGGCTGAAAGTGGTGTGTGTATGAACTCCACCATCTCCCTTATCCCTCCCCTTCCCCACTCATCAAAAGAGTAGAAGCAGTTTTACTACGACCTTTTCCCCTCACTTCGCTCAGATAATTCTCATATTTGAGTAAGGTCAGAGTCACCACAGATCTTGTATTTAGTCATTCTAAGTCATGTGAATAATAATATTGATTCGGTCTCTTTAACGTCGTAGATGTTTTCGACTTTACAGATTTTCGATTTAGAAATTTGATTTTAGTATAGGTTCGTAATGTACATTCTTCTCCTAGAGGCAATATTATTTTGTTCTGTCTCAGACTACAGTGGTACTTTCAGATACACTTCTTATCACCCCTTCGTGTATAAGTGTGTGTTTTTACAAGTTTCACAATCAGAGAGTCAGCACAGACTGAGAAACGTTGGAGTACCTGAGTACCTGACATCGGGCTGTCTGAGAAGACAGGTACCTTAAGAGGTCCTTTCATGTGACCTCACCCATCGGTAAGGGAAGAGGTCTCCTAGAAGGGCTGGGTCCCTAACTTGATCCCAGAGGACGTAACGTTCGTCTCAGAAATGGGACACTCGGTGGTCCCTTCGGGTTCTTACGAGTTTGGTGGTATGTGAACACGAGTAAAGTGTTCGATTGTTCCATTACGAGTTTTAGGGAGTTCGGTACGAAGTCTTCATGTACTTGGTTCTTGAAGGTCTACATGTTCGACCTAAATCTTTGTCGTCTCCTTGGTCTCTAGTTTAACGGTTATAGGCAACCTAGTATCTTTTTCTCTCTTAAGGTCTTTTTTTGTAGATGAAGACGAAGTGACTGATGTGATTTCGAAAACTGAACACACCTAGTGTCATGTGAACCTTCTAAGAAGTTCTCTACCTTATCGTCTGGTGGAATGGACGGAGGACTCTTTAGACATACGTCCAGTTCTTCGTTGTCAATCTTGGTCAGTACCTTGTTGTCTGACTAAGTTTCGACCCTTTCCTCATGCAGTTCTGACATATAACAGTGGGACGAATAAATTGAATATAAATTGAATATACGTAGTACTCTTTACGACACGACCTCCTTAGTATTCAATCTTAGTTCTAACAGACCTCTTTATAGTCATTGGAGACTATACGTCTACTATGGTAGGATTACCGTCCCGTTTCTCCTTGACTTCTCGGAGAACTACTTCCACTTTCTATTCTCACTTTTTCGACCGAATTTTAAGTTGTAAGTTTTTTACTTCTAGTACTGTAGGTCAGGGTACCGTTACCCTATTTTACACCCTTGTCTCCGTCTAAAATAAAAGAACCCAAGGTTTTAGTGACGTCTACCACTGACGTCGGTACTTTAATTTTCTACTAACGAGGAACCTTCTTTTCGATATTGTTGGGATCTGTCGTATAATTTTTCGTCTCTGAAGTGAAACGGTTGTTTTCAGGTATATCAGTTTCAATGCCAAAAAGGTAGTCAGTACAAACCTACACTCTCGACCTGGTATTTCCTCCGACTCACGACTTCTTAACTACGAAAGTTTAACACCACGACAGTTTCTAAGAACTGTCAGGGAACCTGACGTTCCTCTAGGTTAGTCAGGTAGGATTTCCTTTAGTCAGGACTTATAATTAACCTTCCTGACTACTACTTCGACTTCGAGGTTATGAAACCGGTGGACTACGCTTCTCGGATGAGTGACCTTTCCTGACACTACGACCCTTTCTAACTTCCGTCCTCCTCTTTCCCCTGTTGTCTCCTACTTGAAGAACCCACCGTAGGGACTGAGTTACCTGTACTTCACTTCAGTGAGTCAACACAGGCTGAGAAACACTGGGGTACCTGACATCGGATGGTCCGAAGAGACAGGTACCCTAAAAGGTCCGTTCTCATGACCTCACCCAACGACAAAGCTCAAACTCATTTAAGACCCTCTGTCACCTCCTGTCCCTTCGGACCACACGACGTCAGGTACCCCAGCGTTTCTCAATCTGTGCTGACTTACTGGTTTATTGTCACTCGCTGTTATTACTGTTTTCACTCCCTTCTCAAACTAGAACACAGTTTAGTGACGGGTCCCTTCCGAAGGAAATCGAACATTTTCGACGAACTTTATTTTCTACTGTAACTTTGTTTTAAAAATTTAATAACATATTTACCGTCGTATTTATTAATTTTTATCATATTCTTCTGAAGGGACGACCAGGCCACCATTTCTTAGGCGGACGGTTACGCCACCTGTGACCAAGTAAGTGACAGGTCTTTCTAAGGTGTACAGTACCCCGTTGACTCGGGCACACGGTGTTGGTGACTCGGACACACGGGATCTCTGGTGCGATCTCTTCGGTGGTGTTACTCTTCGGGCGGGTGGTGTTGATCTCTCATCGCCGGCGACCTACGTCGACCTCTTTTCGGACGGGTCGTAGCTTCTGGGTCACGTCGGTGTTACTTTATTATTATCGTATGGTATTCGAACAATTATATGACTCGATACATATACATATACACGAAATATTTTCACAAGGTTCGTATTCTAATATCGTGTTGAGTGAGTAGTTTAGAATAAAAAAGTTACGGTTGTTAAAGAATTTACCAATGCGCATCGAATGGAAAGAATTAAGATCTCGTTACTGCGTCACGTAAATTAAACCCCGATAAAGATGTATTTGTACATTTCGTTCTCTTTCTGATACCCTTGTGTTTTGTCAAGAAAAGGCCGAGAACCTAAAGACTTCAGATGACTGGTCAAAATGGTGAATTAAAAGTTAAAGACTTCACCGAGAGAACTCGATGCGAACTTTTGTGACAAAAGTCACAAGAGGTTAGTACGGAGATTATTTACCTCAATTTCCATTGTCCGTCCCGTAATGGTCCTACTTTACTAGTCTGGAAAGACGTGGTTCCTTTGGTCACTTCTTTGCCTCTTGTCCGTCCAGACGGCAGAGTCAAACCTCCTTTAAGTATTCTCGACAGAACTTTGTTTTGCTCCTCTTAACGCAGGACCGAAGGAAGTAGTTTTCTATGAGATTTGTACGATAAAAGATTCGAAAGAAGTGTTAATTATGCTTCCTATTTTTCATCAAGATTTGACTTTTGGTTTATATCGCTCTATTAATACAAGGGAATTAGAAAAGAAAACTTAAAGAATCATGGTACTTATAATCATCGTGACCGTTTTTCACTTAGAATGGGCTCTGTCATGATCTTTATTGACTTATTAAATAAGACCTTAGAAGATGGTATTGTTGTGATATTGGTAGATTTCTATGTAACAAAAGAATTGGATTATAAATATAATAAATAAGGGATTCACTTTTTAGTGAATACGTTGTACCGAACCGTTAACTAAAAAATAAGAATCCCCGTCTTTGTCCAGTTATTTAATCACTAAAATCAATTAAATGGGACAAAATTTACATTTGTAAATTTACTTTTGTAAATTTACAAAAGGATTTACAAGTCCTTTTGAAAAGGGGAAGTAAATGTATTTGTAATAACGAGGGTTCTTTACATGTAATACTTTAACTAGATGTAAACAATTTGTTCTTGGTTTTGTAGATATAAAAACACACATACATACACACACCAAGTATGTAAGGAGTGAAATAGTGTTACAATTCGAAATTATTTGGTATAAAAGGGAATGAACGTCAGTCCTAATTCGTACTATAAACAGGGAAACTGAAGTGACCTTATAACGTCTTTCTAGGTACCGAAATTATGAATATTCCATCTTTGTTTATTTGTTCCGACGATTTATTTTACACACTTTCAACGAGTCAGCACAGACTAAGAAACACTGGGGTACCTGATGTGCCAGGTACCTTAAGAGGTCCGGTCTTATGACTTTACCCATTGGAAAGGGAAGAGGTCCCCTAGAAGGGTTCGGTCCAGAGGGTGTAACGTCCGTCTAAGAAATTGTCGACTCGGTGTTCCCATCGGGTTTATTTTAGATATTTCATTATTGCGTTTGTGATAAATATTCTTGTAATCTCCCTGTTTCAAAATTTTTCGTTGATCAAAAGAACACTATAGTATCCATTTATTCTAAAGTGTAAAAATGATGTGTCTTAGTTCTTCATAGACAGATGATGTTTAGTAAACGTATTCGTTATGGTTCGAAAATTCCTTTTACAATCCTTGTTTTTAATCTATAGGTGTCAGGAAGAAAAGGTTACTGGAGTTCCTTCTTAAATTTTTATATACGAAGGAATAATGAATTTAAATGATTAAAAGAGTTTCTACCTAAATAACTTAACAAAAAAAGAAATATTTAGATAGTCGACGTAGTGACGTCGTAAGACATGATTTATATAAATCAACTAAGATTCTGGACCTGTTTGTGCCATACAATAGTGATAGAAGTCGACCAACGTCGGGTCGTATAATCTGAACGTTAGTTTTGATAGGAAGCTTGGAGGGTGTTGACGATTTAGCTCTACAAAACCTCATGATACAAACCCATTTTCACTCAATGATATAAATTACAAGTTCAGATATTTTACATATGAAGGTTCGTAGTTTTTTCTCTTTATTTTGTACATGTCACTCGAGTTCTTCATATCACAAAACGTAAAGGTACCTAACCGGTTTAACCTTTAAGTAATAATCTAATTACCTTTAGCATCGAATCGATGAATGATCATCAGGTTATTGAAACCTTCGTAAGAATCGGAAATTTCAGTCGCGACTTCTTTACAATTAATAGAAAGGTGAAAGTAGGGAAGATAGGGTAGAAAGATTGTTTTTGTCTGCCAATTTGAAATATGTGTCAATGACACTCTTTCCGTTCTCTTTCCTCCTTTCTTTTGCTGTCTTCCTCCTTCCCTCGATCCCTTTTATTTTCGTTCCTTTTCTTTTTTCTTTTCGAGACCTCTGAGAGTGACATCATCGATGGACGTGTCGACGATGATACGGTGTCTTTGACATGACGTACTTACTAGGATAAAGGTACTTATTAAAATGACTTTAGAAGTTTTCTTGGGATTATCGGTCCACGATAATAACAGGGTGAAATGTTTACTTTGACTCCGACTCTTTCCAAGTCAGAGGACCGGATCCCAGTATAGTGGTTAAGAACAGCCTCCGTCTTGGAGATAAACAAGGTCAAGGGGAGTGAGACTACCTTTCCTTCTATGTGTCCCAGTTCTCTGACCGGAAGGACACATGTGTAAAGTTTCTTCATTCTGTAGAATATTAATTCTACAAACTTCACTGGAGAAGTAAAGGGGGAAATCTGACAAAGGTACAGGGAGATCAGAAAGGGTAGAGTCACTTACGTTGTGGTGAGAGAAGACCGGTTCTTTGGGTCGTAGTACAAGTGCAAGAGGAAAAAGGTTAGGTAGTTATTCAGGACATCTGACTCTACACTTTAATACGTTCGGGTAGGAGGAGAGGTATAGTGTAGACAGAAGGACGTAGTCGGGATGTAGTCAGAGGGAGGAAGGAGGAACTTTACGGGGGAACTGAGAGATGGCGATGTTCTCGGTAGTAGACTTTTGTATTTGAACACTTAAGGGAACAAAATTTTTCTAGACTCCCGAAGAGAAAGGGAATCTTGTTTTAGACTTAACGATGGGACCCAAACAGTCCGAGACATGGTAGACCGGGGGTAGATCGAGAGACCGTGGGTGACGGACCACGATGAGTAAGTAAATAATTGACCCGAGGTCCACACAACTACGAGAAGACCAGGGAACTTGTGTGTTTCGAGTCCCGGAAACGTGTACAAAAAGGAAGGTGGACCTTGTAAAGAAGGAGGGAAGAAGGACACCGTCAAAGTAGAGTAGGATTCAGATTCGAATTTGTAGTGCAAAGACTTCGGAAAGGACTATCCACGTAGAAATAGAACCTGAATGACTATTGGAGACGTTATCAAATTTGTTACATATGCGCAACATAAACAAGATAATAGGTCTGGATAGTCTTGGAGTCTAGTCTAGTATTAACGGTACTGACAGTGACAAAAAGTTCTAGGGTTATCTGTGGACTTTGTCACCGACGAGGTTTTCATGAACGACTCATTAAGTTCTTTGTTTACTTATTCCTTTAATAAAAGTGGGTCATTGAAAGTGGTATCTTTGAGAAAGTAACGTAAGACCAAAATAACATAAGAATTCACACACGCACACACGATTCAGTGAAAGAAACACAGACTGAGACACGCTAGGACACCCGACATCGGACGGTCCGAGGAGACAAGTTCCTTTAGAGGTCCGTTCTAAGGACCTCACCCGACGGTACGGGAGGAGGTCCCCTAGAAGGCCTGGGTCCTTACCTTGGACGTAGAGAAATACAGAGGACGTGACCGACCATCCAAGAAATAGTGATCACGGTGGACTTCAGCACAGGCTGAGAAACGTTGGGGTACCTGTATCAGGTGGTCCGAGGAGACAGGTACCCTAAGAGTTCCGTTCTTATGACCTCACCCATCGGTAAAGGAAGAGGTCCCCTAGAAGGGGTGGGTCCCTAACTGGGACCCAGAGGACGTAACGTCCGTGTAAGAAATGGTAGACTCGGCGATCCCTTTGGGGTAACATAAGAATGTCAGATTGTTTATATGTTAATATGATCAATGTTGACATATGATCTGGTGACTTGTGGTGTAAAATAAAGATGACTGACGGGTCTCGTTGGAATTTCTCTGTCTGACCTTATCAAAACTCAATACATTATATATAGTACTTATTTATAAACTAAACTTTGACACCATAAAATTAGTGAGTACTTTGTAAACGAATCAAAAATTTTCCACTACTAGTAAACAACACTCTCATTTGTATCTTGGTCCAATTTGAAGTTTCTACACAGATTATGAATAGAACCAACGAAGGTTAACGACTGTCAATTTTATTTCGACGATATTTGTTCTTCCCTCTTCCGTTACCGTGGGGTGAGGTCATGAGAACGGACCTTTTAGGGTACCTGCCTCCTCGGACCACCCGACGTCAGGTACCCCAACGCTTCTCACCCTGTGCTGACTCGTTGAAGTGAAAGTGAAAAGTGAAAGTACGTAACCTCTTCCTTTACCGTTGGGTGAGGTCACAAGAACGGACCTCTTAGGGTCCCTGCCGTCTCGGACCACCCGACGGCAGATACCCCAGTGTGTCTTAAACTGTGCTGACTTCGTTGAATCATCATCATCATCATCATATTTGTTGTTGTTGTTTTTCTATATAGATTATGTCTAAGTATAAGTACCCTTCTAAATCGTTAAATCGTTTTCGAAGGAGACTTGATTTCGATTATTTTTACCATGTAGGTATTTTAAAACTTTACTTGAATTTCTTATTATTGATTATTTTACATCAAATATGAAAAGATAAAATTTTCATGTTGAAGAAAGTACTTATGTCGTGTCTATAAAATCTAAGTATGAAAATAAAAAATATAAAAAAAAGAAAAAACCGGTACACTAAAATCACCGAACACCTTAGAATCAAGGGACTGGTCCGTAACCTGGTCATGGGAACGTTACCTTCGTACCGTAGGATTGCTGACCTGACGTCCTCTTAAGGACTAAGGACGAAAATTTCCGTTCCCAGACCGTAACTTTCTCGAACTACGGAACTTGACAAGACTTGACGAGTTACTTTTTTCTTTCCGAATGTTTGTAATACGGTGTCAGTGGTTGTGGAGGAGGGTCCTAGGCAAAAGATCACCTAGATACGAGAGAATGTCTAATTTTTTATGAACGTAGTCACGGACTGTGATGAAGTAAAAGAATAATATTGAGGGACTCTGTGATCATAGAAAGGAGACCAAGAGTACAGTGATCGTTAATTGAAATAACGGTTCTTACGAACGAAAAAAAGCGAGAGTCGACTTATAAACATATTAGAAAATTACGAACATGAGTCTGGAACAAAAGGCTGAATAACGTGAATAGATATAAAAAGGTCGGAACGAAATTTAAGTTCGATTAATAGTTATTACTGAAACGGAATTTGGCATTTCAATGACCAGTGGAAGGTCGTCTTTCAACACGAGGAAGAACGGTCTTACTTTTCGCCGGTCAGAGGAACACAGAACTGATAAGTTAGCAGTTCATACCTGATTTTTAGACTTTCTGAACAGGAGGTGACTGTAAAGTGTATGTCTTTACTGAGACGTCAGAAAAAAAAATGATACAGTTCTTCGATAAATATGAAAGTTATCGTATACTTAATCCCTAGAACCACCTACTTTTTGATCCGTGGTGTTTCGTGTTAGTTTCTGTCACCGTTGTGTGCAGACCGATGCCTGGTCTACGGAATGTTACCGGTTGTGTGTATAATACAGACTGTGGGGCCAAAGTCACGGTTTTGGTCTCTGTCTGAGAGAATCAGCCGCACGGGCACAGTATACTCTCGACTTTCCTCCTTTACCCGTTGGTTAAAAGTATTACCTCTTTTTCGTCCCGGGGAGGATGAATCATATTGGTCGGTCTACTAGTGTATAGGATCGAGAAAGAAGACGGGTAGTTCTTCATAGAACTAAATACAGTCTCAAATCCCAACTGTACATGTGTGACGATATAAATGTTGTCTATTGGTTGTTCCTGGATGACATATCGTGTCCCTTGAAACGAATTATAAGACATTATTGGCTTCCCCTTTTCTTGAACTTTTTCTTACCTATATATCTATACGTATTGACTTAGGGAAACGCCATATGGACTTTGATAGTGTTGTAACAATTAGTCCTCTCTCGCGTCTTTTTCGTTTCATAGAAGTTAGACTACTTAGACTACGACTGTGAAACTCTGAACTTTGTTCTTTGTCTTTTTTACATGTATTACTGAAAGATTATTCTCAACTCCTATAAAATACGATTATATGAAAGACGAAGAGAAGAACAACATTTCAACAGAGTGTACTCCGTTTTTTTGACCCACTGAAATCCGTCACCAAGACTGAATTTATAAAGTCACTAAATATTTTTTACAGATATACAGAAATGTAAAAAATTTAACGTAATATACTATGTTAACAAATATATTATATGACAGTTGATAAAATAAAAGACTTTTCTTAAGAAATTCTCATTGTACTCGAGATTTGACCACAAATGATACTTAGAGGAGTCAGAATTCATATAAAGTGACTTCTAAAGTTTCCGTAAAAATATCCTCAATCAAGGTACACAAATTTTTGCACTTTCGAAATGATTTTTAGAAAAAACCACGGCGTCCCTAAATTTAATTACGATCCTATTCTCTTACAAAATTTTCTTACGTGTCCAGGGGGCCCTTAACAAATATCCTCGAAAAGTATCTGATGATAAATTGGCTAGGAATACATTTTATCTCGAAGAAAAACGGTAAATAGATAAGTAAATATAATTATAAACACTTTATAAATGACACAAGTGGGTACACGTCCGTGACGCCATATCTCTAATTACTGTAGAAAAACTAAACTTTTTCGAAGAAGAGATGATTACTTCTAGAAGTGTCATCGTTTATTAGTCCTATGTTGTAAGAACAATATTTATTTCTGCCCCTGTCTTCGCGCGTGTGTGTGTGTGTTTTCCGTACCGTTTAAAACAATAGTTGTGCAACCCTTGTTGAGTTCTCTCCCTTACTGTAAACTCAGCTTTCAACTTCTCACTAATTGGCAGTAATCCCGACTCCCACCCCGTACGGACTTGTCGATGGACTCTGACCCAAAGTGTAGTATTAGTTCTCGATGTCCTCAAATAACCTCTCTTTTGATTTTTCCCTGTCCTCGCAAAGGTACAATTTTATGCGTCTTACACTCTTATTCTTTTAATATCTCAATTTACGACTCTTCTTTAGTCCGTTCTTTACGAGACAATTTTTCCCCTCTTTTCTCACACACGAAAAGAGGCTTTATCTCTGTGTCTGTATCTTGTTTCCACCTCTCGCTCCCCCGTTTCCACCCACCCTACCTAACCCTGTAACTGCGTATTTTGATGATACATATGTCACTTAGTGATTACCCTTGGGTCACACATCGTGTCCTTTGCGCTGAGTTACGAGGCTCTACTGGATTCACCCTTCCTTTGGGTTCCTTCTCTCCTATATCCATTTTGCCCACCGACTAAGTGAAACAGCATGTCGTCTTTGATTATGCTGTAACATTTCGGTGGTATGAGATTATTCTTTTATTTTCTTTTTATTCTCTTGTGTACCAAAAAAGAAGGTTGTTTTAAGGTCTCATGATCTAGACCTTAAAGTAAGTTTCTCCGTTAATAGTTCTCTCCTATATAAAAGGTTCAGATATAATAATAATATGACTCAATGAGAACTCTTCCGTATTTCTTATTTTTGTTTTCTGTACCTTCTGTCAAATCGATTTAGGTCCACCATGTCACCTTTCTTAGGTGGACGGTTACGTCCTCTGTGTCCCAAGGTAGGGACTCACCCCTTCTAGGGGATCTCCTCCTTTACCGTTGTGTGAGGTCATAAGAACGGACCTTTTAAGGTACCGGTCTCCTCAGACCACCCGATGTCACGTACCCCCATGTATCTCAGTCTGTCTCGTTCGTACGTGAGTGTATCCACTAACATTGCGTGTGAGTCCATTCTTTAGAGTCGTCTTCGGTGTCTATTGTCTTCGTGTAAAGGATTGAGGTCTTAGACTGGAAAATCTAAGATTGATACTTTTGTGTACACACCAAACCGGGGTCTTTTAGACCTACCTACCGGATAAAACTATATTATAAAGATAAACAAACAAACAAACAGACAAAGCCGACGTGGGGTGACAAACAACCTGAAATCATGAGATTGTCATTTTCACAATCAGTGAGTCAGTACAGACTGAGAAACACTGGGGTATCTGACATCGAACGGTCCGAGGAGACAGGTATCCTAAGAAGAGAAGTCAGTTCTTATGTAAAGGGAGAGGTCCCTTAGAAGGGTTGGGTCCCTAGTTTGGGCCCGGAGGACGTAAGGTCCACCTAAGAAATGGCAGACTCCGTAGTCCCTTCGGGTGGTCCCTAACTTGTACCCGCGAATCGTTACTGTCACGGCTCAGAATTGGTGACCTAGTGGTCCCTTAACGACGTACAAAAAATAATTACAAGGTTATGTGTATAAAGTAATGATTACTCGTAAATTTCTTAATGTAATACTGTCTGAAATATTAGTACTTAAAAGTCCAGACATATTGCAAAAGACTACAACTATGGTAATGATTTTTCGAGAAGAATAAAAATAACCGTAAATCTCGTTAAAGGTCTAACGATAACAAGTGTACCACTGTATGTACACGGACGCTCAGAAATGAAGACAATTCGATACAGAGTTCACCTCAGAATGTCGGAAGGACTGAGGTAGATGTTGGGTCTCTACAAAGAAGTTGAAGTAAAAGAATCAAAAGTTGAAGTGTTTATCAAACCTTCACATTGACAAAGTAGTATTAGGGACTCCACTTAAAAAAAATTCAAAGAAAGATTAATTATTTTGTTCATATTTTACCATAGAATTCTAACTAAACTAAACACAAATTGAAATCTTTCTTATGTAAGAAGAGGTGTACATCAATCTTTTTACTGTCACACCATGGTCCTTTCTTATGATATTCACAATCCTATGTCACTGGAAATTCCATAAGATTTTATTTTATGATATAAGGTTTCCTACGTCTTGAAAATGGATAGTCGTCTAGGTCAGAAGACTATCCATTTTCCTCCTCTCACTTTTTCAACCGAATTTTGAGTTGAAAGCCTTTTGCTTCTAGTACAGTAGACCAGGGTAGTAAAGTACCGTTTATCTACCCCTTTGTCACCTTTGTCACAGTCTGAAGTCAAAAAACGGGAGGTTTTAGTGACGTCTACCACTGACGTCGGTACTTTAATTTTCTGCGAATGAGGAACCTTCTTATCAATATTGGCTGGATCTATCGTATAAGTTTTCGTCTCTGTAATGAAACGGTTGTTTCCAGGCAGATCAGTTTCGATACCAAAAAGGTCGCCAGTACATACCTACACTCTCAACCTGATATTTCTTTCGACTCGTGACTTCTTGACTACGAAAACTTGACACCACAACCTCTTCTGAGAACCTGTCGTTCCTCTAGGTTCGACAGGTAGGATTTCCTTTAGTCAGGACTTATGAGTAACATTCCTGACTACGACTTCGACTTTGAGGTTATGAAACCGGTGGACTACTCTTGACTGAGTAACCTCTTCTGGGACTACGACCCTTTCTAACTTCCACCCTCCTCTTCCCCTGCTGTCTCCTACTCTACCAACCTACCGTAGTGACTGAGTTACCTGTACTCAAACTCGTTCGAGGTCCTCAACCACTACCTGTCCCACCGGACTACACGACGACAGGTACCCCAACGTTTCTCAACCTGTGTTGACTCGCTGACTTGACTTGTCTTGACTCGAGAAGTCAGAGGAGATAGCTTGTATGTGCAGAGTCAGACCTCTTTGGTCTCCTAAACTCGTAAGGTGGGAGAATTCAGAGAGGACTTACACAGCTTCAATGATTAAACCCCTTTCTTAAGCTCTAAGCTTGTCCGAAGATCGACGGAGTAATACGTTGAACGTTCTCCAGTGAATGGATAGACACTAAGTCAAAGGAGTAGACGGTGTATATATAAATTGGTACGACCCTCGATACTTCCGTTTTAACGTATTTACTACCAAAACTATTTTCTCGATTAACTTTCTTATTGCTGTATAACTCATACACACGTACACCATACTTATGTGCACACACACATATTATATATGGACGATATAATTCGTTGTAAGTAATTCAGGTTTGTCTCATCATTGGGGAACTCCACTTTTAAGACTGTAATAGATAAGAAGGTTATCTATTGAGATACCAGGCCAGTAAACCATTAGCGGGGGTTCGGGAGGTTTTTGACTTTTCATCTTTGAGATAGGATTCGTGGTGGGTAATCATTACCTACCAGGGTCAGGTAGTGAAGTACAATTCTCTTCTTAAGACACCGATCGGTCCAAGAACACTATTAATTTAGACTTTGTCTTCTAAAATCAAAAGACAAGAGGAGGGAGAGAAGAGGGTAAGAGCTAAGGACTTTAATTTTCGATATAAAATAAAAATTTTAATAAACTTCTAAGATAAACAAGATCATTTAAATAAATCTGTCAACGATAGGATTTTATTTATACCATCTAAACTTCTTTCACTTAAATCACCCAACTTCTCTCTTAACCACCATCTCTCAAGAACCAAAAGACTGTACTCTGAAACTGAACGAAGGGTCTACACTTTACGATTTTCGTAAAGTATATAAAGTACTCTTACCGAATAACTATACGAATGTTTTAATATATTTCATAACTAACGACAACAAATCATCGATTCAGCACAGGTTGAGAAACACTGAAGTACCTGACATCGGACGATCCGAGGAGACAGGTACCTTAAAAGGTTCGTTCTTATGATCTCACCCAACGGTAAAGGAAGAGCTCCCCCATAAGAGCTGGGTTCTTAACTTGGGTGTAGAGGACCTAACTATTCGTCTAAGAAATGATGACTCGGTGGTCCTATCAATTATTTTATAACTATTTACTGTTATTCAGTGTTGTCGACTTAAGTTATTGGTTTGGGAGACCAGATTTTTCAGACAGTAGTTTACCTACCCTTCTTATTTATTGGAACTCCTCGAGAACAATGAAAGACCTTACTACCAGCACAAACCCCTTCAATAGACCGATAAGGTTCTGGATCTAGGAAGGTTGACTCTTCGTTCCGATTAGGAACAAGTATTCTAAGTTCATGGACGGTATTAAGGACTCTGTATGTATAGAAACTCTTCACAATTTACTATAGTATTTACATAGAAGTATTTATACAGTAGATCAAGTACTTTAAAAGTAACAATGTAAACTGGTATAACTTTTATGCACAAAGATAATGTCAGATATTTTATCCAGAAAAGATCTCATATAAAACCACTTTAATAACTGACATGTTGATCTTCTATTTATCGATCCAGTCTTTTTTAAATTTTAATAATCATATTATAAAAACATCTTTCCTTTCTGTTAATAAAAAAAGAAAAGAGTGTTTATAACGTTTTTTTTAAAACAAAATGAAGACAAACAGTTTTATGGAGTGTGAAAGGTTTGTCTTCTTAAAGTGAGTTATAAGAGACATTCAAATTTATCGTAACGTGAAGAGTAAGTTTATATTCCTATACAATATCTGTTATGTTTTTTATTCATAGTCTGATTTTTATAAAACTTTATGTATACACTGAAAAGTCAAAAATTGGAACGTCCAGAGATACTAATAAGACAGTTTCTCTTTAAAAGAACGTAACCCCTTGAATTTTTATTTAAGACAAGGTGGCTTTCAACGGTCTTAGAGGGATTTGGGACATTCATTGTGCAATAGCCCCCCTTCTTTTGTCATTTCCTGTTATAGAGACCTTCAAAAGAGAGAGTGTACTATGCGATCGAGACTTTTTCGAGGGGTTTACTAAATCAAGGATAAAGGTATTCGTGTCAGAAATCTCCGAGTAGGTAAAAAGGTCGTTTAGGTTTTTATTTGGGTCAGAAAGTCGATCAGTAAGGAGTGAATTATAAAACTTTATACTATGTCGTATTACAAAAGATTACAACCTTATGTCTGGTTTTAAAGTCTCATTTATGATTTTCAGGTAGGTCGATTCCTTTCTTTACAAGTTTTATTGTCTCGTATATACACTTATTTTTCTTTCTTTTTCATTTTGTATATCTTTTTGTTTCCGATACTACAGAACCTTAACATCAGTAGCCTAAAGTTTGAAAAAACCGTTAAAATTTCTTTTACTATGAAACCAATAACTCCAAATAAGTCAGTAAGACTCTATATATGTACCACGAAATTCGGTTGTTAAATCAGGAATTCAAATATAAAATATATATAGATATACTTTTCACTTTCAACGGGTGAGTACAGGTTGAGAAACGTTGGGGTACCTGATATGTCAGGTACCTTAAGAGGTCCGGTCTTATGACCTCACCCATCGGCAAGGGAAGAGGTCCCCTAGAAGGGTTGGGTCCTTAGTTTGGGTCCAGAGGGTGTAACGTCCGAAGGGACCATCGAACCTACCATTTCGCAGACGGATGTTACGACCTCTGGGTCCAAGCTAGGGACCAAGCCCTTCTAGGGGACCTCTTCCTTTGCCGTCGGGTGAGGTCATAAGTACGGACCTTTTAAGGTACCTGACTCCTCGGACCACCCGATGTCTAGTACCCCAGCGTTTCTCAACCTGTGCTGACTCGCTGGAGAGAAGTGAAAGAAGGGAAGGAATGGCCGACTCGGTGTTTCCTTCGGGTTCTTATGACCTCACCCATCGCATAGGGGAGAGGTCACCTAGAAGGGCTGGGTCCTTTGACTTGGTCTCAGAAGACGTAACGTCCGCCTAAGAAATGGTTGACTCGAGACTCCCTTCTGTATATATATATATTTATATTTATACACACACACGTACGAGTCTGCGAGTCAACACAGACTGAAAAACACTGAGACACCTGACATCGGACGATGTGAGGAGACAGACACCCTAAGAGGTCCGTTCTTATGACCTCACCCAACAGTAACGGAGGAGGTCCTCTCGAAGAACTGGGTCCCTACTTTGGACACAGAGAATATAGAGGACCCAGAGGACGTACCGTCCGTCTAAGAAATGGTGATACGGTGGACCCTTCGGTTATTTATACACACACACACACTTATATATATGTGTGTTTATATACATATATTTTATGTTTAAACTTAATAAAGTCTCAGAGTAAGATTTCAAATGAGTGTCACTTTAAAGGGTAAACTCGTCGTTCTAAGTTGTTCGTCTAATCAAAAGATATTCGACTAAAGGAAGAGTCTTGAACCAAAGGATTCTAAGTGAATAGTTATACAGTTTATCATTTCATATTAAACCAACGATTTTTTATTTCAATAATTTGGATGATTTAAATCAACTTGGGTTTAGCATTGAAAAAAAAAAACGGAGAGACCGTGTGTGAGTCGTCTACAGTAAAAAGTCTCGAACACTAGGACAATGCAGGTTACTATGAAATTTGTTCGTGATAAATTATGAAGTTTTTTATCCTTCCCACTCGCGCCTTAGAAAAACTCTATCTACTGTCTTGTCACACGCAAACATTTTCCGCAGTATTTCTTTGTCTACTGACTTGACCTTGATGAAGAGAGAGAGAGAAGGGAACGTGTGTACAGGGGAGTAAAGGACACAGAATAAGTGTGTAAGAAAGACTCCAAGAAAACGAAGAAGACTCTCGTTTGCTCTTGTGTTTGCAGAAATACTAGTTAAACCTTCACCGGTCAAAGGGAGGAGCCCACTCCTTCTCTTGACTTGTTACACTCAGTCCCGTGGCTCCCTCTCTACTGTTTTTTTAATGACTCCACTGAATCTAGAGTCCAGTATCAGATCAGAGACTTCATAACTCCGAGGTGATTCCTTTTCAAATCGATCTGATTCAGTGATTTAAAGGGTTTGATTCTGTTAGCAATCTGTATGACTTGAACTACTGAACTTTGTATATAAATGTAACTAGAGAACCACTTACGATATATGGTAGGTGGTCGGAATCAGGTGTGTCGTGAGTTCGTTTAATCTTTTTCCGTGGGTGAAACCCGTTTGTGTCGATCTATCCTGTACGAAACGTTCACCCCGACCGACCCAGTTGTAGAAGAACAGTGGAGTTCATCCGTCGAAATACGTCTCGTTTTAGACTTGTTGACCTGTAGTCCTAGGACAAATATATCTAGAAAGAGAAATCACGAAATGTTTAGTGTTCTGTTTTTACTATATTGATCTTGTACATAAGTGTTAGTAACGTCTCATCCTAACACAGTCTAACTCTTGCATTCTAAAAGATCTCTTTTATGGTTTAAGTGAGGTGTATTTAAATCCACTCGGATTTGACTATGAACTATGTCTCAGGAACATACTTCCGACAGTTTCTCGTTATTTATTTTCGGTGAGAGGAACAAACGTGATTGTCCTCTCACTTATGAATGGGGGTAGAAGTTGACATTTCACCTTATACAGTGAATACCGTAATCGGGGAAGAGAATTCTGTATCGTATAAAAGTATAGTAGTTACAGTCGATCTTTTGTTGGTTTGTTGTTCTACTAATTAATGATCCCGTTTTCGTCACTGAGTAGCACATACCATTCAGGATAACCGACAATGAGAAGACTTGGTGCAAATCCGGGAGAAGAGGATTCCCTTAGCCTCGATAGAATAAAGAGGATAGAGGTTCGGGGGAACTAAAGTCGACAGGGAACCTTTAGACTAGGGAATGTGCCTATTTATCTCACGTTCTCAATCCGATATTATTATCGTTCCACAACGGGGAGGGTTACCATAAACGTACAAGTACATGGTTTCCTCACTGATAGATTTATGCCTTACAGTCTGAGGTACTGTCCACCTTTCCCTCTATAAAACTCCGTACCGTCTAAAGGACCGTGATGTCTTTAGTGTGGGAAACGAAGGGACCGGGACTCTCCTGTCTCCAAGGAAACGAAAGGGAAATCCGATTAAAAAGAAAAGAGAACACAATGTGGTCCGACAAAAATTCGAGAGGTTTAAAAACTTTCTTTTTTTTACTTTTGTTTGTTTGGGTGTCTAGCTTCAATGATAGCACTGGGTCATGGTTTCTCTTTTGTAGATTATTTTCGACTTTGGAAATAAACCTTACTTTTTAATAAGACGGATTCTTTAAAAAAAAGATAACGAAAGATAAGATCGTTAGTTCAAGTGACCATACCAAACAAAAGTCATAACTGATTAAGTGTCAAAATTTTAAATAAGTAGGTAAAACACAAAAAGAGGCATTGTTACGGTGTGTCTGTTGTATTACTTTGTTTGTAGTAAGACAGGACACTGTGAGGACACTGATCTAGACCCGGTTAGTCTTTCATCAATAAACGTTTTAATGAATTATAGTTCTAGTACCGATTTCTAACGAAGTTGTCCCCATTCATTATAAACAGAGTCCACACCAAATAAGTAGAAGATTCTAGAAATTAGGTCTCTTCCGTTACCGTGGGTTGAGGTCATTAGAACGGACCTTTTAGGATACCTGTCTCCTCGGACCATCCGACGTCAGGTACCCCAGCGATTCTCACCCTATACTGACTCGTTGAAGTGAAAGTGAAAAGTGAAAGTACGTAACCTCTTCCTTTACCGTTGGTGAGGTCACAAGGACGGACCTCTTAGGGTCCCTGTCCCCTCGGACGACCCGACGACAGATACCCCAGTGTCTCAGCCTGTACTGACTTCACTGAATCGTCGTTGTCGTCGTTCTAGAAATTAGTCAAGTTCGATACCTCAAATATCCGTAGTGTATATTCTTTACTAAAATACTTTCCTTATCAGAGTGCACTACGTTTCACAAAGATAAAAGACAAACACCAAAAGACCGAAGCTCCGTACACCCTAGAATCGAGGGGCTGGACCCTAACTTGAGTATGGGGGCGTAACCTTCCACTTCAGAATTAGTGACCTGACGGTCCCTTCAGGGGAGTTCACTACGTCTGATAATCTTTGCTGGTTAATGAGGTACTTGAAGATGTCGAGGTTGTATGTTAGATGGAACTGAGTGTATCTAAACTTTCCACTGAACGAATGGTAGTCTGTAAACTTCTCCCCTTTTAGACTAAATTATCAATTGTCATGGAAGAACACGTATTTCTATGAATTCCTGTTTCGTTCGAGTCCTACAAAACAAGAGGGAATCTTGACGTAAAGATTGAGATGATATTAAAGGGGTTTAAGACGGAGAAAGACGTACCAATGGGAAACATCTTCCAACTTTTAAAGACAAAAGACAAAGGTGTCAGGAAACGAGTTCCTAGAATGTGGGTTATTTCCGAGTTTACGTAGAATTAGATTTTAATTTCTCCGACCTCCAGACCATCGGGTGTGAACGTAGAAAGGGAAACATACCTACAAAAGACATCCCATTCCTCACTTCGGAGTACATACCGAGAAGGGGTCAAATGAGAATGTTGAGAGTTGAAAGTGTCGGAAATCAAAATAACCACTTCCTCACTGCCCTTGAGACGACACTGAGACTCCACGAATCGTCTTTCTGTTGTAGTAGACCAGTGCACCTTCCTGGACCCAGGTCACAAGGGTGAGGTAGAAATTAAGATATTCTCTTAGGTTTCCGACATGATATTCTTTTTCTTTTATTTTGTGGGTCAGGAACATAATTACAAAAGATTTGTTTTTGATA
This sequence comes from Capra ibex, assembly GCA_006410555.1. Classification (NCBI taxonomy): domain Eukaryota; kingdom Metazoa; phylum Chordata; class Mammalia; order Artiodactyla; family Bovidae; genus Capra; species Capra ibex. Next base: position 51,841,080 of record SJYO01048061.1, on the reverse strand, counting down.
TCATGAACCCTCTATCAAAGTAATTTTGTTTACTGGTGAAGTTCCCACTAAAAAGTCTGCAAAAGAAAAAATTTCATTACTCTTGTACTTAAACCAATATTCTATGAGATCTCAATCTAAAAGGGAGGTTCAATCTGGATTTGAGAACTAATCTACTTTGTTTGCTTTTGAGCAAAATATTAAAAGAATTATTACGTGACAAGTTTTAGAGTTCATTTCTGAAACCAATATTGTCAATAAGATATCCACGGAGATATATATTCATATTTGTAAAATATATTTTACATATATGACTATATATGAAAATATATATGCATAAATATATGTACATATGTGTGTGTGTGTGTGTGTGTATATATATATATATATATATTTGCACAAATATAATATATATCCCGAAGAGACCACCGAGTCAACGATTTCTTACGTGGACGACACGTCCTCTGTATCCAACTTAGGGACCCAACCCTTCTAGGGGACCTCTTCCGTCACCGTTGGGTGAGGTCATAAGAACGGCCCCTTTAGGTACTTGTCTCCTCGGACCACCCGATGACAGGTACCTCAGTGTTTCCCAGTCTGTGCTGACTCACGGACTTGTATATAATACAAATATATATATATTTGTGAAAGGAGAATTCCATGTTTTCATAATTTTTCTATTTTTGGATTATCGGTTTTATGACAGAAAAATTTCATTTGAATCCTATTAATTGATCTAAAAGAAGAACGAGAATTTGAACGTAGTCTAAATAAAGTCAAATAGATGTGTTAGTAAAGTACCAAAAAAAATTTAAGATTTAATTAACTGTAAGGACCATTGGTGTGGGGCCAATGGAAACCCCTTTAAAGACTTTCACTATTTAGTAGAGGGTTTTCTATAATGATACATAAACAACATTTCTTTTTTTTAGAACCATGAACTCTGGACGCCACCTGCCTCGTTTCTTCGTAATGGAGCTGTTTTGTACTTCAAACTTTTCTTGATTTTTTAAAGGGATTAAACAGATTAAGATGGACCCAATGAAAAGGATTATCACTTTCAGTTATTCAAAATCTTTAGTACAAAATAAAAAAGGAGAGAATCCCTGGTAAATCAGTTAGATAAACCGTTATTGGAAGGGTTCGGTATATACGATTCGACTGAATTAAGTCACATAACTTTTAGGTAGTTTTATAGCAAGTCGAACAGGGAAGTACTATTTTGTTTTTGTTTCTTTTTCTGTCGTGTCAGCAGTGAAATCTGTGACGAAGGTGAAGGAGACCGTCTCCTACTTTACCAATCTATCGTAGTGGCTGAGTTATCTGTACTTAAACTCGTTTGAGACCCTCTGTCACCTCCTGTCTCCTCGACCCACACGACATCAGGTACCCCAGCGTTTCTCATCCTGTGCTGACTCGCTGACTTGTTGCTGTTGTTGTAAAGAAGGAGATGACGTCCTCGTCGGTACCGTTGGTGACATTACCTCGCAAGAGACAAAAATGAGTGAGTAGATTAAAGGTAATATTGAGGAGACTTAGTTTGTCGTCGGAGTCGAACAACTTTACTCAGGACACACTAATTTATTTTTGTTAAAAGGGTACAAGGTATAAACGTAAGAGTAACCTTGTACTACGAAAGAGAATTTTACATTAGAATTTTTTAATATAAGTGAAAAATATTATTTGAGTGTCGATGAGATATAAATGTTTACTGATATTCTTCGTTAGTGCCACTAAGGTTCAGTTACTGTCGTTACCAGACATGACTTTATCGTACTCAATTACCGAGTCATAAGTCCTTTATTATAAGGTTATAAAACTCGACAACCTGAACCAGGTACCTTAAATTTAATTTATAGAAACGGGATAAAAGTAAGTCTTTAAGAAAAAAAAAATTTAGTGATTTTAGTCTAAGAAAAAAGACTAGTATCCTAAGCAAACTTCATTGTAAAAGCTAGGAGATTCCCTATAGGAAAGTGATAAGGAACGTAGGAGAAAGGAAAGGTTCTTTTCTTTGGTCACGTTCTCGTGTACGTAGAGATAGGAGTCTTTTGGAAGTGTGTGTTCAAAGGACGACCAGACCGTACTGTGAACCGTGGGTCTTCAAAAGGACAGGGACGTCCGGGATCCTATATATAAGTCCGAAAGTCGGTTCTTAGTCCTCCAACTTCCCATCCCGATAAACGGTCTTAGATTTTGTCTCTTCGTCAAATGAAATGTGGGACGCTGTAGGTACAAATAATTTCGTAAACAATAGATTCTCGGATTGTGACAATGTCCTGTTATTGTGAGGGGGAACCCTTCGGGACCCCAAATTGAGGTAGAGCTTGGGTGTCTCGAGTGTGTCCTCTCTAGACCAAAGGTAAGACTGTTCCCACTCTAAAAGTACTTTCGTTGGGTTTCGAGAAACATTACTTTCAACGTGTAAGATCTTTTGTCTCCAGATTGAGGGTTCGGTCGTCTAACTTACCCGAAGAGGGAAATCAGTGACTCATTGAGACGTGTCCAGTGGACGGGAAGGACAGAGTCTGAGACACCTGTGTGTTTCTTTCAGTTCCAATGTTTTTACGTAAGTAGAGGCTCTTACGTCTATGAACTCCGTTACGTCAAACAATGACACAAACTGTGTCCCGTCTCTCCTCAAACTTTACTCTTTTATTAAAGGAGGAGGATGATTAAAACAATTTTATAGAAATCCGAGAATTGTTACTTGACCTATATATAAAACCACTACCCGAAAGACAGAAGAACGAACGCGATTCAGTGAAGTCAGCACAAACTGAGAAGCGCTGGGGTCTGAGGAGACAGGTAATCCAAGAGGTCCGTTCTTGTGACCTCGCTCAGCGGTACGGGAGGAGGTCCCCTGAAGGGTTGGGTCCCTAGTTTGGACACAGAGAATACAGAGGACGTAATCGTCCGTCCAAGAAATGACGATCACGATGGACCAGAATATGTAATAATTTATATGAAAGAAAGGAACACACCAAGTCCATTGCACGGAACATGTATATATTAGTAAGATTTAGATCTATTCACAAATGGGCAATATAGAAACCTGTCCACAATCAGAGTATTTTAGAATATTTTTAAGATTTTAGATGTTTCATTTATATTTGTGTAGAAAGATAAAAGTAATGTTTCAACGATTGTTGTTATTATCAGAATCTTGTTGGGAGATTTTTCGTTAGTTTAATTATGTTTAACCTTCCCAGATAAACTTACCATTGTGTGACTAAACGAGTCAGTACAGTCTGAGACGTTAAGGTGTCAGATATCGAGGGTCCGAGGAGATAGGCACCTTAAAGGGTCCGTTCTCATGACTTCACCTAACGATAAAAGATGAGGTTCCCTAGAAGGACTGGGTCCCTACCTTGGACACAGAGAACACAGAGGGCGTAATCGTCTACTTAAGAACTGGTGACACGGTGGACCCTCCGGGGATAAACTTACCACCGACCATTATTATTACACCTAAGTCTTTTAAATCTTTCGTGTAGGAAGAGATTCTACGATTGTACGAAGTACTTGACAGAAGGCGTATATTTTGTCCAGCGAGTCTCCTTTTGACCCCGACTACCTTGTGTCAACTTTTCGGACAAAGTTTAAATTAAGTGGCTTCAAGTCGAGAAAGAAACCGTAGAATCGAATATAAAAGTTTTATGTTATGAGGATGATTACTTCCAGTGATGTCACCCTGTATACCGTTCTTCCCTCGACAAGAGAATCCTTTGTCTCAGGGACATAAAAGCGGAAAGGAAATAAAGGGAAAGGAAGAGAAAGGAACCTGAGATAAAAAATTAAGTTAATAAAAACCGTCGTGATACACCGTGTACCCTAGAATCAAGGACCTGGTCGCTAGTTTGGGTGTGGGGGACGCAACCTTCGTACCTCAGAATTGGTGATCTGGTGGTCCCTTCAGGAGGGACCGGAGATTAAACTACGAGATGAATGTTTCAATAGTCACTGTCGGTAAAGAGTTCTTCATTCGGAACCTCACGGGAAACTAATATTTCTTTCTTTTCACTTGGTATGGAACACATTTGAGTCAGTGTGACACCAACGGAACCGGGTCCAACTCCTCTATAGGTACAGCCCCCCGGAGGCAGTTTTATTTGGCCTCTCTTTGCACATTCGACAGAGACAGGAGACGAAAGTTATGAAATGAACACTAGTACTTGGGGTTCACCGGACACCGTTCTCACGCTTCACATCTCCGGGGAAACAAGTGATGTTAAACCCCCTGAGACAACAGTTGTCGATTCTAGACCTAGAAGTAATGAACCCCAGAAGAACAAAGTTTACGACATAGTCCTTTTTGTATCTTGAGACATACCCTTGGTAGTCAGTGACACTTCCTCTTCGACAGAAGTGAACTGAGTCATGGTAGTACAGACATCGACTAATTCAAAAGTAAGTTCAGGACGAACCATTTTTAGTACCGTCCAGACCATAACAACTTGTCCTCAACTGGTACTTGTCCGTGGACCCACTGTCACTTAAAGTTCTCAAACAGACCTCATAGGGACAGAAGGTGTCACTCAAGTTTCCCTCATTAGTCGAAGAAAAGTGGAAGCGACTGTTGGTCCAATACCTACCACTGATGACCGAAAAACAACAGGTGTAGCGACTACCTCTATGCCTTACAGGCCTTCTGTCCCAATGCAGGTAGTCACTGAACTTTGAGTTTTGACAGGTAGAAATGGAGTAGTAGTCGACACACCTATATCATCTAAAATAACGGTCGGTCAACCTCGACTCACTTTCTACACTATCTGTGAGCTCCAACCAGACACGAAAGATTCACCGGAGAGTACCCTCGGGACCACTACCATTTTTGATTCAAAAGTAGTCCTGACAAGTTCAGCGATCACGAGTCATCTAGACAGCACTCCCACTGGAATGGTGGAAGGAAGTTCCTGTGAGGAAATGAATAGTGTAGCCCCTTCTGTTACAGTCCCGAAGGTTATCTGTGTATTTTCATCGCTAGATACTCCCGTAACTAAGGTAGTCAGTGCAGTTTAAATTAATCTAGGGCTTACGGGAGAACGGGTTTTACCTGTATGACTTAGTTTAAAGACAGATGAAGTGGGACCCATTTTAAGTACGGGTTACACTATAAAAGTTTCTGTGGGCAGCCACAAACAGAGGCATTATTCGGTACAGGGCCGGGTATTGCTTATTACATTTGGTTCTTAAACAGAAGTCTTAGATTTAGTCAACGGTAATTATAAGACAACAACTATTAAAACCAAAGGGGCTAAAGATAAAGGTCAGGTAATAACTACCGGTAGGATCCCCAGAGCAGTAGTTGTCCTTATTGGTATTACTCCTGGCAGAAAAGGTGTCTCACGGATGGTAGACACTCAAATTAGTGCTTTGACAGAAGGACTCAGAGTCTCAGTAGTACGAGTATTTACTACGACCTTGAGAGATACTAGACCAGGTTCCACTTCGAAAGGTGGTTTTGGCACGGTAAATAGACGACCAAGTACTACACTGGCACCCACCCTTGGAACCATTATCACTTTCAATTCAGTAGACCCCCTTGTAGTCGTAGTCGCCGTAACTCCTACCCCCATAGTTGGTGGTCTGAGTACGGAAGGTAGTGGTATTTAAGGGACTACTTATAAAGACCGACAAGTAGCAACCACCCTTACTAATGTTACCCCTTTTTTACAGAGAGACTTTTCAATTACGGTAGTCTTGTCGCTTTATATTTAGACAGAAGGTGGCCAAGATGAGGAAATACCTGTGAGACCTGCATCAAATACACTGGAACGGACTCTAGAAAGTCTCACTTTCGTGAATATCGTTAAGGACGAGAGCTAAAAAGTCTCGGTCCCCGACCTCTCTACAAGAGATGTATTGGGCTCCATCCGACTTACTACTACCACGTGTTCTACAGCAGTAACTCTCTTAGCTACAGAAGTCGTGAATACACGTAACTCCAATATTGCGAAAATAGCGGAAGGTCTTGTTATTTGACAAGTGGATGTCTTTAAAGCCCCCGGACCGACAGTTGTCCCTCCTACCAGTGGGTGTGCCATTGAGGAACCTATCACAATGGCGGATAAGAGGTAAGAACTCTGTATAGACTGTCTGAGTCCAACTTTCTCAGAAGAAACCCGTTCTCTGGATAGAGGGGTGAACACACTCTCATCTGCTGCCTCGGGAGGTTCTACAGAGAAACCCATTTGACGAGACGACCTTGAGGTAACTGGTTCTAAAGAGGTATATCCCCACGTAGAAGGTTCTCCTTTCAGTTGTAGTTTAGTAGTCGTAGGGGTAACCAGGGGGACTATTGTAACCGTCACTAAAGTCATCGGGGTAAAAGATTTTGCAGATCTATCCTGGGGTCTCACGGACGTCCTTCCGAGTCGTGCCCGTCGAGTGGCAGGTACCCGGCCTGTAAGTGAGACTCTCACTACCCATGGTGCACCACAGGTAGTGACTGGAGGTTCCTCGTCGATAGCCAGTCTCTGAGTCGGAGTAATACCCGCATCCTTTAGGCTGGGACAAAATACAGGAGGTTCACCTTTTAGGGTGGTTGTACGTCATGGACAGGTCTGTCGACGTACACCGGTACAAACCCGTGGACATACTCTCACTTCCACTACACCCGGTGTAGTCACAGGTGTAGTAAGTGTGGGTTGAGTCAGAGTGAGTCCTACACTACCGAGAAGAGGACTTGCCACTTCGGTCACAACTCCTAAAGCCCACCGACCAACAGGTGACCGACGTTCATTTTCCACTTCCACGGACCTCGGTGCAAGGGTCGAACCAGGAGGTGGACCTTAACTTTGACCCGGTGAGCCCGTCGGTGAGGGTCGAGGACTAGACCTCCGGACATTCGTTAAAATACCACCAACTGGACTCGAACACATTTTACCCGGTGGTGGTGGCTTCCTAGCAGCCAGTCCTGGTTCCACGGGTTGCCCCGACCACTCACCAAAAGTAGACACAGGTAGCCCCCGACCCAGTGGCACATTGCCTCAAGAGCCAGTAGGCACAGGTCCAGGCACATCGCATCGGTGAAGAAGGAGTCACCACACTCGACCCTAAGGACATGGTGGTAGGCTTCCCCTGTCGGCGACGGGTCGAGTCCTCCCTCCGCCAGGTGCCCTACTTACGCATAGTGCTTGGAGACATCGGGTCTGAATAATCCCCCCAGTACCAATAGGACCTGTGCTTTACACTTGACCAGTTAGTGACCGGGTCCTGACACCCCGGGTCTCACGGACATCTTTTCAGAGGGGAGGCAATACAGAGCGACGGCGGTGAGACAGTGACAAAAGAGTATCTTGTGAGGGACAAAAGAGGTTCCCGAGGGCTCTTCGTAGAGGAGGGGGACCCCTCCTACCCAGACCGCCTCTTCGTCTACGGGACGTCACCTCCTCCCACGGAGCTCGTGTTTTTCGTCGTTCCTCAGGAGACTCAGGTACAGTCAACGTGAGTCTCGAACCCCGTCCTACCCGTGTCAAAGCGGGAGACGGTCGCAGTCGGGGCACAACCGTAACTCCTGACCACCGACCAGTAGGTGTCCGTGATTCCACTACCCCTTGTCTTTGACGTGGACCACGGACGCAGGAGGCAGGTGGTAAACCTCGTGCTCCAACAGTGAATCACTCGGCAGAAACAATAGCACTACCATCTGGTGAGCCGGCCGACGATCGAGTCGATGTCATTTCCAGAATCCCCGTCTCAACGGTGACCTCCGTGGGTCTTCCTGTTCCACTGGTACGGCCTCGGGTCGGTGGTGGAGATCGACATGCCGGAGATTCAGCAGAAGTAGTGACTACTGGTTCAAAACACCAGGTGACGGACGTCCCGGTCACTCCCCGGCTCTGACCGGGAGCATCTCTTACTCTGGTCACAAGGCCCACTGGTGACCTCGGTCACACAAGTACCCGAAGTGGTGATGGTACTTCCTTTTTCCTAGCCTCCGTCGTGGAAGACCCAGGTGATGAAGGTCGAGCTCAAGTTTCTCTGCGAGGACCAGTCTCAGAAGTCTCCCCCCGACTATCCGTTAGAAGTCCTCCACGTTTAGGGAGACTCACTTCCTCCTCTCCCCGTCCGACGCCAGCAGTCACGAGTGGTCCTTCGGGACCGGCCCGACCTTACCTCTCCACTCTAACTTCTAGTCGTTCAGACCCCGTGAGAGTCGTAGGAGCCGACGGTCGTACAGACCCCAGTCACGCCAGTCCTGTTTGACCAGGTGGAGGTAGTAGTAGTACCGGTGTTTCGACCCGAACCCCCGTCACAAGAGTCGGGGAGGAGCCTAAGAGTGGTCGTGAACCTTCACGAGCGCGAAGTTTCGGCCCGACGGGTGTCCTCTGGGAGCGCTAGCGTCGAGGTGATGGTACCCGTGGGTCAGGGACAAGCCTCTTGCTGACCCCCGCCACACCGCCATCGCGTGCGGGTCGAGGACCTTACGAAACGTCAGGTAGTCCTCCCCGAGGACCCACAGGGGGAACGACCGGCCCGGGCCCTAGACGCCCATCACTTCTTCAAGGGGCATCGCTCCGTCGCGCGGGTTTGGTCTGTCCTACGGGTGCGCTGTGAGGAGCCAGAGTCCGACCATCCGCTTAAGGTCCGAGGCACGCAGGTCCCGTAACGACCAGGGGTCGTCGAGGAGGTGCTGGTCCCCGTCCAAAGCCCAGTGTTGGAGGTCGACCCACTTCTGGTGGAGGTGGAGGTCGTGGTTCCCCTCGTGCCGGCGGGGAGGGCCGCGCAGCATCGCGTCGACGTCGGCCTGAGCTAGGGCGCTGCCCGACGCGCGCGGGTCCACGCTCATCGCGTGGAGAGGGCGCGGCTTCAGCGTCCCCTTCGCGAACCCTGAGTCCGCCGGCCCGGCGACCCGGTCGCGCAGCAACAGATCGTGCCAGTGACGCGTGGCTAGGGGGCCAACGTGGACGTCGTGATCCAGGACGTTGCCTAGGTCGGTCTGGAGTGCCGGCTTCCCGTGGGCCTCGGGCGCCAAGCGGTCGTGATACCGAAGAAGCCGCCCCTGGGGACGGTGGGGGCGCTCTAGGCCCCTGTCGTTCCGGGCCGGCCCCAGACCACCGACACGGGCCTGCGCCGAATGGTCACTGTCCTCTTCGTCGTCGTGGTCGGGACCGCCGCAGCCTCCGCAGCCACCTCTGAACCACCCCAAAGGACGCCCCGCGCACGCGAGCCAATGGGGCCCCCAGGGCCACCGAGCGTACCAGGCCGACACTGCCGAGTCGGGCCAGGGGACCTCTCGCGTGAGTCAGGGTCAGGGCCCGTCCTCCACTCTCGCAGGAGGCCTTTCACGGTCGTTGAGGCGTGCCGCGGGCGCCCCAGAGCGACATCGGCTCCGACCTGGTCTTCCTACCGTTTCACCGGGCCGCGCCAGGTCCGACCTCGACGCGCCCCTCCGATGTGGTAGGGCCGGCCGGGTCGAGGTGCCGAGCGCTGAGTCTGCGCGCCTCTTGGCTCAGAGGAGGTGAGGAGGAAAGGTCCAGGGCCCTGGGACTCGAAACTCCCTTTAGGGTGGGGAGCGTGGGGGAATGAGGTCAGGAGGGTCCTCCGGTTAGCACTCAGGCCCCTCCTCCGGGGCTCTGGTCCCAACCCATCGCTGAGGACGGTTAGTCCACGACCCCCGGCTCCGCCCCTTTGGCGCGCGTCCCCTCCTCTACCTTCCGCGTTGTCCAACAGGACCTTCACTCCCCCGAGGGAAGAAAGACCCGACGATCCCAACTCTGAAGTTGGAGGACGCTCGGTGCTCTTCGGGGTAAAATGGAGGGTGAGGGGTCGAGGTTACCCTTGGGCGAGTCCCTTACAAATAAAGAGAGACTTTGAACGTTTGGGTTCTCCGTTCAATCTTCGTTGCACCGACCTCAAACTTAGTTTTGGGTCCCGTCATTTCCCTCCTTGAGCCCGCGTTTAAACGTATTCTTCCTCTCGACCTTAATTTTCGTTTTGATCTCCTCTGCCTCGGAGGGGAGCGGGGGACGACAGAGGAACATTTAATACTGCCCATGTCAAGAGCCCTGACCACTCTAAAGTTGTTCGGGGGCGAAACGTTGGTTTAAAATATCGCTTTCCTCTTTCTCCGAAAACCTTTCCCACTCTTTACGTCAGTCTAGCTTTAGCGCTCCCAGCGGGGTTTCTCATTCAAGACCCCTCACATCGGGGTCCGAGAAGGTTTCGGGCGACAACCCCGCCGACAGTAATTTCTGCAAGGACAAGAGAAGCGTCATTAATCTGGTTCATGCTTGATTTGGGCGAACAGTCGTAGTGCCAAGAACCGTACGGATCTCTTGACTATTTATAGGCCTCCCGCTCGATTTTATCCAATCGAGGGAAGTCGTCGGCCAAAACTTCGGACTGAGCTCGAGACGGACGGGGGACCACAAACAGTCCAAAGTCTTCACGCCTCTAAGGGCAGGCCTTTCCAAAAGATTAACGAAGAGAGGAGGAACTTGGGAGTGTTAATTCTGCGATGGCAAAAGTGTAAACAAGAAATTCGTCAGAACGAAAAGGACTCGTTTTACAAAATAAAATCCAGTGTAAGAAAAGAGAGGTTATTATGTTTAGTCTATTAATCAACCTGATAGTTTAACTTTATTACCAGTAAGACGGGAAAAGGACGAGTTCCCATAAAATCTAAACCCCCACCCCCACCCCTCCCTCACATTCTGTCACAATTCAGGAAAATGTAAAACCAGGTTTACCTTCTACATTCTATGTAACAACAACAAATCAGCGATTCAGAACAGGATAAGAAACTCTGGGGTACCTGACATCGGGGCGGTCCGAAGAGACGGGTACCTTAAAAGGTCCGTTCTTATGACCTCACCCAACGGTAAAGGAAGAGGTCCCCTAGAAAGACTGGGTCTCTAGTTTGGTCGCAGAGGACAAACCGTCCACCTAAGAAATGGTGACTCGGTGGTCCCTTCGGAAATTCTACGTATACCCCAATGTAAAGCCACTCTTCGTAAATAGGGAAATTGGCAAACCACGAAAATTGGCCTCGAGGAGGTCAAATCCCAAAACTAGGGATGGACGTCGTAACTCTCGATAAAAGGTTTTGACTCGTGGTGGAGATGTGTTCGTAACAACTCACTACAGTCTCAGGCGAGGTCCTTCGGGTGACCCGTCGGAGACGCGGACCCTCACCTCTCCCTCAAATTCACTCGGAGAATAGGTTTGTTTATTGTAAATCAATCGAGTTATATGAAGTCGGATAACATGAAACTTGAGGACACATGTTGAGTATGTACGTAAAATGTTAAATCATGTTTTACCTGTAGGTCCTTGTGTCTTCCCCACACTGATTAGAAAATTTGTACTCTTTTAGGGGTAGGTTGAGAAGTGGTTAAAGACTAGACAAAACCATAATAAAATATTAAATCATAGGAACAAATAATAATACATGTCTTAAGTTTTCCTTTTAAGATACTACAAGATAAGTGTTTATTTTGCTTGACCTTCTACGGTTTACTTTTCCCTGTAGTAAAAGTCTTATACCAGGAAATACACAACATAAAGTTTAGGACCAATACCCAGAACTAACTTTTTACAGTCCTTAGCACTGACGTCCAAGGAAGACTGGTCACTCTGGTGGTCGGACTGGGGACCACGAAGGGTTACCGACCTCCCGAAAGGAAAGAAGGAAAATTTCAGGTTGAGACAAACTGAACGTTCGTTACTATTCTAGTCGTAAACTCCATACCGTCAGACGGACTTCCCGTCTCAAGTTATAAAACAAAGTACCATTCTTCTTATCTCCAGGTGTAAATAAAAGTTCATCGGATTCCTTTAGTCATTTAATATTAAAAAAACTGAAAAATTAAATCGAACGGAACTAACTCCACTTCCTCACTGAGAATCTTTAATAAAAACCATTTATAGAATCCACGAACACAAAAAATTTAATGTATCTTTCATTGTGTATGTAAATAAATGAATTTACATAAAACGTAACTACTAGTAACTATTTTATCACTTTATAATTTAAGAGTAGACTTTCGTTTCTAATAACTACCATTACTAGGGAGTAATCCTACTTATGGAGTCACAATTTTATAAAGATATGAATTTAACCGTTTCTTTATAAAATACTGGTTGTGAACGTTTAGAATTCTCTATTTATTCAACTGTTTGTACATCAAAAAATTTTTACGGTTCGAATTCAGAAGTCAAGAACGGAAAATTTCGAAAACTTGTGGACGACATATATAAGACCCCTTTTATAGGAAATGTTATTTTAAAATTTAAATACATGAGACACCTTGTGTGTGGTTTTACAGAGGAGTTTGGATGAATTTCGATTCAAATAACTAACAATTTTGAGTTTCCTAGAGACTGGATTCCAATATGTCGGTTCTTGAACAACACAACATTTTACTTTCTACGTCCGTTCTATAAGTCCATCTTTACCCCATCATCCAAACCCCGAGAATGTAGTCTACGCGATTTCTGTGTGCACCAGTGTAAAACTAACAAAGTCTCATCAAAGAGTCAAATAAAGTGGAGAGAATACAAGACGATGACCGAGTTTTCTGATGATCTTCTCTAACGGGCTATCCGTAGAATTTTCACGAATGTCTGCTCACTAATTTCAAAATCCATTTTGTAGACATTATTAAGAGTCATCTTAACATAAACTATCAAAGTCTTGGTGTCGAATGATATTTAGGTTTGGATTGATTAAAGTCTCGCCACGACTTTCCCATTTGTCAGAACACGACCAACTGGTTTTCGACCTAAAGTCGGAACCGAGACTGTAGGTGATTCACTGAACGTCGCCAGGGGGATACAAATCGTTGGTCAGAGGAATTGATATTTGGTTCCGGGAGTCAGAAACACTTGTTTAAGGAGAAACCATTATAAAACTAAAAACCACAAACCACGGAATTTGGTTTAAATACCCACTGGAAGGTCAAGGAAGGAATACAAGATGCGAGTCTTCGTTATCAATAGTAAGAACGACCTTTCTGACTGAGGCGATTATTTTTTTATACTGATGATGGATCAGTCTTTTAATCTTCAGTTTCGAGTACAGGAAACGGTTACTTAGCAAAGAAAAATCTATTATACTTTGTCTAAAACGTAAGTAACTGTACCCATCGAATGTATGTAGTAATTCATTGATATAAAAAATTAGTTTCTCTTTTATTTTTAATTTTGGATCGTTATATTTTGATTTTAAGCGATCCTCCTATCTATTTTAAAGTTCTACTTGGATAATATTCCACTATGTGTATCACAGTATATATGGGTTAGAAAATCTATTTCGATACGAGGTTATCCCCAGATGAGACACCTTTTTTCTTGTGACTTGATCTTCGGTCTTTGGGAACAAAAAAACTTCGACCGAAAAGGTGAACGAAACTCGAGACGTGTTCAGTGACAGAGGTAGAGATTTTTTTTCACTAACCTCTCCTCTCTTCCTTCTACTTTTATAACGGATCTGAAAGGAGTACTACGATAACCTTTCCACTTTATAATTATTATTTTATACGTACACAAATACACATACATATATACGTTTCAACTTTATTTCTATTTACCAGTAACGAAAGTTTATGTAAAGACATAGATCTTTATACATCTATATCTAACTAGATATCTCTATTATAAGGTTTAAAAATGATTCATTTTTACTGTTTGAGAATCAAAGAGAAACCAAGAGGAATAGAGTAAACGACTTGATTGAAGAATCATAGAATATAGGACTGGGTCCTTAGCTTGACCCCAGAGGACGTAACGTCCGCCTAAGTAATGGTTGACTCGATAGTCCCTTCGGGGGGTTTTATAAACCCAGCCACACTTTCACTTTCAGTGAGTCAGTACAGACTGAGAAACGTTGGGGTACCTGATATGTCAAGTACCTTAAGAGGTCCGGTCTTATGACCTCACCCATCGGCAAGGGAAGAGGTCCCCTAGAAGGGTAAAGTCCCTAGTTTGAGTCCAGAGGACGTAATGTCCACCTAAGAAATGGTCGACTCGGTGGTCCCTTCGGGATAATCACTTTCACTTCGTAAACTAACTCTAGTATTGTTTATTATTTAGGATTGGTACAGACCTCTTCCGTTACCGTGGGGTGAGATCATGAGAACGGACCTTTTAGGGTACCTACCTCCTCGGACACCCGACGTCAGGTACCCCAGCGTTTCTCAGACTGTGTTGACTCGTTGAACTGAAAGTGAACAGTGAAAGTACGTAACCTCTTCCTTTACCGTTGGGTGAGGTCACAAGAACGGACCTCTTAGGGTCCCTGCCCCCTCGGACCACCCGACGGCAGATACCCCAGCGTGTCTCAGTCTGTACTGAATCTTTTTTTTTATTTTGGTACAGATAATTAACAAGATAATCAAAAGGAGAGAACGAACCTAAAGGTCAGAAAGATTAACGAAGGAGAAACTAATTTTAGAACGAATTAAAAAGGATAAAATATCTTTTTGTTACAGGGACCCATTGTCGTCGGGGAGTTCGATACATGTGTAAAGAGAGAAGGACTTCAAAAACTTAGTAAACATAGATGACAAAGTTGAAAGAGTGGTTTGTCTAAATATTTGGAGGATGTTTCACTCGAAGTGGGGAGTTCAGTAGAACTGGCACTGAGTGGAGTAAGGGATGTCGACACTTCAACATCTCTGAGAGAGGTGTTACGGTAAGTGTTGTCAGGAGAGAAGGGTGAGAACAGACAGTAGTAGGATCAAGGCAAGTAGTGATTAAAAAGAAAAAAATTTGAAAGAAGTTTAGGGTCAAAGGACCGATAACATAGACGGCAAGATACGTAACGAGGTCTTCTTTTTTTTTTTCTTTCTTTCAAGAAACTAGCATTCGTAAAACGATTTTAGAGAAGATCCGAAGGTTAACGAACAGTTCATTCTGTGTGACAGAAGTAGAGATATAAAATACGATTTGAGGTGTAACAAACACAAAGGGACTACCGAGTCTACCATTTTTTTTAGACGGATGTTACGCCCTCTGGGTCCAAACTAGGAACCCAACCCTTCTAGGGGACCTCTTCCCTTACCGTTGGGTTAGGTCCTAAGAACGGACCTCTTAAGGTACCTGTCTCCTCGAACCACTCGATGTCAGGTACCCCAGTGTTTCTCAGTCTGTGCTGACTCGTTCATTGTGACTCGGTGAGACAAGTCCCTGACCTGAAAGGTCGTGACCCACACTCTGTCGTCGAGACGTTTGTAGTGGAGACGAAGAAATTCTAAGGTCTTCAGTGCCGTCGCTGACTGGTTTACTTAAGAGAGAGACAGTGACATTCAAGTGTGTAGGTCTGTCCTCCCCTAATAGGGTCGAATTCAGTGTCCGGGTGTAAGATCGACGGTTCCCGTGTCCTTTGGACACGCAGACCGCAAAAACAGGAGGACCACAACTCACCGAGAGAAATGTGATTCTAAGTGTGACACCCTTAAAGAGTGAGTCCTCTTTCTTCGGTTTCTTCGAGGTCCCTCGGTTTATGTTGGTTTCGTGAAGTATCATTAATTCAAGTTATAATGGTAAAATATAAACTCTTTTGAGAAGGGACCACCGAGTCTACCTCTGTGTCGACCCAAGTAGGAGGGAGGGTTCAAGTACGGTAATTAGTGTTTTAATCTTAATTTATTTAAACTACTCTACTTTTTATTTACTTAATGTTAAGTTCAGTAGACTGATGACGATTAAACAAAAAAGAAAATGTAATACTTTATACGGTAATTTTTTTGTCTGTTTTTAGGAACTTCGTGTAAACCGTTTCCGAAGGATACAAAGAGAATAAGCCAGTTTCCGAATGACTCGTGACGTCTCTCCTCTTTCACCAAGTATTATCGTAGTGTAAAAAAACAAAAAATTAAACATTCTATTAATGAAATGTTACAACGCAACCAAAGACGATATGTTGTTTCACTTAGTCGATATTCATGTGTATATAGGGGAAGGAGGACTCGGAGGGAGGGTGGGTTGGGGGAGGGTGAGGGTCGTAGTAGAAGACTACCCGACGTGACTATCCCTATTGATCTAGGTGTGTGAACCTTTCGATGAGTTAGGTATGTTGACACTTTTAAGAAGGAAAATTTCTTTCGTTAGTTTCCTCCTTCCTCTTCTCTCACCGGTCCAGTAACACGAAACGTCCCTGGACTCGACTTGATCGTTATTTTTGAGTCGTACCGGACTCCAAGTCGTATTTACGGAATTGAACCATGGGAAATTGTATCAACAGGGGTTATAAACCGACACAGTCTAATGCTAGAAAAAAAAAAAATTTAGTCACTAGGACCCTATACTTATCGACACCTAAAAAGTGGGTATTTAAATTTCGTTTTGAGTCTTGTTTCACCTTAAATTCAACTTTGTTCTCTGGGGTGAGTCGAATTGGGTCTTCTTGATTTGCTTCTTGTTTATTACCGTTTTTGAGAATGACCCTAAATTTAAATTCTTTTTTACATATCCTACTGAAGACATCCAAAGAATGTTGTTATGATAAGAACTGGGGATAATTATCCGGAAGTGACTCTATACGTATCACAGGATCCTTATCTGGTGTACGTAAAATGTTTTCGGGGAGACTTCGTCTCCTGAAAAAGAGTAAATATAGAGTGTGTTTAATTCAAGATATTCTGTCTCATTAGATTCCCTGTTTAAAATTTTTCAAAATTTTAAAAATAGATTAAAATTATACTCTACTTATCACGTATATGAAGATCTCCCCCTTTTCAGGGAAATTGTCGAAGTTTTGTCTTAATATTCCAGTCTTGTGTCTTTGGTAATGTCTAAAGAAAAGTCTTCGATAAAAAATTCTACTGAATCAAGAACTCTTGTTAAAGTAACATCCAGTGAATTTGCAAAGGTTTTTTCAAAAGAAAGTAAAAAATAAATACTTAGGTAGAGATCTGGGGTAAAAGGTCCTTAAAAGATCGGGGGTGGTTTTTCCACGGCCGGGACTAAGACGGACACGGGAGGATCCTAAAGGTCGGTATAAGGATTAAACGAGAGAGGTCCGAGTCAGGACAATAGGAAACGGTCCAGGGGGTCTAAGGTAGGGGTAGAGGACGGAAGGACCGGTCTGAAGTCATAAATTTAAGGTGGTCAACCTATTTACCAGTAAACCGACATCGATCTCGGGGAGGTTACTGTCTTTCGAACGATGAGGTCTACCATCAGCCCAAATAGTGACTTTTCGACATTAATGATCTTTCAAGTAGGAAGGTATTTCGACTTGTAACGGAGGAACACTAAAGGTAGATAAGAGAAGCGACCGTACTTTACCTAAGATAGATGAGGAAGAAGGTGTACTGTCGAGGGGTCCATAAACTCCAGTCGGTAGCACAGGAATGGTCAATAGAAAAGAGGTCTGATTTATAGCGACGAAGCGAGTTGACAATAAAACGCTATAGAAAAGGTCTAGGGAACGGTAAAATAAACGAGACAAATAGTCACGGAGAAACTTTTCCACCGTGGTTCTGGATTCGTGTTGTCGAAAGAACCCTACCGTACTGACTAATCACTGACTCGACCCGAAACTTGGGTCCAATATATCTAGACTACTGACCCAAAAAGATAAGATGTGTTAGAACAGACGGTTGTGTCACGAAGGTAATAAACACAAAGTTCCCATAAAGTTTCATTTTATTCGGTGTAATAGGACGATTCGTGTTAAATTTTGTCGTCTTTCTTTAATTGACCTTTCAAGGGATCGGAGTAAAATTGGAGAAGTTAAAAATCTCTGTGTTTGTGTTGTCGTAGTCTTTAAATTTTCCTTTTCTTTTTTGTTCTCCTTACAGTTCAATAACTTTTGCACATGTGACGATCGTGTGAAAGACCTTTCTTTAATCGAATAATCATATAACCAACCAAGGGTTACTTCTCTACTATAAAAATAAGGAAACTTCTTCAATAACAGTAAAAATCTTTAATAGGATCCTTCATTACGTTGCAATTTTACTCAAGATATGTTTATCTCTACAAATACTATTATAATGTCTAAAATTTTTCAGTGTTTCGTGACAGATTTTCTTTTACTTTTCTATGTCATTTTAAATCATTTGATTGTCTCTTTAGTGAACTCCTCAGCGAAATGAGTTATCCCATCCGTATGCGACGGAAAAATATAGACGACGACCGGTCAGTACAAGCTGAGACGTTGAGGCACCAGACACCTCAGGGTGGTCTGAGGAGACAGGTACCCTAAGAGGTCCGTTTTTGTGACGTCACTCGAAGGTAAAGGAAAAAGTCCCCTAGAGGTGGGGTGGTCTTTTAGTACAATCCAGTTACAAATGAATTGTTCACGAACAACATTAATAAATATTATAAAATTTATTCCAAGGATCTTGGTCTACTGAGTCCACCGATATCCTTGTTCTTCTTTTTTTCTTGTGAACCTTCATTCTTATAGTAGTGTCCAGTAGACTTTTTTATTAAAAACTCACGAATAATACACGTTCCGATTCGAGGTCCCTAAACCTACCTACTTCCTTCGTCTAGTCCAGAGTAATTACCTTTAATAGTTAATATCTTTTTTTTTACACAAGTGGAGTGACATTTACTTACCTATATTGAAATTGAATTTATGATTTGGGTTATGTAGATTCTTTGATTGAATTAACTTTGTTTGAAAGATTAACAATCGAATAACACATTTTACATTAATATAAGAAAAGATGATGAAAATTCTTATAAGTCAAAAGAGTGGAAGGAACCAAACGTAGAATTCTTTCGAATGATCTTGTCTCTGACCTTCTTGTTCTTTTCATTTTAGACGACTTCGTTAAAAGACTTTCTCAAAAGTTTAAGTATAATTACTGAAACTTGAACTACATTGGACGATAAAGGGTATTGAATGTATGCTACGAATAGTATAATTTCTGTAGCTAAAGAACCTTCCTTTTGCACTAAAAAAAATGCAAAGAAAGTTAATAAAATAAGTTCTGTAAAAGACTGAATCACGTAGTTCTAGTCATTATTGTGACTATTTTATTCATTGAAATAGAAGATTCGGATCATGAGTATTGAAAACTCGAATTTCCACCACTAATCTTGGACAGAATAAATTTCTTTTTGACTTGGTAATTTAACCTATCTGGTCTTCCTTTATTTCCCTTTTAATCTTTCCTTAAGTCTTATTATACATTTATTTATTACTTAAAACGTTGCGTCTGATTTCTTACATTAACAAATCCTTTTGTTTTCATGAACTTCAGCTTCTACGACGACGACGACGACGACGACGACGATTCAGCGAAGTCAGTACAGGCTGAGACACGCTGGGGTCTCTACCGTCGGTTGGTCCGAGGGGGCAGGGACCCTAAGAGGTCCGTTCTTGTGACCTCACCCAACGGTAAAGGAAGAGGTTCCGTACTTTCACTTTTCACTTTCACTTCAGCGAGTCAGCACAGGTTGAGGACCGCTGAGGTACCTGACGTCGGGTGGTCCGAGGAGGCAGGTAACCTAAAAGGTCCGTTCTCATGACCTCACCCCACGGTAACGGAAGAAACCTTCAGCTTCTATCCTTCCAAATTACTTCCCTCATTCAAACCCAATCTTTGACTTCCTACGTGAACCTATTGACTTATTTCTCTCCTCTCGGACATCCAGTTCCTGTAGTCTTCAATTCCCACACCCATGTGACATGGAATCCCTTAAGGGACCGACAGGTCATCAATCCTAAAGTACGAGAGTACCGACCCAAGTTAGGGACCAGTCCCTTGATTCTAGAGTGTTCGGTGTGTCGTGTCGGTTTTGTTTTTGTTTTTGAGATGTAGAATCATCGTCTACCATGACTATTTTTATCTGGTAAATCACTATACTTATTTTCATAACTACTCAAACGACATCGGTAGGTACNTTCCCTCATCCAAACCCAATCTTTGACTTCCTACGTGAACCTATTGACTTATTTCTCTCCTCTCGGACATCCAGTTCCTGTAGTCTTCAATTCCCACACCCATGTGACATGGAATCCCTTAAGGGACCGACAGGTCATCAATCCTAAAGTACGAGAGTACCGAGCCAAGTTAGGGACCAGTCCCTTGATTCTAGAGTGTTCAGTGTGTCGTGTCGGTTTTGTTTTTGTTTTTGAGATGTAGAATCATCGTCTACCATGACTATTTTTATCTGGTAAATCACTATACTTATTTTCATAACTACTCAAACGACATCGGTAGGTACAATCTTTCAGTGAAAGTTTTTTCCTTTACGAGACTCCAACCTCCCCTTCCACCCTGTTTAGCTTTCTCATCGTAATTGTATGTCTGTGATGGTGCACACTTTATCTCTCGATCGCCCTTCGACGACAAATCGTGGACCTCGAGTCGAGGCACGAGACACTACTGGATCTCCCCACCCTACCCCCTACCCTCCCTCTGAGTGCTCCCTCCTCCGTATACATGGAAATGCCGACTAAGTGCAACAACATGTCGTCTTTGATTGTGTTGGAACACTTTGTCAACATGACATCATTTTTCTAAATTTTTCTACTATAAATCTGAACTTTTGGTTTGATCGTCACTAACAACCCCTAAAAGTTCCACTAGTTATTAATCACAACAGGATCCTTCTCATTAGCCCGTCGATTGAAGGACACACCATTGACCCTTATATCACGAATCCTACAGTAAAGTAACCTTACTACCCCCATTCCACTCATCCCGACGACGTCTTTATTCCTCGCTTTCCTTTCCGATCTTTCAAACCTTCCCTTTTATACGGGCATCGCGCTTGAAACTCATTTATGTACAACTTACGAAGGATGTACGTTTCCTCATACGATTCTTACCTGTCGCAACAATATCTCACAGTTCTGCTGTCTTTTTTATTTCTGTCGAAATACCAAAGATTGATCTTCTCACCTTTTTGTCTAAAGTATTCCGTATCCTTACCTTCACACTCTGGAGATTGTACACCCTTCTGAAGTATCTGGGTTTCTTGACCTTGAGTTACCCTGGACTTGTTCCCTCGGAACAAGGTTTTCTCGTGCACAAATGTATGTACAGGCACATGTGTGGGTGTAGGTGACACGACAGTAGTTTCCTTCCTTCCGACACTAATATATGTGTTCCGACAATGTAGAGAAACTAGATAAGGACCATATTTTGACAATACGTGTTTCTATAAGTAGTACCCGAGACCAATATCTCTCAACATTACAGAGTTTGAGGTCACTCACAAAAGGAAGGTCGAGAAACACGATAATAAAATCTGAAACTTTATTATATTAATGCTATAAAATTTGTCGCATTGAACGGTAAATTTAAGATCTTCAATGGAAGAAGAAAATTAATATGTCGGTTTGATTATAAAAAGTCGTGTAAGGATGAATGAGGAGGATTACGGAGGTCTAAGGACGTACAACTATAGACAGACTGACACAGACACTCATATCGAAAGGTCACATCCATCCTACCAAAAACATTTTTATACGACAATTCGATGTACTCAGAATTGAGTCCTTTTGTATATACATATAGAAACCCAAGACACAAAATAGATCTTTGTACAACGAAAATATCCGAACGACTATGTCAATATTCTATGACGTCGTATTATAGAAAAAAATGCAATATTGCTTTATCAACTGAGAGGAATGATAGAGAAAAGGGACCTCATACATTGAGTGGTATGAGTATAATACAAAGGCTATCTGATGACACACGCGAATTTTTGTTATGGAATCCATGACTAAAACGACACGACCACGGACCGATATCCTCTTGATAATTTTCTTATTATCTTTATACATGTACATATTCTAAAATATATATATATATATGTGTCTCTCTCTCTCTCTTTATCTTTTTTCAACCATTTTGTAAAAAAAACTCGATCATGATGATACTGTAGAAGACCCTCAAATACACTACCTTTCGTGACCACGTAATGTTAATATTTTTGGCTTTATAAAGTGTTCAAAAGACCTATTATAATCTATCTCCTTTTATCGGATAATTTTCTTGATTAATTACGGAAGTTTACTTTCATCTACGATTCATACCGAAGAAAACCCCCAATACAACGTGCAGGAGTTACGTCCGTTACACTTATTTCCTTCTGTTGATAACCCTATAGTCTTAGGTAGACTGAAGAGGTTATGACGTGTTGACTAATAAAAGGGTTACAGTGACTTTACTGTATAAGTTAAAATTATTACAATCTTTATAGAGTCGTTAAAACATTCTACACTACCGAGACTAAATATCTTCAACAATTTTCCATCGTTATTCTTTTTCTTTTTTTACATCGTTATTTTTAGTCCGTTAGGTATTCTTCTTATAGTTTATTTATATTATAGGGAGAAACGACTCCCGTAAGTAGTAGTTGTGAGTATGTAATGTACGTATCACGATTAGTCGACCCCGTTTCTGAGACTCAAGAGACGACCAGAAAAGTATCCTGTCGACGAAACTCACAACTGAGTACTGTCGAGTACAGGAGAGAGAAGACAGGAGCCTGTTTGCTCTTGGTGGAGTTATCCGATCGGTTATGAGGGAAGATGGGTAAGTGGCAATCTGGTTCCGGCTACTACATTTTTCGTTCGGAGAAACGGAGTTCCACCCTGTCTGAGACACCTCATCAAGTATGATGTCTTGAAAGACCTCCTTAGTGTGATTTCGATCCAAAATCCTCTCATGTAAGAACGAATCAAAAAAAACAAGGGACGTGATAGGACGAAGACAGTGAAGGTTAGAGTACTCTCAAAAAGGAGTTATTTGGTGCACTTGTCTTAGAACTAGAGTCCGAGACGAGGGTGACTTGGGCTGGATTCCGTTACACTACACCTATTTTAGTTTACGATATTTTACCCAAGGTTAGAAAGTCAAGAGAGTCACCGAACCACTACTAAATCATTGGACTTAAAGAAAACTAAGGTGGACTACTACTCGTTTATTATCTAGTGCATAAGTAACTCTGTGATAACAGAAACCTAGTAAAGAAGAGAGTTCCTGGGGAAAAAGAGGAGATGTTTTGGTTTTTTCTGGGGTAATTATAAACAAAAACAACAAGTCGACGATTCAACACAGGTTGAGAAACTTTAGGGTACCTGACGTCATATGGTCCGAGGAGACAGGAGGTGATAAAGGGCCTCAAACGAGTTTAAGTACAGGTGACTCAACCACTACGATAGATTGGTAGAACAGGAGATAATGAGGGAACAGAAAAACGGAAGTTAGAAAGGGTCGAAGTCCCCAAAAAGATAATTATAAATGGGAGTGGATAAAACTCTTAAAGACGGTTATAGAGTATATATTAGTGTTAGAGAAATCCTTCCTAGGAAAGTAATGACAACGATGATTACAGGGGACACTCTGGAGACTAAAAAAAAAAACGGGTCTTCCGGTAGAGGGTCTTGGAAGGTCCATTGGTATACTAACACGGAAAGATGACGGTAGACCTCTTCTCTTACCGATGGGTGAGGTCACAAGAACGGACCTCTTAAGATACCTGTCTCTTGGGACTACCCGTTGTCAGGTACGCCAGCGTTTCTCAACCTGTGTTGACTCACTGATTGTGAAAGTTTTGGTGGTAGATAGATGGATGGGTACGTAGGTACACAACTGGGTAGATAAGTAGGTAGGGGTGCACGTAGGAGTATAAATTAGTTGTTTGCGGTTGTTTGTGTCTAAGACAGAACGGGATTACTCTCACAGGTCACCACTTATGACTATTCTTTTGTCTGATCACGTTATGTCTAACAGTTTCTCAATACTCTTCTACTAAGTTATATTCTTTAACTTTCGAGTTTCTACTCACCCGACAAATGACACGATTCCCCCTTGATGTAACCAGTCCGTGTCAGAGAGCCTCATCTCATCTGACAACTAGAGTATGCACCAAGTCTTTTTCTTGTGTCAAGTCTCAGACCGTCTTAAAGTTCGTACAGTTACTTGACTTGTAATAGACATCTTTGTCTAAAACTCCTCGAAGGACAGTTAACCAACCGTGAATTTCCTCTCAACTCTCCTGACTCAGACTCAGATAAAGACTGACCGGTTAAGGACTAGGTGCTCCTCGACAATGACGAACCGACCGAATGTTTTCATACAAGGGACTCCGTTCGACAGTCTCTAATTTAACTAAAATGTTACGACCACCGATGAATAATTGTACCGATATATTGGTAATCAGAAGAGGATCCTTTTACCCAAAACAAATATTAAGTGTTTACTTTAAGGGGGGTTCTACCTTAGATTTCCGTAGGACACCTTAGTGGAAGAACCCTAAACATGCCTAAGTTCCTTCGAAAGTTCTCCTCCGGTGAATCTTGACTTCCTCTTTATTCTTGTAAACGTACAATACCTTCCGTTATTTAAGGGGAGAGAGTAAAAAAAAGAACCCGATAAAACTCGACTGAAAGATAATTAATGTAGATTTTACAGAACGATTAGTTCTATTTTAATTGGAAAAATAATAATTGGATAAAATAGTAATGAATCAGGGTAACTTACTTCTTCGCAAATAATGGATTAAGACAATTCCTACGAGAAAGTGACCCTACCCCGAAGGGACCACCGAGCCTACCATTTCTTAGACGGACGTTACGTCCTCTGGATCCAAACTAGGGACCCAACCCTTCTAGAGGACCTCTTCCTTTACTGTTGGGTGAGGTCATAAGAACGGACCCTTTAGGGTACCTGTCTCGGACTGTCCGATATCAGGTACCCCAACGTTTCTTAACTTGTACTGACCCACTGATTGTGAAAGTGAAAAAGTGAAAAAAGTTAGTCTTATAAAAGATTGAATCGAACCTGTGTACGACACGAAGATAAAAACATAAATGTAAAATTTGAAAAATCATTTAACGAAGTCAGAAATCTGAGAAACACTGAATTCATAAGTCTTTTTTTTCACTCCTGACTCAGGAAACAAAAAGACAAAAAATATGGAACCAATGATATATTTCAACTTAATGACATTTTTCAACTCTTGTCCTAGAGAAAAACTAACGACTCAAGATTTTAGAGAAAAGACTCTAGTCGGATTCTTCAGTTAACAATCTCAGTAGATAAAAATCGTGTTCCCACATCATTAGACTTTTACGATGTAAAATCTACATCACATCCACTTATGGAAAAGATTTTGACCCGTAAAAATTTCATAATTTAGACAGTAACTTATGGTTGATAGTGACAAGTCCTACCTTCCACTCTACGTAGTATCTTTGAGATACTAAAGTCACTACAGTATCGTTTGTCTTTATATGAAAATCTACATGATCGTCTTCTTTCTCTTTGTTTATTTATTTGTGTATGCACACATACATACATACGTAGTCAACGAGTCAGTACAGGCTGAGACTCTGGGGTACCGAGACTCTGGGGTAACTGACATCGAGCGGTCCGAGAAGACAGGTACCTCAGAAGGTCCACTCTTATCACCTCACCCAACGGTAAAGACAAATAAATGAATGAAGAGGAAATATGTATGTATGTAAAAAACTCTCTTTCCTGAGGTCTTTTATAAGTTTCCTTTCGGAATTGAAGTCGTTTTGGTCTCTCGACCGTGAATTGTCCCTTTCTTCTGAGTCACTCGGAGTCATCTCGGTAACGACAACCCTCTTTTCGGAGTGAGACTCAGTGCTGTTCGTCTCGACCTCACTTCCCCAGGACGTCGAAACCCTCCCACTGGGAATTGCACCACCCTCCCCTCAACCCCTCAAGGACAATCACATTAAGATTAAATGCGAGTAGTCGATCGAATTGTCCTCACGTTAAATGTTAAGACAAAGAATAGTTGTGAAAAAGTCGATTGTGAAGGGGACATAAAGATTTGTTTTGTATAAAAAACTAAAGACTTATCCGAAACTACACACTTAGAAGAAATGAAAAATACCGTCATTAACTGAGTATACACGTATCATACTTGTGAGTTCCGTTAAAATAGTTCCGACAACTGGGGCACTGACCCTCTACATGTCGACGTGTTAAGCGGGTGTTCAAACGGTCGTCCTTGAAGGGACCACCAGGTCACCGATTCTGAGGACGAGGGTTACGTCCCCTGGCGGGAGGGGGTGGAGGTCGTTAAGCTATGGACCAGTCTCTTAATCTAGGGTGTAGGGTGTCACTTCTGGACCAGGTTGGTTCTATTTATTTACTGATTTTCATTTTAATATATATATTTTTCAAACGGACGTCAAAGTTCCTCAAGTGCTTCTCCTCGAAAGGTGGGGAGGTCAAATAGGCACCATAGGTCCTCAAGTACCTAGAATCTAAATTTTGTGGACGAGATATCTTTGATTGTCTTCTTCGTTTGTCGTCCGACTTCTGACTTTAACGTTGTCTTCCTAATTTTACCTTGTCTCGGACCTTTGTCCTCCCCCTTACTAGGTCTCCTCCGGTCATTGTCCTAGAAAAGTCTAAATTGGGAAGCCGTCTTATCATTTCAAGTAGGGTGTAACAGTACCAAAGAAGACTAAGAGAGAGGAAGGAAAGGAAAGGTCTTCAAAACTTAAAGTTTGATTCCGACTGGCTAAAGTCTTGGAGGATGAGTTATTGGAAACTAAGAAATATGTACAGGGCTTGGGTCACAGACAAACGGAACAGTGAGTCGAAGTCGCACTGACTACATCTGTAAGTTTACCTTTACTGTTGATCTTTTTGCCACACACCTATATTGTGCTCGAAAAAGTTGTCCCTTATACAACGGAAAACAACGAGTGGAACACACTTGGAACCACAAAAGAAACTAAATGACGTACTAACACCCGTTTACTGAATTGAACTCTAGGCAGTTGAAAGGGTGTTTTGGAAAAGAAATGTAGTGGACCACCGACTGCGGCACACAGACAGAAACTAAGCGTCTCCAGACTTCCGAGATTCTAAAAACCACGATGACGTCCGTTTTATGGTACACATGTATAAACTGTATTAAGGGAGAGTCCGTCTAAAAATAATACGTTTGTGGTTTTTTGTTGTAGGGTAGTTCAAACTTGTACATTTCGTCTCAATAAAAAGAGAGGTGGGACCGTACGGAGAAAGATGGAATCAGTCCGACTACTTTTCGTTACGACTGTCAAACTTTTCGTCCATGTGCAAAGTCCTCCATCTATTCTACGTCTTCCGACGTACGTGCGACACATCCTTCGTCATTTACGAACAACTAATTCAAACGTCGGTTAATCAACCCAACGATTCGGTGAGTAACCAAGACACGTGGTTAGATCTGAAACAAAATAAGTGAGTGAGTCCGCACGGTCCGAGACTCGAATATGACAAAAAAAGAAAAGAAAAGAAAAAAAAAAAAAAAAAACTCGAATATGACAACTTAATTTTGGTTTGGATAAAAGTCCCGTCCTTATCTCTGCTTCTGCATCTCATACCTGAACGCCTGTACTACCCCCTTCCCCTCGTACCTTACTTAACTCTCTGAATCGTAACTGTATACATGCGATGGTATACACTTTATCTATCGATGACCCTGTGACGACCTATTGTGTCCCTCGGGTCGGACCACGAAAGACTACTGGATCTCGCCACCCTATGTCACCCACCCTCCCTCCCAAGTCTCCCTCCCCCGTATACATATGAATACCGACTAAGTGCAACGACATGTCGTCTTTGGTTGTGTCGTAACATTTCGTTAGCAAGGGGGTTAATTTTTTGTTGTTGTTGTTTAGTTTGATTTGTTTCGTTTTGTTTACATATTGAACCGCGTTTACCATTTGTTCGTTTGACGGTCAAAATAGTGGTAATTCCTTTTTATGTTCTATGAGGGTCATCGCACTGCAAATACTGAAATGTTATTCAAAAAGGGTTAATATGACACCTTTACGTTACTGTATATCTCCAAATTACTGTCTAAGGTATCAAGTTCGTGTTTCCTTTTTTGAAAAAACAAAAACAAATAACCGAAGAAATGGACTAACTATTTTCTGTCTCGAAAAAAACGACGACTAAACCCAGGATTGTGACGTCTCCCTCCTCTCAACGGTGCATCTCGTCGGTGAGACTGGCACTGTCCCCGCTCTCCCTTCGTCACTCTAAACTTATAAAGTTCACTCTTTAACGTTCACTCAGTTCGTGTCCATTTTACCTAACTCTCTAATGTCCTTTTTCCGTCAACACACTTTTCCGACCTGTCATTATTCCGTTGACTTAATAACACATCAAATTTCTCGACCCTTTTCACTCGTTAATAAGATTCAAGGTGTAACCAAAACCCCCCTGTACCGTCATATTAAAAGCAACTGTTCATTTGTCCTTGTCTGTCGTTTCTCACTGTCCTTTCTCTTCCAGGAAGGTAAGTGACTCGTGGTAAGCAAATTAAAAGGACACTACTAGGACGACGACTGAGGATGGGAATGAAACGTGTACGTAAATCCTACCCTTGTAGGGACAACAGGTGTCACAACTAAAACAGAGTTACGGGACACTCTTTTACGTGTAAGACCCAAAGGAACCTTCTTCTTTCTTTCTGTAGAAGTCTCGTCCCCTGCATGGGGAATTCCGAGTGTCGAGTGTCGCACCCCTGATTCGAAAATTTGTCTCTCTCTACTGGACTTACAGGATGTCTAGCATTCCCTCCGTACCAAAGAGAACTGGGAGAACAAGTAGAAAGACAAGGATCTTGGATTTTATTCAGTCTGTGTCCCAATCACGGGACACGAAATCACTTACTTGGGTCGAGTGGGACATCAAGGGTGGGGAAACCCACTCCTACCCCCACCCCTAATCACGTAGGGAAAATTACAAAGAGTCTATTTTAGTGTTTTTTTCCTACTTCTTGTGACAATACGCGACCCCCCGGGAGGTCTTTCCGCTCAATGTAGACTTACACTCTTAAATTTGGATCTCAATTATGAACGTTACTTTTTATTAATATAAAAAAGGAAACAAATTAAACCCTCTTTTTGAAGGGCGGGTCCCAAGTACACTTGTGTCTTAACCAAGTCAATAATGAAGGTCTCTCC
Organism: Capra ibex; assembly: GCA_006410555.1. Taxonomy (NCBI): domain Eukaryota; kingdom Metazoa; phylum Chordata; class Mammalia; order Artiodactyla; family Bovidae; genus Capra; species Capra ibex. The sequence goes on along the minus strand of SJYO01048061.1, from coordinate 51,812,231 downwards.
TTTTCCAATTTACACGAAGATAGATTCAAAAAAGACACAGTCAAAAGAAAAATAGAGTTGACATTCTCAATGACTAACATTCGTCGACCCCAGAACGGGTCCAGAAGTCAAGTTACTAAGTATGTCGAAGAGTAACATCCTTCTGTTAAACCTTGACTCAAACACTTGTCAGGGGAAAGAAACGATTCGTACGAACCGTCTATTTTGTCTCACGAATCTTCTTTCCTGTCACCTTTGAAGACGGGGGACGAGAGAAGAAGGTCCCTCTTCTCTTTCTTTTTATGAGGTACGGACAAATAAATTTCGTATAAAAGTCTCAGGAACGTCTCATCTAGTCTTGTGTACACCGACAAAATGAAAAATTAAAAGGAAGAGATTGGATGTCTAACTATTTATCGTTTCGAGTCCCATTCTATAGTTCTCAAAGGTCAAACCTTTCAGACCTACTTAGTTCTCAATTTTCTCTCATTAATTACTCGTTAAGAAAAAGAAAGAGATGGGAGTAGGAATGGACAAAAAGTCCTTCTATTATTTTGTACTATTTTAAAGTTAGAATAGTAATAGTAATTTCAAGTTCCATCGAAACGTCCGTCTAAAAACCCTCTCCCTCGTAGACTTAGAAACCTATTAGGGAAAGAAGAAATCCCATATACGGTTAATCGGTGTCTTAACTGGAAAATAGAGTTTAAAATTAAATTTAACATCTAAGACTCACTCGGGACAAATCGAACCTATTATGAAAAAAAAAAAGGGGACCCAAGGGTCCTTGAGTTCTTATTCGTATACTTCTCTTACTAAATTCTACAAAACATAATGATATATAACGGAAAGACCAAAGGTTGTCTTAGTTAAAAAAAAAGTATAAATCTAGATAAAAAGTATCAGAAGTAAAGTAACATCATTAGGTATATACACTTTTATATTATAACACCACTAAAGAAATTATAGAATGTTTACGGTTTTAAACGAATCTTATGAGTCAACAGTTTTTATTTATAAGTCAGGAAAATTCGAAGAGAAAGAGAGATCGAGTGAATGAGAAGTTTTCCAGGAACCTATTTTGGTTAGTGTCACAGTACAGTATTAACACCTTCGAACCGGAAGTAGGTACGACTTTGAAGTAGTCTTCGACGACCATGTCCCTCTTTAAATCATCACTCGTCCAGGTCTCTGTGATCTTTATAATATAATATCCAGAGGGAGATCATAAAATCAGATTTAATTTATAGAATTTCCCTATACCGCTAAAGTCTAAGTATAAATTGTTCTTTGTTTCACCTATAATTCTGAATTTACAACATCAAATGTAAAGTCGGGCCACGAAATTAAGATCACACCCTTTACCTGCATGTTAATCCGTATTGGAGTTCGTATACCAGTCCCGTGGGCACTGTCCACACACATATACCGTCCCGTTCTCCTTGACTCCGTCCCCGCACCGACCTCTTCCTCCGTCCACTCCCTAGACTATACGCACATGAGTCCCGTCGTCCTAAGTAATATGAGACGACGAGGTACAACCACTCAGATTCGGGTGCCCTTACTTCTGAGACTCGACTCGTTTTGAATTTTCAAGTCATTTCTATTACCGACGTCTACTCTACTCAACCTCTTTAATCCACGATTGAGCAGGTAGAATCTTCTTTGAGTCCAGTCTTGTTTACTGGACCCACTCACACAGAGATCCACATATACTCTACGAGAAGGGAGTCAGCAACAACGGAAAGTACAGGAAGTTCGGTTAGGAGTGTTAGTCCAGTATATCTTTACATGTCTATAACATTGACAGAGTTCACACTACCTTGTTTTTTTATGTTAACATCTACTTTATCTCTTTGGATGTAAAGTATAATAAACAAAGTACTGTCACATTTATTTATCGTATTGTAAAAGTGGTTTTGTCTTTGATATTCAGTACTATGTGATGTTCACGGTGGAGTATCTCTATAAATGACTATGACATGATTAGGTAGGAGACAGCTAATACTTCTAAAGCAATAAACCCCATCTCCTACAACAATAAATATAGAAAACTACAATGACTGGTCTGGTTTACATGGGGTTTCTTTCATATATAGAGATATCGTTTCTGAAGACTACCAGTATTTAAGGTAAAAAAGAAGAACTGGTCCATATTTTTCGTGTAAAACGTCGAAAGAAGTTTCAACCCTACCACAACACACTGACTCAAACCAGTGTCCTACACCCGTCTTCATTCCATATATCAAAACTTGGGACCACTATTCTCGGGGTACACGATTGGAGGAGTGGAAAAGGGTACATGTCTACACTTTTTTACTTTGTGTAACAATTAGGAACCGAACGACGACGATTCAGAGAAGTCAACACCGGCTGAGACACGCTGGGGTCTCTGCCGTCGGGTGGTCCGAGGGGGCCGGGACCCTAAGAGGTCCGTTCTTGTGACCTCACCCAACGGTAAAGGAAGAGGTCACGTACTTTCACTTTTCACTTTCACTTCAGCGAGTCAGCACAGGTTGAGAATCGCTAGGGTACGTGACGTCGGATGGTCCGGGGAGGCAGGTACTCTCAATGGATGTTACACTAGTACTTTGTATAAAAACCATGCTATTCGCTGACTCAAACCCCCAACCAAATCAGATAGAATTTCAGATCTCTCTATCAGAATGACCAATTCCCCGTATATTCGTTTAACTGACTCTAGGTAAGGTTTCTTTTTAATTAGTTACTGTCCCCACTCCGTCAATGTTCCATAAGAACATGGACCTCTACGTGACCTTTTGTTCTCTAATCTTAGCAGTTTGGTTTGTCTTTATTGAAATAGGAGGGAAAACTCAATAAATAACATCATAATGTTTAGTGGGATTCCAATCACCAATTTTTGTTAATTTGTAACCGAAAGAGGTCAATGACACCAAGTCCCTAGGTCCTGACCACGATAGAGGCCAGAGTTCGCTTTAATATTGTTTTCACAGTCAGTCCTGACATCAGTAGATTTCAGAAGTGACTCCCACCTCCTAAGTTAAGGTTCTCAGAGGGAGTGTATTGACGACCGACCTCCAGAGTCAAAGAGTGACACCTTGAAAAAGACCCTGACAAGTGTTGTACCGTTGATTAAAGGTGTCTCGTTCCCTAGGGTGTCTCTTTCTCTCTCTCTCTTCGTCTTCGGTGATGTAGAACTTTCATTGTATGACACGTGTTATGTTAAGAATGAGGTTGAACGGACTCAAACCATTTAAAGTGTTCAAGTCCCATCAGAGCATGTTCCGACGGGAGTTGAAGTCTGTGGTCTAGCGGACGTGAAGACAAGACGACCGATGTTTAAACTCCGAAGGATAATAGGAGAGTTCAAGTTATTAAGTGATGTCACAAAGTAACTTGAAACGTTTTGTGACATAAATATTAAAATATTATAATATTAATATAAATATAAATGTATTTATATACACTAATATTATATATCGATATTAATATAAATATTTAAATATTATCATGGTATTCCGAAGGTTCACCGAGTCACCATTTCTTAGGCGGACGGTCACGTCCTCTACGTCCTTTGAACCCAAGTTAGGGACCTAGTTTTTCTAGGCCTCTTCCTTTACCGTTAGGTGAGGTCATAAGAACGGATACTTCTTTTATTTACGTAGATATATAAAACGAACGTAAAGAATATTTCATAATAACCTTAATAATTTCATGAGAGTGTATCATTTGTAAATTATTTATAAAACCCCACACTTAACCTTCCATCGTTTATCTTTATGTTTAAAAAAAGAAGACCTCTTCATTTAATACTACGAATTAAATTTTAATGTAATTAATGTGAATCAAACGTCTACTGTCGTGAATTCTTTTTTGATCGTCTGTATACGTAAAGACACTCTCCCATTTAAAAAAAGATTATTATAATGTAACTTATATTTGGTTCTTTACTTTACGAAACATTCTTTCGAAACATTAGGTAAGGTTCTGTTTATTTCCTTCTTGCTTCTAATTAATTTTCTTTTTTTTTTTTCTTTGTTCTAGAAAAGAACAAACCGGGAGTAAAATTTTAGTTATGCAGACTCAATTCCCTTTAAAAAGACGAACCACGTTAGTTAAAAGGAAGGAAGGATTATACTATATCTTTAATTGAAATCCATATTGGAAAGGTGAATTAATGTTTCATTTTTCTAAATTCCTTTCAAATTCTTGTCAGCCTTAATTAGAAATTGGCTCCATTTTATCGTTAGGTCAGTACACCAAGTTATTAATTACTTATGTCCTGTAAATTTATTTACACCATAGAACAAAAGAAATTAGTACTTAAATTTGGTTTATCGAAACATACGGTACTATAGTCCATGAATCTTTAAATTGATTCATACAGGGTAGGTTTCTAATTTAAATTAAATAAAATAAGGGATAAGTAATAGAAAAAAACACCAGGAGACTTTACTTAGAAAAGGAGTAACCTCGAATTACCATATTTAGAAACAAATTCAGATAACTGAGAAGAAAACATTCATCAGAAACTTTTCCCACATTTCCTAGTCTTCTCTCATACGACAATACTTCAATAAAGAATAGAAATAGAAATAACCACTTCCTGCCTTAATAAGAGTTCAGTTTTACTAAGTCAGAATCGGAAAAAATAAGAAACAAGTTATTTCACCTGGTACATTATCTTTAAAGAGTTCTTTATGTTGAAATTCTCAATCTCAATGGAAAAATCCCTCAATAGATTTGTGTTTCTGTTCTGATAAAAATTTAGTAGAACCTAACTAGAGTCGTTAACAGACCGTCGTGTTTACTTTGTACCTATCTCTTACAATCCCCGGGTCGTCCCGAAAATTTTTAATAAAATAAATCTAGGTACTCTTCTGATTCTAATCCCATATATTTTTATTTAGTTCGTCCACCACCTTCTTGGTTTGTTAATACCGAACTACTGTTTTCTCCGTACAAGCATAGACCTATAAGTCTATTGTCTAATACTCCAGGGTCCTTTTGTCCTCAGTACATAGTTTCGAGAGTTAAATTGAGATCATTAGTTCGAGAAACCTAAAGTATCTAAGACTCGATATAGTGGTGGGTAGAGATGCTCTGAAGTAACGATCGTTAAATTTCTTTAAGTTCAGATCACGTTCTAAGATTTTTGGACACTTTGCTTAGATAGAAAGTAGTCAAAAATAAGACTACTTTGGATCCTCAGACGGATCCTCTATCTAGTCAGGTGTTCACGTACTATCGTATTTAACGTCTTCGTAACTATCCTCTCAAAGTAGATTTTTAACGAAATTTTCTGTAGGGTAGAGACCCGGGTCTCTTGATAAAAGTCTACTCTTCTAATTCACTGCCATAAATCCTCTATCCATAGAGTCTGGAAAATTTTTTCACGATTCTCGTTGATAGAAAACTAGTGAATGATATATGTTTCAAGAGATGAGACGAATTACTTCTTTATTTCTCTGTATTTTCTATGGTAAACATGAAACTTCTGTAAATTTGACACATCTTTTTCTGTACAGTACTTTTGTCATTAACCTTCACTTCACTTACTATGATCTTTACATATATAATATATCATATATAATATATTGGAATTGTATACATTTCTAATTACAAATTCAGATAAGTATCTCCTTAAAGACTTCATATACAGACTCAAGTCAAGTTAACGAGTCAGTACAGATTGAGAAACGGTGGGGCACCTGACGTCGTACGGTCCGAAGGGACAGGTAGTGGTTGAGGACCTCGAACGAGTTTATAGACTGTCTCTACTATAAATATGGTCAAGTTAACCTTATCTCCCATAGACTTCTACTCATTCCGGTTTTCGGACGTTTCTATCCAAACCCCGTTTAACATTCCCCTAGTTATTTTTCACTTTTGATAAATCTGGTAAATGAATTCTTTTTGTTCAAGAGTTTCAACTTATGAAATCTTCCTAATTATTTAAACGTTGGAAGTCTTTCTCGACATCCATAGCTTTACCTTCATATCCTTTGTCCTCCGATAACCTCATCAAACTCTAATTTTCGTGAACTTGAACATACTGCCATTTTACTTAGAACACTTTAATGACTATAAACTGGTACAACTTGGATGTAATCATCTTTGAAGTATACCAATTTATATTATTCCACTTCTAAGTCATTTCAAATTATAAACTTGTTTTATACAAACACAATCAACACAGGTGAGAAACGCTGAGGTACCTGACATCGGACGGCCCGAGAAGACATGTGCCCTAAGTTCACTGAACCCTTTTCTACGATCAAGTGTTTGTCTCCGAAGGGTCAACCGTACTCACCACTTCTTGGACGGACGGTTACGTCCTCTACATCCTCTTCACCCAAGTTAGGGATCCAACCCTTCTAAAGGACCTCTTCCCTTACCGTTGGGTGAGGTCATAAGAACGGACCTCTTAGGGTACTCGGTTCCTCGGACCTCCCGATGTCAGACAGGTGTCCCAGCGTCTCAGTTTGTGTTGACTTCGCTGAATCGTACGTACGTGGTGTTTGTCTTATAACTCCTTCCTTTCGGTTCACCATACACAAAATCTACTTCCGACCCTCTCACTTATCCTAGAGTTTCTCTTCCCTTCTGTCCCAACTCTTTTCTTCTTCTAGTTTCTCGGCGAAAAAGTCCACCCCGCCCCCCGTCCGTCGTTTCCGTACCAGTCTTCATCTTCCCTTATACCTGACCAACTCGTCCTAGAACAGACTACTCTTTACTTGCAGTCAGTAGCCTAGACTACTGGTGTTCTACTACGTGTCAGAAACCCCTTCAATTAAATCATCGCCTTACTCCTACTTCGGTCTGAAAAATCCTTCTTCTTTCGGGACCTACTTGTACCAGTCTCGGAAGATACTTGTTCCCCCGTCATAGTTAGACAGTCGGACCGACCAGTCATCTTCTTTTAAGTGGTGTGAGGTACTGAAGACGGGGATTTCTTCTGGTTCGTCACTAGAAAACATTAAAGTACGTACAAACCCGAAGGGAAACCGTCTCGGGAAAGGGAATCCTCGTGAGGTCTTATATTTACCTTCTTTGACAAAAGTTCTTCAAGGTTAAATGTTAATTCTTACTCTTAGTACAAATGATACTATGTAACCACTACGAACACTTAAAGGTGGGACTGGAGTCGATAGTCCGGACTTCGCAAGTGTGGGTCCACGTCTTCCGACACCTCCGTCGACCACGGAACACGAGGACATTCCGACGGTCCCAGGAACCTAGTCCTCACCTCTATTGGATTATCTTCGACCGTGCTCGTTGGTATCGGACCTTCCTTGAGAAAAAGGAAGAACTCAAAACAAATCGGGTTTGTCGTTTCGAAATCAGTTTACGGTACATCCGTTGTTAGTACTGAGTCATTTATTTGAATAATCAAGGTTAAATGTAATAAGGAAGTATTCTGTAAGAGGATCAAAACCAATACACTAATAATGAAAGTAAAGATAGGACACATATAATAAAAATAACAAACCCAATAACTTTTGTGAAACCTCTTCTAAAATAATATCCTCCTTGATATAGTTGTGGTTCACCTTTAGTGTCTATTTTAATTAGTGTGAGACCTCTGATACTTCTATTGTTCTTTTAATTGATCTAGTATAAGTGTAACGGTACCAGTTGACTTGTAACTTAGGACTACAGTTAATGACATAATAAAATCCCTAATGATACAGTTCTAGTAAAAGTATTTAATGAAAAAGGGATTGAAACCATACTAATGTAAACTTTGAAATCATAATTTTGATTTAAAAAGTAATCCGAGTTTGAAATTAAGAAAAGAGGTTCATCGGTAGTGTGTCTTCATCCTAAGATATTTAAAAAAGACAAAATACCTATTATGTCCTCTGGCCCCAAACTAGGGACCCAATCCTTCTAGGGGACCTCTTCCCTTACCAATGGGTGAGGTCATAAGAACGGACCTCTTAAGGTACCCGTCTCCTTGGACCGCCCGATGTCACGTACCTTAGTGTTTCTCGACCTGTGCTGACTCGTTGGTTGTGTGTGTGTGTGTGTGTGTGTGTGTGGGAGGGTAATACTCCGGGTTCTTGATCTTCTGAGGTGACAGACACAAAACACGGTGTGGGACTAGGACAGACAGTTCCTCTACAGAATCCTGTTCGGACCTGGTCTCGATTGTCCTCGTCTACCTTCTGTCTCCCGTAAGATTCCCGAATATGATTAACGTAAAAAGATTTTATGAGAATAAACTAAAAGAATTGAAAAACTACCTACATGTTCACTCTGTACTTCTTCTATTTCAATTGTAAAAGAGTTGTATTTTACTTTTCTCAACTCTTATCCTATACTGTAAAATGGTACTTATTGTAGTAATCTCAAATGACAACGTTTCTTTTTACACGTCTCAAGTCTATACCCATTTTGTTAACGGAGACCGAAAACTTTTTAACTCTTAGATTCCCGGATGGGTCCCGTTTAGTCATTTTTTTATTCTTTTTCGTTATCTTTAGATACAGTACTAATCCTTTTTAAGTCGAATTTTATTCGATTTTCTTTTCCTTCAAAGAAGAAAGTCACCCTCTTTATACACCGACCATTAGTATTGGCACCTGAAGGGGTCGTCGGGTCGTCAATTTCTTAGACGGACGTTACGTCCTCAACGTCCAAGCTAGCGACTCAACCCTTCTAGAGGACCTCCTCCCGTCCCGATGGGTGAGGTCATAAGAACGGGCCCTTTAGGGTACGTGGCTCCTCGGACCGTACCGTGATGTCGGTGCCCCAGTGTTTCTCAGCCTGCCCTGACTCGTTGACTCGCGTGTACGTCAGTACTGACACGGCGAGTCAGTTGGTTCAAATGACTCATGGATGACCCACGATCACCAGATCCGGGACCCTTACGTTATCACCTTCCAGAGACGGGAGCGTCTCACATGGTATGTGAGAAGACAATAAGGAAGGCACACGGTCCGAGACCCTTGTGTCTCCTCCTACAAAGAGTCGGAATTATAGTGTCAACGTCTCCGTCTTCTTCACGTTATTATATTACACGATTTCTGTTTGGTAATGAGTCAGTAACCTCCCTCTGTAAATAAATTGTCACATAAAAGACCTACGAGTCTTTTATGCAGACTACATTGAGAACAAAAGGAAAGTCAAAAACTCTAACCGGTCATCAGGATACCGGATTCCTTCAACAATCTTGTAGAGACGACCTGAAAACAAATGCGAAGGGTAACCGAGGACAACAAAGGCGGTAAGACTTAGTTAAGTAAGAAAATAAACAAGACACAAATTTCCACGGAAGGCCTTTGTTGTTTGTCTCTTGAGTTCAAAATAACTGGGGAGAACTAATCATGTTCTAAAAGGACAGGAAACCACACCCGTATGGTTCATTTTTCGTAGAAAATTATTGTTACGACCTTGTTTCTAATCAAACCACCCAACAAAACATACGTCGGTTCCACGATTAATGACGGTCCTCTTTTCGATCAGTTAAAGTGGTGTTAGATAAGAAGCAATGGCCCAGTGTACGAAAACCAGTGTGTCGGTAGTGGTTAGAAAAGTCGATCTGTATATACAGACGGTCTCAACATAGGTCATACATAGTTTCCTTCTTACTTCATAGTATTGTACCGAGTAAGATTAGAAAAAAAAAAAAAAATACCTGAAGTTTGTTAAGGAAAGTTGTCACAAACTAGAGAGAAAAACCATTTCAAGGTATTTGGTTTGTTTTTATGTTAAGATTAAAATGTATTCCGTAAACATCGATAAGGAATCAGGAGTGTTAATAAAATCTTTTGTTTGTACACAGAATCAATGCTCTTTGTCGACGGTGGACTTTTCCTCCTCGGACCACGACGAAAAACGAGAACCTCAGTCTAGTTCCGAAGGTAAGAAAAGGGTTATTGAAAGGAGTAACCTAATTTTACCGTACTACCCTTGATAAGGTACTATTTATTACTAAAGAAGGTAATGACAAAATAATAACACGACCATCTTTGTTTTCGAAGTAAACCAGTCCCAATACAAGACAAAAAGGAAAAAATTTGCTAACCCTAAATTTATAGTCCAGAGAACCGGAAAACATGACTTACTTGTTTACATTACTGCATGTTTTGAGAACCCGGAATCGTGATCAGTTGTGTCACATGGTTTACTGGGATGACCAGTAAGTAAAAAAAGTGGTGATTACATACCCGTCGATTCTCACAGTAACTGTGTCTTCGTCTGTATGTTAGGTCGTCGAAAGATGCCTCGATGTACAACTTTGTAAACGGTCTTTACATTTTATTACGGTTCAAGGAACGAAAAAAAAAGAAAATCTTTTACATCAATAAAAAGTATTTTCATACAAATACGTACTATTGTGGGTTACCTAAACGTAACACGAATTACTTTAATTAATTAATTTCTAAAAAAACTACACCTGGTAAAAGTTTCAGAAATTACTGAAGTAATGTCATAACAAAGACAAAACAAAAAAACCGATACTCCGTACACTCTAGAATCGAGGGGTTGGTCCCTAGTTTGGACGTGGGGTAAATAATCTTCCGTTTCAGAATTCGTCGTTTGACGATCCCTTCAGGGTACATAAAATTTTATTCCGATATTTAAGTCGAAAATTTTTAAAGAGTCTAAACTAAAAATTATGTCACTTATATTTTTCTATATCGAATGTATTTGTTTTTTAGAGGAGTTATTTAAAAGTCTCGTAAAAAACCTCGTACTCCCCCGGTGTCCCGGTCTTTCATATCGGAAATAAACGAAGTCACATAATGTCCTTTTTAGTCCCTTTTCTAAAAAAAAAAATTCACGTCTTTTAGTCCTCCGGAGTAACGGATCATAATACATTTTAGATACATTCCGTTGACCTTGGGACCAACCTTACAGTAACAAATATAACCCTCAAGTACTGAAGAACGATTCCATTAATCGTTCTAATATCTAATATTAAGTCTAATATCTCGATATTTACATATTAAGTCCTGTTATTATATTCACTCAATTACATCGTATCGCATTTCAACATCTTTAGTCTCCGTCCCACGGACTTAAAGGGAAGTGGTATATGACGAACATATTAGTGACTTGTCTAACAAACTAAAGCAGTCAAGAGTCAAAGAAGTAAACATTTTATCTTTATGCTTATAAGGAACTCCATAACAAATCGACTTACCGACGTCCTTAACCTACTTTATTATGTACATTTACCTTGTCACTAACGTAGTCTTAGTTTATGATAGATAATAAAACAAAGAAGGACAGGTTATGGAGAGGGTGAATAATACAAGGAAAGTAACGAAAGTCAAAGATTATAAAATCAACTATTGAATTAACTATTTTTATTACGACAGATTAAAAACCAACAACTTTATCAAAATGCTACGTGAGATTTACCCGTACATGTTTATGATGCCTTTCAAAAATCCTACAGTCATTGATTACGAAGTCCCGAAGGGACCACCGAGTCACCATTTCTTAGGTGGCCGGTTACATCCTCTGTGTTCAAGTTAGGGATCAGGTCTTTCTAGGGGACCTCTTCCTTTACCATTGGGTGAGGTCATAAGAACGGACCCTAAACCTTTAGGGTACCTGTCTCCTCGGACCGTCCGATGTCAAGTACCCCAACGTTCTCAACCTGTGCTGAATCACTGATTTGTTGTTGTTGATTACGAAGTCCATTTGTTTGGACCTTTAAAGGTTGGACGACTACGGTTATTTTGTTGTCTTACATTTTGTCAGAATCTCTTCATCGTGTATGTACGGTCGAATTATTCGGCTCTCTGGTACGAATTATGAATTTAGACATTAAAAAAAATTGCAAGTATTTAGAAACGTTTATCCAATCCCGGAACTCTGTAAAAAGAACCCAATCCGTCGAAAACCTTTGTTAGGTCCTAAATATTATGGTCTTCTCCTTGTAAGAAGTAGTCACCGTTCCTACTTTTCTAATTGTATCGTTTATCCCTAAAACATTTCTTCCAAAAAATACAGCCCTAAATGTAATTTGTTTGATCGGTACACAAATGGTAAAGGACAGAAATGAGAATCACAGAGAAATGAGGAAAATGAGGAGCGCAGATCACAGGAGTACAACCGTCTTAGTTTGTAGAACTAAAATTCGTTATGTTTGAAACAGAATGACGTGTGGTCTCCTGCACATAGCCCACTCTTTGTTAGGTTCCCTTGTTGAAAACATTTTGACTGGAAAATTTCTTCCCTGTACACCCGTGTCGCCCCTTTCCCTTCCTACCCTACTTGACCCTCTCTTCGGGACTGTATATATGTGCTGGTGTACATTTCATCCGTTGATCAGCTCTTCCGCTACCGTGGGGTGGGGTCATGAGAACGGACCTTTTAGGGTACCTGCCTCCTCGGACCATCCAACGTCAGGTACCCCAGCACTTCTCAGCCTGTACTGACTCGCTGAAGGGAAAGTGAAAAGTGAAAGTACGTAACCTCTTCCTTTACCGTGGGGTGAGGTCACAAGAACGGACCTCTTAGGGTCTCTACCCCCCCAGACTACCTGACGGTAGATACCTCAGCGTGTCTCAACCTGTGCTGACTTCGTTGAATCGTCGTCGTCGTCACCCTTCGATGACCTATTACGTCCCTCAAGTCGGACCCATAGTCACACTATTGGATCTCCCCACCCCTAAACCCATCCTCACCCTCCCTCCGAATTCTCTCTCCCCTATATACATATAAGTATCACTAAACGTGTTGTAACATTTAGTCAATAGTACAAACTACTTTGGAGTTTTTTTCTCTTTTTTTGGTGGGTTTGACTGGAAAACTGTACTCAGGAAGTTAAACAAAATGAAACATCTTAAACGGGTGTTGGTCGGAAAATGCGTATTTTCTGAAGACGATGAAATGTCCTTACTCTCTTCTGACTCTAAGACACGTAATACTCTTGAGTAAACCGAAGTCTCTACGGACCATTCTGAACCACTTCAAGTAAGGTGTGTGTCCAACGTAAACATGGATACGTTAGGGTATTTCTGTTTTCCTCAAGAATTATTTCGTCTGACCGACGGGTCTGTGACACCCGATTTACATCCCTATCTGTCTGTACATAATAAAACACAATAATTATATGACCCGAAGGGATCATCAAGTCATCATTTCTTAGACGGACGGTTACGTTCTCGGGATTCGGTCCTTACAGAGGATCTCTTCCTTTACCGTTGGACGAGGTCGTAAGAACGAACCCTTTAGGGTACCTGTCTCTTTGGACAGCCCGATGTCAGGTACCCCATCGTTTCTCAGTCTATACTGAATCGCTGATTTGTTGTAATTATATAATCTTCCATTTTACTCAGGTCTATGTAAAAATTTTCTCAAGACACGGAGTTAGGTAGTGAGTGTTCACTTAAATCCGTAATCTGGTGAGGATCTAAAGATTCCTCTTTTTATTCTCCCATAGGGGTTTAGTAGAGATGACTACAATATTTCGACGTAAGAACTCCTAGTCAAAGGAACGGAATCTGAATTGTTCTCAAACCAGAAGGATGGCACATCAACCACCGTTTCATGCTCGTTTAGTATGCTCTAAATAATATATTTGAAAGAAGATTCCTACGATTTTACAAAAAAATAACAATTAACTAATAAGGTAACTTCATACCAAAAATTTTAAGGAAAGTGAACTTGGTATAGGGAACGAAAATAAAGGACTACAAGTCGACAAATTAAGTGTAGACAGTAGACGAAGAAAGAGGACAAAACATAAAACAAAGGACAAACACAAAGAAAAGGAAACTAGTAAAGAGACGGGAGGAAAGTATACGTAGATAAATATGAGGAAGATTAAAACAGTAGATAAAAATATGGGATTCAGGACCGGTCTGAAGAAAAAAGAAAAGGAGATTAGATTGGTAATTCTCTAATAAATCACCATCAATCCAATCGATGACTTACCACAATGTTTCCGTTAAACTTTACAAAAGGAGACTGAATCCTTCCTCTCTCCATACCAAATTCTAACCCTTTCATAATCTTTATCAAAGTGAACTCACAGTCACCCTCTTTTGATAAAAGTCTTATACTTATTACCACTGAAAGATTAAAACATGATAAAGAGTCAGCACATTCATAAACCTAGGACTGTAAGTAAAATATAAGCTCAAGTTATCCGTTTATTGGTTTCGAATTAGGATTTCTTAAACATAAGGATCATTGATTACTCATAAGTGATTTACAAACTTGACTTGACTTAACAAACAATTTCATTCTTTTCTTTAAGGTGTCCCAGTCAGAAGTTCATATATGGGATAGTCGGGAGATCAAGATCCAAGTTAACGTTTATGAACTTGCGTTTACCTTACTAATTACCGAGAGTAACGTATTTGTTTATTCGATCCTTACGACTTGATAGTGAAATCCATGAACAGAATTTTGGACACTTTCATTACTGGACTTTCTGAGACAACTTTGAAAGAATAAACCGGTAACAAATGCGTAATGTCGTTTACTTAATTTCTTGTGAAAGGAACCAATACCGAAGGACTAATGTTTCATAATTCCACAAAACAAATTTTATAAACTTATATATCAAAAGTAGGAGACAATTATGTTTCGAGAGACTTTACCAAAATTCGTTTAAATAAAAATTTTACAGGTACCAGAATCCTTTAAAGAAAAGATTCTACGTTAATATCGTTCCGGAAACGGTGACTTTTACTCCCCGACTCTATCTTCAAAATACATTTTCGTAATTGTAACAATAAACATACGGAACATAGTCTTTCACAAGTTAGTCTCTTCCTTGTCGTCATTCTCCACACATAATTCTGTATATAACGTTCCTTAACCGAATACATAAGGACCCCTACCATCTGTTCAGGGTGTAGTTGTCCGTCCGAGAGTCCTGTCCGTCCGATCTTGAGACCTCGACTTCTACGACAGCTGGTCAACTCAAAGAAGAAATGGATTCGGAGTAGAGACGAGAATTTCCGGAAAGTTGACTACCTTAGTCCGGGTGGGTTTAATAAATGAATTACAGTTGACTAAGACTTGAACTTAATGTAGTCGTTGATTTACTAACGAACTGACTTATTAACCCGTAACATCGAATCGGTTCATCTGGGTAGTTTTCTGGTAATATGGGTCTTTGTGAATTAAATGAAAATTATTGGACGGGGGATAAACAACTGAAAATCTCACCCAAAAAAAAAAACAGGAAAACGCAAAATATTAAGAGATAAAATAACTAAAATTTTACACTACGAAGACAGTTTTCCCGAATAAAAAGGGTTAATTCTTTTCAACAACTTTCGAACGAATAAAACGAGCATTATGACATAAAGTCGATTTATCGTCTTAGTAATAAAGTCTTATGTAAGATTCAGAGATGACTTCGGAACAGGTAATCTTTATTTGTATCAGTCACTGAAGAAAGAACTCTAAATATTGTTCTTTTTTCACTTATATTTATATATGGATTTGAACTATTTTAAATAGAGTAAAAAGATTTTCCGGGATATATATATAAATCTCATTACTTCTTTCTGAACATAGGTAATATACGAAGATTCTTCGTAGACCTTGAATATAACATTCACCGGTAGATTTTAGTAAGACAGGAGTCGGATATAACTTATAAATGTTACATCTCTCCATCCGAGTTATATAAACCTCTAAATGTCTCATTGACCTTTCTGTCTAGTATAACCCTTCGACTTATTCTTATTTTAGTTTCTATGTACGTTTATTAATGTATATTTTTTCAGATTCTTGTTAAGAACACAGTCATACTCCAACGTAAACCTCAGTACCATTCTTTATTTATCGTATGATCATTCCCTAAGTTCCTTAAGGGTTCACCGTGACACCATTTCTTAGACGGACGTTATGTCCTCCACACCCAAACTAGGGATACAGTCTTTCTAGGGGACCTCTTCCTTTACCGTTGGATGAGGTCATAAGAACGGACCCTTTAGGGTGCCTATCTCCTTGGACTACCCATTGTCAGGTACACCAGAGTCTCAACCTGTACTGAATCGCTGATTTGGCGGTAGTGGAGATTCGCTACGTTTGTGTACCTCTACAAAACAAACAAAAGTAGATATTTTGTACGGTAGTAGAATCGGTCGAATCTCCCGTAAATATTATTCACACTAACATAGATGATTGCTACTCTTAATAGGTTCCCGTCTTCCAGTCTTATCGAAGGGGTTTAGTTGACGGACAACTCTTGTAATGTTTACAGTCCTACTTTCAGAGGATGCGGTTATCGTAAACATGGTATCAAGTAAATTCTAGTCGGTCAGAGTCCCTAAACGAATCTTTAAGTCTGTAAGAATGTGTAGTTGATAAATTACCTAAGATACTAGATAATATTAAGTACATTTGTGACAAAAATAATTCGTTAATGATTGTGGAGTACGAAGTGTTTAATATGAGACAAGGTAGAAATTGAACGGCGGTCGTGTGCGTGCGTGTGTGTGTGTGTGTGTGTGTGTGTGTGTAATCGGGGTATACACAAAGAGGGAGGTAAAAGATGTACTGAAGGAGTATCAGGGACGTAAAAGAAGGAATGTGTCGTAAAACGACTGCAGAGTAAAGAAAGTGCTTCGTAAATGACATTTCAGACATGTCTTGTAACGAGATAATATGACCACAATATAAACCATAATTAAAATAAAACCAAACCACTGAGTAAGTATATTTATATCAATACACGTAAGAAAGAGACTATTTTTTATGAAGTATTTACAAAAATCACTACTACTACAAAGTCGTACGAATTTCATGATGACATAAAGGTTCCCTTGACAAGAATGTCTTAAATATTAATCGAATACATAATGAACACATACATAACTTTGTGCTCCTATATTACCTCCCTTGGTCAACCCAGGTGACCAAAACTACAAGCCCTATACAAATAAAGTATTTATTATAAAAAGTTTTCGTACCACAGGTTAACCGACGTATATTATAGACCGTTTTATCTGTAAATATTACCCGTTCATACATACGAAAGAGACCTCTTCCCGTACCGTTGGGTGAGGTCATGAGAACCGACCTCTTAGGGTACCTGTCTCCTCGGACCGTTCGATGTCAGGTATCCCAGTGTGTCTCAATCTGTGTTGACTCATACATACATACATACATACTCGTCTTCCTATACGTACGAAAGTTTGACACCACGACCTCTTCTGAGAACTCTCAGGGAACCTGTCGTTCTTCTAGTGTGGTCAGTTAGAATTTCCTTTGGCTGGACTTATAAGTAATCTTCTTGACTTCCACTTCAAGATTATGAAAGTGATAGACTCCGTTTCCCGACTGAGTAACATTTTCTGGGACTAAGACCCTTTCTGACTCCCGTCCTTCTCTTCCCCAGTCGTCTCCTACTCCACCAACCTACCGCAGTAGTTGAACTACCTGTACTCAGACTCGTTTAAGGCCTCCACCACTTCCTGTCCCTTCGGAACGTACGACATCAGGTGCCCTAGTGTTTCTTAACCTTTACTGAATCACTGACTTGTTGTTTGCAAATATTTGTATCCATAAAGAATGTAAACTTTTGTAAAAGTAATCGTATGTTTTGATCCCGATCTCTATACCAACGGTCCTTGTAAATATCGATCTTCTGTAGTAAATAGAAATAGGGAGACGGATCTTATGAAAGAAGAGTGTAAAGGAAGACCGTTCAGGAATTAGTAAGGTTTTCTGTGTCTTTTATAATGAAAAAGACAATTTATTGGATATAAAAGGGACTCTATCAGTATAGAAACGTGAGGGGCTTACGGGAGTAGAAATCGTCTCTTACGTTCAGTATAAACATACATTAATACAACCTAATGGAAACACAGAGGTCAAGTTGTCGTTTTAGAGTTTCCATCCGACCTAGGACAAATGGAGCACACAAAGAGGTCCAGACATATAACACGAACCCCATCTCGTCTACGAAAGTTTATAGACAATACAATTACTTTTTAAATTAACTTTTTATGTAATTCCTAAAAAAAAAATGTAAGAAGGATAGTTGGTCGTAACTGGTTTTATCTTACGGAGTTTTACTATGTAAAGAATACTTTTTCGAACTGTATTTTCCTCCTTCACCTACCAAACCGGGAACTCAGTCTAATATTTTCTCGAGAACTAACTATTAAGTCAAGTTTGTGTATATAAAGAGCACCGTTTTTATATGGGAGATTTTTCTACAGTAGAACAAGGGAACTATAGAAGGGGGAACTTGAGACACGAGATTTAGTGGTCTGACTTAGGTCTCCAAGAACAAAAAAAAAAGGACAAGAACCGTGCGAAAAGAGACGAATCCTTTGTAGGTGGGTGGAAGTTCTCATTTGAGCTTACGGAAGAGAAAATATGTCGGAAAGGGAAAGAACGTCGGGGACCTTATGAATGGACATAGTAGAAGATTATAGGTCCTCATGAACCTACGAAAAGATACTGTCAGAACAGTGAACCACAAATAAACTAATAAGTACCGATGATAGTGTACCGCTCCTAGAGTTTTGAGTTGTTTATAAACAATGTCAAACTTCTTCTCAGTTACCCGTGACTAAAGAATAAGAGTATACGTTCGACTTATTGAATCTTTTAAGTGTCGTTGCGTCCTTGAGAGAGTTGTATATACTCGAATTTTGTTTCTGTACTTTGAACTTATACTAATACATTTGACTACGACTAACGAGAAACCTAATATTTTGGATTAGTTAAATAACAACATACTGGTCCCGGATCGTGACATGAACTATATATCGTGTTTAGTTGTGTATCGATGACTTAATTATCTGTGCATATTGTTAAAAATAGACTCTAAGAATTCCAACTGTACACAGTATTAGAACAAACTGTATAAGAGTCCTGTACGTTTATCCATATTACAGGTACACTGACAGTTAAGATCGTGATCGGACTTTTACAGTGTTTCCTTCCCTGTTACGAATCAATCGATTGACAACTGAGAAATCGTGAATCTCTACGAGTAAATGTTAAAAAACTTATAACAATTTACGATTTCATGATCCGTAATGTTTTATCAAATGAAACTACTCTTTCTTTTTTCAGGATGAATATAATCATAGAAAATAAGGTCAATGTATACGAAAGGAAATTTATTACTAACCTAAATAATTATTAAATTAATTGTTCGGGTAATTCACTAAATAACCTTTATAACTCCATCCCTATTATTATAAAATCAGTTTATAGAATATAAGTATATTATTTTATCTTGTACTATAAATATGTACAATAGATCTTCATTTCCAATTTTTAAAACCTTCAACCCTCAATGAAGTCGAGTAAGTCTCTTTACAAAAACATGTCGAGTTCTATCACTAACACACATGAAGTAAAGAGTCAATACAGACTAAGAAACTTCGGTGTCCCCGACATCAGACACTCCGAAGAGACACGCACCGTAAAAGATCCGTTCTTATGACCTCACTCCATGGTAAAGGATAAGGTCCCCTAGAAGGACTGGGTCCCTAACTTGGGTACAGACAGAGGACGTGACCGTCCACCTAAGACACGGTCATCCCAGTGGACCCTCCGGGGTTATATCACGAATTATGTTAGAGTACTAACTTAAGTTCTTTCATTAAATGAGTTACCATTTTCAAATACAAGTCTCAACTCTTCTACGGGAGGGGAGGTTTTTTTAGGGGTTTAGTCTTTGCAATTGAAATAGAACGTTCGAAACTCAAAAGGAGACTATGTCTACGGCACCTATTTACAATAGGTCATAAGAACGGACCTTTTAGGGTACCTGTCTCCTTGGACCACCCGATGTCAAGTACCCCAACGTTCTCAGTCTGAGCTGAGTCGCTGATTTAGTGGTGGTGTATGGATAATACCGATACGTAGGAATTTTTCTAAAAATGTATAAAAGGGTGAACTTACTATTAAAACTACCAATCTTTATTAAAAGAAAGTCTGAGGTACCAGACAATCAAAGGTCACAACATCAATTCTACGGACTACCATGAAACTAGGAACTAGGAAACTAAAACTAGTAAAAAAAGGAGTCATTTAAAATATTAAAGATAGAAAATACGTGTCTCAAGACTTAAAAAAGACTACGATATAAAAGTGTGTCCAGAAAAAAACAGAATCCTTGAGCACCTGGAAAAGTTAGGTTTTCGAGTATGGTTTCAGACCCCTTAGTAAAGGAGAGATCAACAAAAAAACCAAGAGACAGAAAGATCTTCCGGAGATAAAACTATAACTAAGGATTACAGGAGTAGATGAAATATATATATATATATAAAACTTAAAAAAGAATATGAAGGACCCTTTGAAAAAGTTGAAACAAAAAGTTAGACAAAAATTGTAAAAGGTGAGGACATTAGAAAAGTTTTAAAAGATCAAGAAAATAGTCTTACAAGAAAAAAAAAAAAAAAATTGTTCTGGTAAGATCTCAAGGGACCACTATGTCACCAATCCTGAGACGTGAAAGTGACTGCTCCGGATTCAATTTAGGGACCACCTTCTTTAT
This sequence comes from Capra ibex, assembly GCA_006410555.1. Classification (NCBI taxonomy): domain Eukaryota; kingdom Metazoa; phylum Chordata; class Mammalia; order Artiodactyla; family Bovidae; genus Capra; species Capra ibex. The sequence goes on along the minus strand of SJYO01048061.1, from coordinate 51,791,818 downwards.
TCTAGGGCGTACGGAACATCGAACCGTTTTTTTTTTTTAAGATAAAAGTGAAATTCTTATAATATATGAGAGAGTATAAAAACTTCTAGCATTAATTTCAAAACCCTACAAAAGAAGACGATGAACGTAAAGGATACAAGAAAAGACTCAATGAAGAAACTGATAAAACTGGAAACGGAAAGTTCAATCTTTATTTAATCTCTCTCTCTTACACACACACACACAACCTTCCTGGAGGGTCCACCATCCAGAGCTCATCCCACTAGACCGACCCAACAAAGTAAACTCTTTGTGAGTTGTTGGTCGTATATACACACATGGGAGAACCAAACGAACCAGACCTACCAAAGGAGACTTTCCCTAAAAGACAAGAATCTTCCTACTCTTATTCAGGCAATCACAAAGGAATCCCAATTGTCGAAGGGGACACCGAGTCGACCATTTCTTAGACGGGTGTTACGCCTCTGGAGCCAAGCTAGGGACCCAACCCTTCTATGGGACCTCTTCCCTTTCCGATGGGTGAGGTCATAAGACCGGACCTCTTAAGGTGCCTGATGTCCAGTATTTCGTAGCCTGTACTGACTCACTGAAAATCAAAGTCCCAATTGTCCCGATTTAACACCCTCTGAAAAGAATGTGCCCAAAAAGTGGTGTAGACGTCAAGAGTCAAAGTTCCCGAGTGAAAGATCGGTCGCCTCAGACCACAAACGAGAGTGTAAGAGGGGTCAAGTTGGGAAGACCTTCCGTACGAACAGAAGACGGACCCACCTACTCCCCGTCAATGAGTCATACCACCTCCTTCTCAGTCCTAGACCCCCGATTGGTGATGTATGGACGTGTCAATCGAATAGAATCAAAATAAAAATTGACTTGGGAATGAAAGTCCATGTGTCAGGGAGGTCAAAGACCCGACGAAACCCAAAGACGTCGGGTCTACCAAAAATGACGACCGGAAAGAGACGACGGTTGAGTCCAGGACCGAGGGATAAGACATTTCAATCTATAATTAGTTAAGTGACCTAAGATCGAAGGTTGTTAACCGAGGACGGTGTAGAAGAGATGGTAACTAGGAACACGTAAATACAAAATATTTTTTTTAGAGGAATAGTAGTAAACTCACGCAAAGTCATCCTTTGTCTTCTTTTATGGACATACGTTAGATGGACATAAAGAGAGGACATAAAGAGAGGACATAAAAGGTATCAGTAAGTGAATTGGTATACACAATAGAGTAGTTCCTTAAGACGGACCCGAAATTGGTATAATTTAGACCTGGAGACAGTAGGAAAGGGGTCTAGGGATGGAAAACGAACACAGAGTGAAAAGGTATACCGGAAAAGAGTTCACTAAAACCTTATACGAAAAGAAATATTTTACAGAGTTACCCGAGGATTACCTGAAATTTAATATAAATTACTTAAGTTCGAGATATTAGGTACGAAGACCTACGAAACCGAGTAACAGTTTTTTTTTTTTTTTTTTTTCTCTCTCTCTCTCTCTCTTTCCTCTCTTTTGTCCTAATAATCAACGTTATTGGATCCCCTTTCTAATACTGGATTTTTAGGTGAAGAAGGGAAAAAGTATATAAGGCATGTCAAAAATTCGAATTGACGTTACTTTAAAACATTAAGACAATCACTTTGACATAAATGACCCGAAGGAACTACCGAGTCACCATTTCTTGGACGGTCACATCCTCTACGTCCTCTGTGATCAAACTAGGGACCCAACCCTTCTAGGGGACCTCCTCCCGTACCGTTAGGTGAGGTCATAAGAAAGGATCTCTTAAGGTACCTGTCTCTTCAGACCACCCGATGTCAAATACCCCAGTGTTTCTCAGTCTGTCTTTACCTCACTGAATTGTGTGGGTGTACGTTCGACATAAATTATGATGGTTTATAATTAGTTTTAAACGATTAAAGTTACTTAAATGGTAAAATCTTTAGGTGACGTTTTATTTAATGAAAGTGATAAAAAATATTGACTTTATATGTACTTCGTCCAAAAGAATACTGATAGATTTTCTTTATTAAGTTTAAACCAAATTAAAAATGTAACATTCACAACTGATTTTTTTATTTACGTTTTTGATTTTCAATTCTTGATACAAAATAAGGTACCTGTAAAAATCCTAAAGCAGAGTTCATTGGGACTCTCTTGACGAGGCACCTCCGTTGCGACCCCCTTGGTCGTGTATACTCAAAACGTTGTTTTACGTCTAGCGTGTTTCACGATCATCACACGTCAGTACAAACTGAGACGCTGTGGTCCCTGACATCGGGTGGTCCGAGGAGACAGGTACCCCAAAAAAGGTCCGTTCTTATGACCTCACCTAACGGTAAAGGAAGAGGTCCCCTGGAAGGGCTGGGTCCTTAGTTCGGACACAGAGGACGTATAACATGTAACCGTCCGTCTAAGAAATGGTTACTCGGTGAACCATTCGGGTTCTAATGACAATTAATTTCTTTTGATCTGCAGAGTTCGATTCCCTAAAGTATAAAAAGACACATACCTTTGTACGTCCTTAGACCCGAGCGACTTTAGTAAGGAAACTATACGTAGAGACTCGGACGGGACACGAAAGAGTAGGTTTCATAGGAGTCCCGAGTGGTACCCCTCACCGTCAGACTAACGACGACTTTCACAATAAGTGAGTCAACTCTGGTTGAGAAACGTTGGGGTTACCTGACATCGGGCGGTCCGAGGAGACAGATACCTTAAGAGGTCCGTTCATACGACTGTACCCAACGGTAAGGGAAGAGGTCCCCTAGAAGGGTTGGGTTCCTAGTTTGGGTTCAGAGGACGTAGTGTCCGTCTAACAAATGTAGACTCGGTAGTTCCTTCGGAACACCACCGAAGGTCTTCCGTCCATAAAAACAAGGGAAGGATTAAGGGAGTCCCGAGTGGTCGTGTGATATCCGAGACCAACGTTGACACTGTAGTACACTGACTTAGTAGCACTGTAGTGTACTGACACTGTAGTAAACAAATGATTATACCGTCTGTTATCAAATAAAGAATATTCTATAAAATATAAAAATCTCCCATTATTTTAGTTTAACATTTTGTGGATAGACATCAACACTATTACTAAGTTATCGTTATATACCTAAGTTCTAAAAGAATAGGGGTTTAGGTTATATGAGTTTAGTAAGAAATTATACATTATACAAGTCTTGTCGTTGTATACAATTTTTAATCACTTTATCTACAAAAAGAATTAACATATATCTCAAACGAAGTAAACCTTAACGTAAATCTGAAAAGATATAATTTCTATTAGTCACAGATATAGTTTACAGAATAATGAGTAGATTGTAGTGTAGTGACACAATCTCATCTGTGTTTGTAACAAATGGTTTATAGACCACCACTGATAAGACTGGTACGTAAAGGACCCGATGTGTATGGGAGTCGTAAGAGTCGGAGATTTCAGAGTATTACACCTCAATTTCAAATTATCCAGAAACGACTATTGTACGTGACTATCTCTCAGCGGACTGGACGAGTTGAACAAGAATTACTGAATGGTAAGTCTCGTCTGCAGGTGGTCTGTAATGGGTTTCTCGACCTACGTGTGACCACACAATAACAACAACAACAAAAAGAAAAAAGACCGGTACGGTGTGTCGTACTTAACTAAAGTGTCCGACACGACACCTTTACGTCTTAGGATTGGTGACTTGGTGGTCCCTTAAGAAACTACACAAAAGGACAAGTGGTCAGTGGGTACGAAATCTACCCGGTAGGGAAAACCTACAATAACCTTAGGGGAATTCGTTTCAGACACAACTATGAAACTTAAAATTCAAATAATTTGCAAAGTTTCTAATGGTTTTTTACAATGGATGAATACATAGAAGGATGTCGGATCCAAAAAAAAAAAAAATGTACTAAGGATCTCCAAATAAAGTCGTTAATGTACACTCTTTTTTTTAATCAAAACAGACTGATGGTAAATAAAGTAAATTCGTCGGAACATTCAATCATCTTTTTTAGGACCGATCATTTACAACTCTTGTACCGTTACTGTTACTGTTGGTGTTACCTCGTATAATGATATCTTATTTGTGCGTAATTGCACTCCTAGAACCGACAAACTGATAGTCTTTGACAAATAACGAGACTTATTTAAGATTTCATCGAAAGTAGTTCCAACAGATTTGTATCTCAGTAACTATTAAAAAAAGAAGCAATAATTAAAGATATGTTTTACAAATTTAAATGTTATCTTAACTCAATCAAATGACCTAAAATTTTCTAAGACATCTTGTATGGGTTTAAAGACAAAAAAAAAAATTAAAAATAAAAATGAAATAAAATGAAATGTTATGACATAACCAAAACGGTATGTAACTGTACTTAGACGGTGCCCACATGTACGCAAGGGTTTGTACTTAGGGAGAGGGTGGAGGGAGGGGTATTGTAGAGAGACCCAGTAGGGACACGTGGTCGGGGTTCGTGAGACATAAGACGTAGCCTGTATCTGACCGTTAACCAAAGAATGTACTATCATATGTACAAAGTCACGGTAAGAGGGTTTAGTAGGGTGAGAGAGGGAGAGGGAGACTCAGGTTTCCAGGCGAGATGTGTAGACACAGAGAAAACGACAGAACGTATGTCCCAGTAGTAACGGTAGAAAGATTTAAGGTATATATACACAATCATACGACATAACCACAAAAACAAAGACCGAATGAAGTGAGACATATTAGCCGAGGTCAAAGTAGGTAGAGTAATCTTGACTAAGTTTACATAAGAAAAATTACCGACTCATTTCTCGTCTTTTTCTTTATTTTCCTTAGGTTTAACCTTTTCTTCTTCATTTTGAGAGTGACAAACGTCTACTGTACTAGGAGATGTATCTTTTGGGATTTCTGAGGTGGTCTTTCGATGATCTCGATTAGTTACTTATATCATTTCAACGTCCTATATTTTAGTTGTGTGTCTTTAGGGAACGTAAGGATATGTTATTATCCTCTTATTACTCTTTCATCTTTATCTTTAATTCCTTTGTTAAGGTAAGTGGTAACGTTACTTATCTTATTTTATAAATCCTTATATAGATGGATTTCTTTGATTTCTGGATATATATCTTTTGATATTTTATGACTACTTTCTTTAGTTTCTCCTGCGATTATCTACCTCTTTATATGGTACAAGTATCTAACCTTCTTAGTTATATCACTTTTACTCATATAATGGGTTTCGTTAGATGTCTAAGTTACGTTAGGGATAGTTCGATGGTCGCCATAAAAAGTGTCTTGATCTTGTTTATTAAAGTTATAAACATACCTTTATGTTTTTTGGAGTTAATCGGTTTCTTTAGAACTCTTTCTTTTTACCTTGACCTCCTTAGTTGGACGGACTTAAGTCCGAGATGATGTTTCAGTGTCAGTAGTTCTGTCATACCATGACCGTGTTTCTGTCTTTATTTCTAGTTACCTTGTTTTATCTTTCGGGTCTCTATTTAGGTCTGTGGATACCTGTGGAATAGAAACTGTTTCCTCCGTTCTTATATGTTACCTCATTTTTGTTACAGAAATTGTTCACCTAGACCCTTTTGACCAGTTTAAAAACGAAACATTCCTAAGAAGTTCTTCTTAGGATTATACAGAGTGTAAATGAATCACACTCTTGTACACGTATAGTCACTTATTTACTTTTTCATAGTACATGTCACTCGTAGTGAAACATAGTTCATCACCTCCAGAGATTCCTCTTGGTTGTATATCGAGGAACTTTCACTTTCACTTCAGCGAGTCAGCACAGGTTGAGAAAAGTTGGGGTACCTGACATCGGATGGTCCGAGGTGACAGGTACCCTAAAAGGTCCGTTATCATTACCTCACCTAACGGTAAAGGAAGAGGTCCCCTAGAAGGGCTGGGTCCCTAGCTTGGGCCCAGAGGGTGTAACATCTGTCTGTGAAATGGTAGACTCGGTGGTCCCTTCGGTGAGTATATCGAGGAATGGGTCGTTCAAAGACGTGTCTAATTCTACATACGTGCACGACACGAGTCAGTACAGGTTGAGAAACGTCTACATCCGTATTTTCTTCTCGTTTCGACCCGAGTAGTGGTCGTTTGTCTAACGAAGGTCCAAACGAGGTTTCCTCTTCTCCGTCCCGTACAAATAAGAATGATTTTAATAGTTAGATTCAGTAAGGTGAACTCCGACTGATTCATTACCCCCGTTTCATTCGGGTCTACAGGGGTCTTTAAGAGATTGTTAACCGTACCTTTTTCATTTCTCGTTTCCTTTCGTAAAAGGGGTGGTGATTCATAACATGGTTCGAGACAGGGTATGTGAATTAATAAGTGACAATCTTAGGTGGTGATACGGACAACAAGAGAAAGACAAAAGAAAAGATAAAGAAAAAAGGATTTCCTGGTCATTTCTCAGTTGATGAATCATAAAGATTTTCGAAACGGAGTGTATGTTCCCAAACTGTTACAAGACTATAAAGACACAACTTCACATTCTACGATTCGAGAAGACACTATGAGATTAGAAACATTAGAAAGGGTGTGTGACGTCCTTTGAAGGTAGTTAGAAGTCCACCGGGTTGTGGAAATCGTCTAAGAGATTCACCATGTACTATCGTCTTCAAATTTTTTGATGACAGGAGATTCCGTCCATTATAGAAGGACCGTAGAACTAGTCATTCGTATCGATAAGACGCAGAGGTTCCTGTCTGACAGGACCCTCTCGTTTTGAGACAAGATAAGGGGTCAACTAACCGACGATAAAAAATTGTAGTCACAGAACCTTAATGGAGTCAGGATGAGTGTAGTATATGGGTTTTACGGGATTTCGACAGATGTGTCATTTACCTATTTAGACGAAACAGGACGAACCTGGAGGAAATTCGGAATAGAAATTGGGTCCCCCGTACACACACTCCTCCCCAAAGAGATTTAAGAATGAAAGAGGGTTTGGGACGAAGATACCACGGTAGAGAAACTGAGGTTTCACTTCCACTTCAGCGAGTCAGTACAGACTGAGAAACAATGGGGTACTTGACATCGGATGGTACGAGGAGACAGGTACCCTAAAAGGTGCGTTCTCATGACCTCACCCCACGGTAAAGGAAGAGGTTTCCTAGAAGGGTTGGGTCCCTAGTTTGGACCCAGAGGACGTAACATCAGTCTATGAAATGATAGAGTCGGTGGTCCCTTCCGAACTGTCCGGGATATACAAACCAAAGAAGTTAGGTTATTCTGACTCCCACCCCTACCCCTACACCCCTTTCTTACTGGATATCTATTCCATAAAACGTACCTAAAAAAAAAGGGGAATCCGCAGACAATACACGGTCCCTGACGGGATCCGAGATCCCTGTAATTCTGTTTGTTCTGTGTTTCGAAGTCAAACCCCACCTAATATCTGTAATACACTAAAAAGTACAAGAGTACAACCCGGTTTCCTTTCGGACTATATCAGGGTCTCTCATGTTTTGGGTTATCTTACCTGGTCTTTACCTTCTGACCTATAAAAGTTGTGAATTTACTGAAATAGATACTCCTATATCTAATTTAGAGAGTTCGATCACAGAATGTTAGAATAAAGGGGAATCCCCTTGGTCATTTGATTATTTACTATGTGGAGTTGACTTTATTTACACGCACACGAACGTGTCAGTACAGACTGAGAAACACTGGGGGTACCTGACGTCGGGAGGTCCGAGGAAAAGTACCCTAAAAGGTCCGTTCTTATGACCACACCTGCCCGTAAAGAAAGAGGTCCCCTGAAAGAACTAGGTTCCTATCTTGGAACCTATCCACGTAAGAAATGGTGACTCAGGGGTCTCTTCGGGAAGTATCAAATTCCCCGGCTACGTTTATAACAGAGAAAACCTTTTGTGGTCCTAGTTATAAGGGGAAAAGACTTAGAAAACAGAGAGGGAATTCGTTTCCTTTGAGTTCTCCGGTATTTTGAGAGGGAATAACGGGTCGTAGGGAAGTCTTCCTTTTTGGGTCCCGATGGAATAACCAGAAGGAGAGGAAGAAGTAGGGGTTTGTTTTGGTAAAAGTTGAAGAAGTTCGGAAAAAGATAGACACACTGGAAGACCCTTAGAGTTTGTAGACGTTAGGGATTCAGAAGTAGTATTTACCACTACTCTGCTTATTTTAAATACGGGGTTTGTAAAACTTCGCTCATTACAAACGGTCTTTGCCACGTTCCATTGTCCCTACACAGTACTTGAATTGTTTGTGCCAGGAACATCGACAATTTGAAGTAGATCACCTTATCTGACATTTGTGTATTTCCGTATTCCTTCACCGTTAACATTTTTAGGGATAAGTCCTTGTGTGTCTTTTATCTCCTTATTTAGTCTCTCACGACCACGTCAAGGCCTGGTGGTGTTATTTCACTCAGTGTACTACAAGAACCAAAGGATAACATATATTTTAACACAAATATGATATGGTATCAGTGATTCATACGTTATCATAATCCAGAGTTTTTACGTACACAATTAAATTTTTGATGAAATAACGATCGTTACTACTGGTAGTAGACTCGAAAGTCGTTCGGTATTAGAAAAACGTTGTAATTATAGTTTCTACATTGATCTACATTGAGATCAAGTAGTATTGTTTACTTGTTGTTACTCTTTCAAAACTTTATAAAGATCTTAATGGTTTTACACAGGGTCCTACACTTTACCCGGTCACGACAATCTTTTTACCACGACTATCTGGCCGAGGTCCGTCTCACCGGTGTTTAGAAGTTACACATTTTTTGCACTTCACGTTATTTCTCTTTACTCCTTATGAAGATGATTCGATACACTGGTTTAAATCAAACCTCTTGTCCGTTCCAGAAAGACGTTTTTGTTTCAAAGTCAAAACTACCTTCCTATCATTCTACGGTAGGTACCACTGTTTTATTATGTGGTTCTTTAAACGGAAACCACGTGAGTACCTTGTATCATAGTAAGATCCTTCGGTTTATACTTTTATAACGAAACGACGTCTGTAAGAAGTTTTAATATACTTTCTTTTTAGGACTCAGGAATTTCACTAAGTTTCACCACTGAAATTTCACTATTTCACTTACCTAATTCACTACATTATCAGTGAATTTAAAACAATAGTTTTATTGAACTGTGATAGACGTTGGTAGGAATTAGAACAACTGAATTTTTTTATGTACGTTGGATTTTCAACTCTCAATACAATATAAGACATCCTTTAAAAATCCTGTAGTTCGGACCCTCCGTCGTAGAGTTCATTGGGACTCTCTCGACGAGACTCCTCCTATCCCCCATTGATCTAATACGTCTTTAAGACGTTATTTCCTGTCCATCAGACCTGGTAGTCTTCTACTAACGATTAATGTCTTTTTACTTATAAAGTTCAATTCCTTAACTCGGGAAAAGACATATACCCTTCGACGTTCTCGGACTACCGACGACGACGACGACGACGATTCAACGAAGTCAGCACAGGTTGAGAGACACTGGGGTATCCGTCTTCGGGTGGTCCGAGGGGGCAGGGACCCTAAGAGGTACGTTCTTGTGACCTCACCCAATGGTAAAGGAAGAGACTCCGTACTTTCACTTTTCACTTTCACTTCAGCGAGGTAGCACAGGTTGAAGACCCCTGGGGTACCTGACGTCGGATGGTCCGAGGAGGTAGGTACCCTAAGGGATCCGTTCTCATGACCTCACCCCACGGTAACGGAAGAGGGACTACCGACGATCCACCGTACATAAGAATGGAAGGACTCAAAGGAGTCCCGAGTGGTCGAGTGTGACCTCCCGAAGTCACTACTGTAGGAACCAAATGACTATTCCATCCTTTATAACAAAGAGTTAGTATGACGTCTCAAGTTCATCGTAATACTTATTCCTTTCGTAGAGAGATAAAGAGACTACTACGAACGAAAATCGAGGCACAGTAAATACTACAGGAACCGAAGGTGTCACGTGTACGAAAACAGAATGGATGTTCTTAATAGAGACGTAATTTGAAATAACTACATTTCACAAATATAAAAGTCACTCTCTTATTTTGTACTACCCAAAAGATAAAATTCTAAGACCAATAAAAGGGGTATACTTTTTTATTGTTGGATTTTTTACTTATTATTATTCCCGTAATAGCCTGTAGAGTCCAAGGTCCCTGTTTCTGTGAGGGGAACTCCCCTCGAACTCGGTTCTTAAATTGTAAAACCACAAATTCAATCTTTCGTTTATTTTACTAAGATCGTTCCCTTTTTTTTTTTGTTCACGTTACTCGGAGTGTTTATTTAAGGGTAAGGTTCATGATGAGAAAGAATAAAAAGTGGACTTTCGGTGGCTTTCAGTAGTGTAAGGATGAACAACCACATAATTCAAATAAAAACGGAATTGAAAGATAGAAGACAAAACGGTAGACAGGGGGTTATGAACGTCCCGAACCCGGTCTCGGGTTTACCTCTGGGTGTAGGTTATGTCTTTAAGACGACTACCTAGTTACTCCAAATTTACTTATTATTTTATTTCTGTAAGTATTAAACATGAATAATAAACAAGATACTTTGAAAAAATTACGGTAACTCTTTACTTCATAAAGGACGGTATAGCCATTTGTTCCTACAATGACAGTGGTCGTTGACGTCGACGTTACCTGCCACTCGACCACTCTGGACTCCCTTGAGTCCTTCCTTTCTTATGAACGGTAGATCACCGGTAGTTCACCGCCGGGGAGGGTTTTCCACTCGGGACTCCTTCGAGTCCGATACTTCTGTGTCCTATGACCGGGGTCTATGGACTCTACGTATAGTCTCCTTACTAAAGTCACTCGGGTCTGAGATCGTAGCAGGGTTTGTATCTTTTCGTGATTTAAGGAATTGAACTCTATAAACCAAAGAAATTAATTGTGATTAGAACACTACAAGGACTGAGAGGTGTTTTGTGAAACATATAGGACCGACGAGGAGAGTACTGGAGTCTCAAAGAGTCTCTTTGTACCGGATGGTCCGTCGTCAGGAGTAAAACGGGGTTTACTTTGAATTGAGTGCTGAGAATGTGATACGTTTTTTTGGGAAATTGTGATAAAATCGTTTTAGTCATTAATACAACGATGTTAGGTCTAAAACTACATTTAGTACAAAATAACAGTCCTTACTAGATTCCGTATTTCTTTCTTTTATTAATACGTCGGAATTTAGGGTCTTCGTTTCAGTTGTAAGTCTTTTTAAACTTACTTCAAGATTCAGAAGTTCTTACAACGATAACATCGGATGGACCTTGAAACGGATTTTAGACGGAAGATGGAGATAGTAAAAACAGATAATGACGGAGGAACGTTTCGACGTGACGACATCCGAATAGAAGAGTTCACATTAGGTAACTGTTCACTCTAATTTTTTTTTTTTTCTGATTTGTAAGGTACTTTAGTTTCTGTTTTTCCACTAGTGTTAATCGACTTTACTTTCTTATACATCGAATCTAGTGATGACCATGTCCCAGACACTTCAGTAAACAATTAAGTACCATTTATACATAATTAAAGATTACACTAAACAGGATAATTCGCCCTTTTTTCATATAGACTAGGATTTATGAAAGTTGACCATTTTTCCGAGGTTCAATTTTTTTTTTTTTCATGACACCATCTACTTATCCTTTAGACTTTTCTCTACAATAAACCTGTCCGAGGTAGACAGGTAGTCAATTTAAACTATATAGTAAGTAATGTCACAAATGAGGTCCTCAGTTTCCTTAAAGTCAATACTAAATCGTGTTGTCCTACTGAACCCCGTAGAGATTATCGACGTTCTTAAGTCTGTCACGGGTATTTTAGATGTTCCTCTCAGACCCTCATTTCACTCCCTTTACCCACAAACACGTCGAAGACAATCCTCGGTCTATACATAGTTTGAATGATAATATTCGACAGAGTAAAGTAAATTGTCATAAGATACCTATGACATCTAAATTGTCTTGTGTATATCCGTCAGTAAGATTAACGTTCCTAGTCGTTTAGACAGACCGATTGTGTTCCTTTCCACATCATCAAAAATCCTTAAATTCTTTTTTTATAGTATATTTTGGGTATCACACGTACGTACGAGTTAGTACAGACTGAGAAACGTTGGAGTACCTAACATCGGGTAGTCCAAGGAGACGGGTACCTTAAACGGTCCGTTCCTATGACCTCACCCAACGGTAAAGGAAGAGGTCCCTTAGAAGGTCTACGTTCCTGACTTGGACACAGAGAACTTAGAGGACTCAACCTTCCACCTAAGAAATGGTGACGTGGTGGACCCTCCGGTGATTTGGGAATCGTTACCGAAGATATATTAGAAAGGTGAGACGGAACCGTCACTGAGTCGGGAGAATCCAAGACGAAGAGGTCCCAGAAAACAGTGAAAGGAGATTCAACAATCTCGTTTGTTTAGTAAGAGAAAGATATGGAAGAGATAGATACAACAACAACAAGTCGGTGAGTCAGTGCAGACTGAGAAACGTTGGGGTACGTGACGTCGCACGGTCCGAAAGGACAGGAAGTGATAGAGGACCTCGAACGAGTTTGAGTACAGATAACTCAGCCACTACGGTAGGTTGGTAGAATAGGAGACAGTAGGGGAAGAGGAGGGTGGAAGTTAGAGAGGGCCGTAGTTTCAGAAAAGGTTACTCAGTCAAGAAGCGTAGTCCACCGGTTTCATAACCGCAAAGTTGAAGTCGTAGTCGTAGTAAGTGGAAGGTTACTTATAAGTCCTAACTAAAGGAAATTATACCTGACCAAACTAGAGGAACGACAGGTTCCCTGAGAGTTCTCAGAAGAGGTTGTGGTGTCAAGTTTTCGTAGTCAAGAAGTCACGAGTCGGAAGAAATACTAGGTTGAGAGTGTAGGTATGTACTGATAGATATCGTAGATAAATGATTATTAGGTCAAGTAAGTATTAGTAGTATACCGATTGATGTCAAAAAAGAAATACTGGAAAATCAAAAAGAAAGTCAATGATTTAAGAAAAACGCACAGATAAGTTTAAAGATTCTCTTGTTAGAGTAACTGACTCAAGAAAGAATGATCTACCTCAGAAGACCTTGAGTCCAATGAAGTAACGGTAACCGTTCGAATCCATAGTCGACAGAAAGTCTACGGAGCGGTGCGCCGTTAGTCCCACCGTCGTGTTCTGCTAACCCTTTTTTACCAGAGGAGTATTTTTACCACGACTCTCTTGGCCCATAGGTGTAAGTTTCTTACTGTAATCTGGGAATAGAGTGTGATATGTGTTTCTGACTGAGTTGCATCCACTCTTGGGACTTACATTCTTCAGTTTGATATTTTGAGAGTCTTCTTTTATATCCATATTTAGAAACATTGGAAACTCATCAGTCACTAAGAATCGATACTGTGGTTTCATGTTTCGTCTCTTTTTATCTATCTAACCTGTAGTAGTTATAATTTTAGAAGACACGAAGGTTCCCGTAGTAGTTCTTTCATTTATTTGTTGGATGTCTCACCCTTTTTTATGAACGTTTAGTTCCGTACAAAAACTATTCCCTGAACATGGATCTTATATATTTCTTGAGAATGTACTTTTTTCTGTTTATTGGGTTGACTTTTTACCCGTCTTCAATATTTATTTGTGAAGAGGTTTCTTCTACATTTTATTCGTGTTCTTTTCTACAATAATCAGTAATCCCTTTTGTTTTAGTGTTATTCTATGGTGAAGTATGGGTGATCCTACCGATATTATTTCTTATAACCATTTCTACTCCTCTATAACCGTAGGAGTATATGACGAGTACCCTCACATTATACTTTTCTTTTTTTTGTAATTTTTTTTGTCATACGGTTAAGGTCTTTTCCGATTTGTATTTCGATGTTACACTAGGTCATTATGAGGAAGATCCATACATAGGTTCTATTAACTTTTGTGTGTACAGGTAGATTTTAAATATACATTCACAAGTATCGTCGTAATAAGTATTATCGGTTTTGTCTTTGTAGTTCTTGTCTGGACACCTGTCCCCTTCTTCCACCCTACTTTACTCTCTCCTCGTAACTTTATATATGTAATGACACACATCTTATCTATCGAGCACCCTTCAACGACATATGGTGTCCCTCGAGTCGAGTCACGAAACACTACTGGATCTCCCCACTCTACCCCTCCCTCCAAGTTCTTCCTCTCCTATATACAAAGGAATACCAACTAAGTGTGACAACATGTCGTCTCTGGTTGTGTTGTAACATTTCGTTCATAGGAGGTTAATTTTTTTTTTTTTTGTACACTTTTGTTCGATTTACGGGTAGTCGACTACTTACTTGTTGTCTACTAACAGTCTATAGAGAGTGAAAATTACGACTCGTCTGTCAGTGTTGTAATGTCATTCGTGAGACAAATAAAACGTTTCAATACATGAAACTTTTAAATCTTTAGAGACTTTAAACCTCTGTAGGACATTCCTCCGTCATTGGGAAACATACGTATTTATATTCCACCTTCTTTGATAACTAGTCTGTCTTATTATCCTCCTTCGTACTAAGATTCGTTCACCCAACGGAAAAAGACGAGTACGAGTCGTTAACTCTGTTTCTAAGAGAAAAACATGTAACGAGACCTACGGTTATTTAACCCTAAAATGACACATCTTTCCTTCAGTTAAAATCTCGGTTCGGGAAAGGTGGGATTAAAAAAAAAGACAGAAGAACGTAACTATGTACTGTGTGAACTTGTTGACAGAGAGAAAAGTTACCCTCACAGAAGATCACGGAGGTCTTTCTTAATAGGATTCTACGACTCGGAAATATTAATCCTAACTTTACAGTTGTCGTTTATAATACATTACAGAAAAGGATAGTGCACCCTCGTTCTGGAAAAGTTTTTGTAAAGGTTTTCAAAAACAATGAAAACACGACAGTCTTACTTTTATGTGTGTTCACGTGTGGGTAGGTCTGAGAGAAAGACTGTTTGCCTGGAACAGGGGTGTGTGAAAGTGTCACGAAAACCATGCTTTATCATAAAGAACTTCAGTAAAAAGTTTCTCGACAGGAGGACGAAAAGAAGAGATTTACAGAGTCTTTTCAAGATTTTTTTGATACCGTAGTTCCTTATTGGAACTGGACACATCGGGAAAACTCTTTCATTTGAATTTTTTCTAACGTTACAGTGTAAATTAATGGTAACAAACTTAGATGACTCATGTAACCTTACTTGATTTATACTTTAGCGTCTTTTACTCATATTTTAAATGGATAAAAAAATTTCAAATTTTTAATTTTAACTTCTAAGCCCTATAATAGTAAGAACCTGTCAATACGGAAAATTTATAGAATAATCTGTACCTTTATTAATCGTTCATGTCACGAACAAGAATGTCAGCCCTTAGTGCCCCTTTTTACTTTAGCATTCTTTCGTCAGTCAGGTCGAATTTTTGTTCCTTCTAACATTATGACACACTTTGATCACGAAGGTCTAAGGTTAAAGTATCTTACTGAACGTTTCGTTACTTGGTTAACTAATTTTTTTATATATAGCCAAAGTCAAGGTTGTTGTCTTTAAACAAGATGAGTGTATTGAAATGCAAATGTGAGTGTAAAACGGCAGGGGTGTAGCGACGGAGTCGACTACAGACAGATTGTGACTGTTGCACGGTACGTGACGACACATGCCCCTCATTTTTTATGTGTATATACTTTATCCCGGAAAGACCTCCGGAATATATTTGTGTCAGAGTGAGTTACGGTAAACAGTTACACCTATTTTATAGTGTATCCTGTCTTAGTGTCACGCAAGAGTAGTCCCCTGAAAGAACCACCGAGTCAACCATTTCTTAGACGGACATTACGACCTCTAGGACCAAGTCAAGGACCCAACCCTTCTAGGAGACCTCTTCCCTTTCCAATGGGTGAGGTCATAAGAACCCGAAGGGACCACCAAATCGACTAAGCACATACATATCTTAGACGGACGTTACACCTTCTGGACCCCAAACTAGGGACCCAACCCTTCTAGGGGACCTCTTCCCTTTCCGATGGGTGAGGTCATAAGACCAGACCTCTTAAGGTACCTGACATACCAGGTGCCGTAATGTTTCTCAGACTGTGCTGCTGACTCGCTGAAAGTGAAAGAGGTGTAATTTTAAATAAAAAACAAGGAATATGAGTACAGTGATGAAATGTATTATAATAAATTATTACGAACAATCCAAAAGAGGGTTATTTTAAAGTCGAAGTACTCTCATCTTACTTTAGAGAGAAATACCTTCTTTCGGACAGTATCTCACCAATGGGGTGTCTTCACGCAACTTACTTACGTGGTTTCTTACTTACTTACGTCTACATTCGGTAGTTCATACCCTCAAAAATGTGAACTACCTAAAATTCCCTCTTCTTTAAGTTACGTCAATTTTATATACAAGGAGAGTGTCAGTAATTAAAAAAATTTTTGTCCATGTTACTTTATACGTATTATAAGTTAAATGGTCAAATTCGTATGTTAAGTTACTGTAATTCATGTAAACGTTCCAACACTTTGGTAGTGGTGGGAGGTCGAAGTCTCGACGAAAATAGAAGGTTTCAATCTCGAGACTAGGGTGATTTGTCATTGAGGAGTGAGGAAAGTCGGAGGTCGGGGACCGTTAGTGATAAGATGTAAGACAGAGATACTTAAATTGATGAAATTCATGGGATACATTCATCTTAATATGTGAATGTGTATGGATGCATAGGTATCGTATATGTATATATACAAGAAAGTACTGACAGAATGAAGAGAATCGTGCTACGGGAGTTCCAAGTAGGTACAATATTGTACACAGTCTTAAAGAAAAGAACAAGAATAAGAATAAGTCAGTGCTTGTTCCAGCACAGACTGAGAAACACCGGGGTACTCGACGTCTTACGGTCCGAAGGGACAGGAAGTGACAGAGGCTCAAACGAGCTTGAGTTCACGTAACTCAACCACTACGGTAGGTTGGTAGAGTAGGAAACAGTGGGAGAAGAGGAGGACGGGAGTTAGAAAGGGTCGTAGTCCCAGAAAAGGTTACCCAGCGACAAATGTAGTCCACCGACTTCATAACCTTGAAGTCGTGGTCAGGAAGGTTACTTATAAGTCCCAACTAAAGGAAACCCTGACTGACCACAAAAATTCGGACTGATTATAAGGTAACATACATATCTGGTGTCAAAGCAACAAAGGTGGAAAACCGATAACACTTATTACGAACATACTTGTACCCACACGTTTATAAACAAGTCAAAGACAAAATTCAGAAATTTTGTCTTCTCTTTAAACGACCCAGTATATCGTTAAGTCGAATTTAAAAAAGAGTGTTAATAAAAATACGGAAAAAAATAAAACCCCACACGCATAAAAAGAAAAATTAAGTAACCGTAATTTGGAACTTAGATTACTTTGTTTTGGAGTGAATAAAATTCCCTTACTAAAATCCTTCATTTATAGTTTTTATTAAGGACAACCGTTTAATCGTTTAGACAACGTTTCATATGTATTAGGTGAACAAAGCAAATTTTTTGGGTAATCTCGTCAGTGTCTTTGTTTTGAAGTAGGACGATTCGTAGAGACTTACACTACATTGATAAGAACCTTAGAACTTGATTTTTTTTTTTTTTTTTTTAGTCCGGTGGGTTCATGTAACGTTTCTAAATTAATAACTTTTCCTAATATTACTTATTAGACACGTCTCCCCTCTATAAACGATAACGATCTTGACCGAAAGCCAACTGTTGTGTCAAAAAAAAAGAAAAAAGACTCGGACTTTGGATCAACCTATCGTGTTCAGAGGGAAACCTGAGTTCGTGTATATTTGTCAACTATTATGAATAATAATATTTACGTTCGATGTCGACAAATAATGAATGATCCATGGTTAATGATACGATTCGGAGTGTGTAATTAATGGGACACATTGTGTTGTCTAGACGTTCCGTCGAAAAATGTCAATAGTTGGACCATCTCAGAGAACGGGTGACTATGAGAAGATTGATTTTGAGTTACCTGTCGTGAGGACTCAAAATCAACCTTTATACTTACGGGTCGGTCTCACTTAAAGGCGAAAAAACATCGAGTGGAACAACGGACGTAATCAACAACAAATCAGCGATTCACCACAGGATGAGAAACACTGGGGTACCTGACATCAGACGGTCTGAGGAGACAGGTACCCTAAAGGGTCCGTTCCTAGGACCTCACTCAACGGTAAAAGGAAGAGGTCCCCTAGAAGGGTTGGGTCCCTAGTTTGGTCGCAGAGGACGAAACCCTCCATAGGAGAAATGGTGACTCGGTTTACCCTTCGTTTAAACAAGTATAGTCATCAAGTACCGAAAACTAGTGACTGAACATAAACCAACACGTCTGAACGGCGTCAGCAAATGAGTAACAGAATGACTACCTATGGTCCCGAAGGATAAAGAATCTGTAATACCTTTTCTCGATGACGGTTGTAAATACACAAATCACTCATACACATAAACTTTACTACCTCTTATAACACTACCCCAAATAACCCTCCATCTTCGTGAGTAGTCACGAAGCACTGTAGAGACTACCGGGTGTTCCTTTAGTAGACTAAGAGGTGTCTGCTCCGATCCTGGACGTAGAGAACAGACCAAAACGGTCGGAGGACGGGGTTCTAGCCCTTAGTTAAAAATGGAGGTAAGGAATCACAAGGGGTAGATGTTATGTTGGGGGTAAACTATATTGGTCCCTTAAGTGAAGAGTGGGAGGTTCGACGTCAGATCTAACGTATAAAGAGATCAAACGTATAACTAAATCTGGACCTTAGTTGAACCCCTTAGTAGAGCGAGTACACCAATGAACCAAATTTTCAATCAGAATAGCAGAGAAGATGGACAATGACGGTCGGATTGTAAGCCACCAGTTGTTGTTCGGTATAAATAAATATAAATAAAGACCCCCGAAGGGACGACCAGGTCACCAATCCTACAGTGTGAAGGTGACGTCCCCCGTACCAAGATGGGACCAACCCTTTCATTCTAGGATTTTCGTTTTACACCGGTTTTTATTTTCCCTTCTTTTATTGATGAAGACCTACGGGTTTACACAGTCGTTAATGCCAGGGTAACAAAGATTACACATTCTATTGATAATAAGTGTGTTCAGTTTTCTTTCGAGTTTCTCTTTCGTTTTCGTTCACCATCCGATAATCTTATTACACATATGTTCTACAAGAATAAGGTACAATGAATCAATTGTGTACCTGTATTTTATCTTACTTGACAGATACAAACCTATCTCCTCTAGTTTTACAGTAAAGACGTGAATGCAGTCGTCGTGAATGCTAGCTCAGAACATATATAAACCATAGACTACTTATAGGTAACTTGAATAATTATTTACTTACTTACGATTCATCCAACACGGGGTTTCCGTGTACGATTCTGTGTCGTTCGTAAAAAAAGAGACAACAAACTGTCACCCACATTCGGAGTCGACCAGTCTCTCGATTTGGTCTACGACACTTTCTGCGCAGGTTCATATTTTATCGACTCACGCAAACCCTCGTCCGACGAAGGATATAGTACATAGTCCACACTTACCTAATCTCTGAGACAGATGTCGTTGAATTTTTTAGCAAAGAAGAGTATCAGGATAGGTTGTACCTTTTAGTACTTTTATTTATTGTCACTTCAATAAATGTGCTTGAACTTCGATACTGACATATACCACTATCATCACTTGCGTCGAGGAAGAACGTTCACTCCATCACTCACTTATGGTGTACTTACGTCTTTTTCTAATAAAAAACACTTAAAATATTTTGTTTATACAACCCTCAATTGTTGACTTTTTTTCGAGTTAATGGTGGGATTTACACAATTAAAGTGAGATATTTCTAACATCTAAGTTTGTGTCACACTCTTCGGGTCAGTAAGTAACTTTATGTTTATCCTTTACCCTTCCCCACCCCTTCTTCTCCTCTCTCTCGTTCGCTCCCTCGTTCTCTCTCTTCAAGGGAATTCTTCGTACGGGAATCATTTTGTCATTCCTTTAGGCCTATTTCACACTATTCTCAAAAGTTTGACGGACTCCGTACGTAAGTCAGGGTGAGGTCATAAGAACGGACCCCTTAGGGTACCTGTCTCTTCGGACCACCCGATGTCAGGTACCCCAGTGTTCTCAACCTGTGCTAAATCGTTAATTTCGTGGTGGTGGTGGTGGTGTCCTCAAAAATTTGACGACTCCGTACGTAAGTCAGTCTTAGTGACACGGGGACCAGGTCTAGTTCTGTTCTAATGTAGGCGGAAAGGACACTGGTCGGGAAAGACACTGGCAGTCCTTACGGAGACACCGACATTTGGTTTTCAGTTGTAAGGGTTTGTCCGTGGATTCATTCTACCTCAGAGTATTATATATAATTGGTCGTGTGAATGTTCGTAGTCACAAATAGTGTTTCTCGGACGTCTAAGCTCCGATGTAGGTTATACACACTCACGATTCAGCGAAGTCAGTACAGACTGAAAAAACACTGGGACATCAGGCGGTCCGAGGAGGACAGGTACCCTAAGAGGTCCGTTCTTATGACCTCACCCAACGGTGCGGAAGGAGGTCCCTTAGAAGGACTGGGTCCCTAGTTTGGCCGCAGAGAAAAAAAGAGGACATAACCGTCCGTCAAAGAAATGGTGAGCGCAGTAGACCCTTCGGGATGTAGTTTACATGTAGTTGTATTTAATTAAATTTTGTTTAGAGATTAAAAGATACTTAAAAGATAAAGATATTTATAAAGACACGAATTAGTATAGATAAATATAATTCGATTTGACACTCAAGTATGACTATAGAGGTTTTACTTAAGTAACAGAACACCTAATAAGGTCGGAAAGGGAAGTACATTATTTTATGGCCTGTGTATTACGTAAAAACTTACGTTTCGAAATTGACTCTTATGAGGTTCGTGGAACCTTACCTGGAACTCGAATATTCCTCTGAGATATCCACTTTTATCGACATATATCAATAAACGGACGTGACGCGTGAGGACGTCTGGTCCTTCTAATAGACGAAGTCGTCTCATATGGAAAGACTCTTCTATATACCAGTTTATTAAGTAGAGACCGTTAATTAATTTGAACAACTGGTAAGAAAACGTAATCAACAAGAATTTGGATCTTTAGGTAGTCTTAGTTGCACACCCAATTTCTTCGTTGTTTTCGTTTCGTTTCGTAAGATCGGGTTTACTGACTTAGTCTAAGTGTGAGGTCCCTCACTAGTCTGGGACAGGGGGTCTCTTTTTGAGGTACAGCTGGTTAAACTGAGGAGACAGGTAGCCTAAGAGGTCCGTTCTTATGACCTCATCTAACGGTACGGGAAGAGGTCCCCTAGAAGGCCTGGTCCATAGTTTTGGTCTAAAGAATACAGAGGACGTACCCGTCCGTCTAAGAAATGGTAATCCCAGTGGACCCTTCAGGGTAGTTAAACTTTGTTTACACTTTAAGTGGCTAAGGAACTTGCTATATTTGATGGCTCAAAGTGTCTTCCTCTTTATCTAGTAGACTTATCCTGATATGATAATTTCTTTCACATAGATTTTTTAGAAGGTTCATTCTTTAGTGGTCCAAATCTAGCATGGTGATACCCTAAGATGGTTTGTAAATTCCTTCTTTAATATGGTTAAGAGATATTGGACAAGGTCTTTTATCTTCGAGAACGATACTCTGACTGTAATGAGATTTTAATATATTTCTGTAATGTACTTTCTTTGTGATGTCTGGTTAATACAAATTACTTGTGTTAACGTTTTTAGTAGTTGTTTACAATTGTTTACTTTAAGTTGTTACACATTTTCTTAGTATGTGGTGTTCCTCCATCCTTATTTTATAATCAATCTAATTAGTTAATATATCTCATTTATTTCGGTACACTAAATACTTATACAAATCATGAAACCAACACCACTACCATTGTGTCCACGTACATATACAAGTTTGAATAGTTCTACATATGTAATACACCCATGTTAAGAAACATATAGTTAAATTGGGATTATTTCGAATTTCTTTTTTTCCTTTTACTACATTATCATAGTTATCTATGTCTTTTTCGTAAAGTGTTTTAGGTTGGAGATAAGTGAAGTACCGTTTATGTACCCCTTTATTACCTTTGTCACTGTTTGGTAAAAAAACCCGAGGTCTTAGTGACGTCTACCACTGACGTCGGTACTTTAATTTTCTATGAACGAGGAACCTTCTTTTCAATACTGGTAGGATCTGTCGTATAATTTTTCGTCTCTGTAATGAAACGACTGTTTCCAGGTGGATCACTTTCGATACCAAAAAGGTCATCAGTACAGACCTATACTGTCAACCTGGTATTTCTTTCTACTCACGACTTCTTAACTACGAAAACTTGGTACCACAACCTGTTCTGAGAACCCTCAGGGAACCTGACGTTCCTCTAGGTTGGTCAGGTAGGATTTCCTCTAGTCAGGACCTACAAGTAACCTTCCTGACTACGACTTCGAGGTTATGAAACCGGTGGACTACCCTTCTTGACTGAGTAAACTTTTCTGGGACTACGACCCATTCTAACTTCCGTCCTCTTCCCCTGTTGTCTCCTACTCTGCCAACCTCCGTAGTGGCTGAGTTACCTGCACTCAAACTCATTCGAGGCCCTTAACCAAGGGACCACTGTCCCTTCGGACCACACGACGTCAGGTACCCCAGTGTTTCTCAACCTGTGTTGACTCACTGACTTGACTTGACTTGACGATAAGTACCCACTTTTTTTGGGGTTGAGAATTGTTTGGTATTTATCTTTTGAAAGAGTTGAACTATTTTAGAATATGATAAAAAATTTTTTCTTTGACTTTTTCTTCACTTTGCATTCACGACTATTTCGTTTTGAACTACTTTACCACTTATTTCAAAATTCTACAACTCCATAATAACTATAATACCTACTAAACAAAATGTACTCGACTGTAACTTAATACTCGTTAAAGTAAACATAACCGATCCAATGAAGTTCTCAAACCAAGATCTTTATAAAACAACAATATAATAGAAACGTAGAAGTGTTAAGTGCAACTTACTCTTAGTTTTCGTAGTTCAGGTTACTCTTTTTGACAGATTAGGATTAAATACATTTATGGAAGACTGTTAGAGTCATAATCCTCAAGGGTAATATCTTAACAATGTTCTCTTTTTGTTTGTTTGTTTTTTTGTGTGTGTTTGTGTGTGTGTGTGTGTGTGTGTGTGTTTCTCTTTTTGTCTCTTTCTAAAGTCTGACAAAATTTTGTCTTTTTCTAAAGTTTGACAAAACTCTCATGAAATATTTATAGAGTTCTTCAACAAGTAAACCTTACAAATATCTTTTGGTTACACTTTCACTTTAGCGAGTCAGTACAGGCCGAGAAACACTGGGCACCTGATATCGGGTGGTTCGAGGAGGAAGGTACCCTAAGAGGTCCGTTTTTATGACCTCACCCAACGGTAAAGGAAGAGGTTATATTTTGGTTATGTATCCCAGTTTTTTTGTTAAAGAAAAAGAAAAAGACCAGTCTCTACTTTTTCTTAAATAACCTCTACACTCTTTCTAAGTCTGCCGTCAAGGAAACGGTAAGTCTACCGTCGGGAAACTGGGGACTCTCTCTTTCTAAAAGGATAGAGAAAGGTGTGAAGAAAAAAAAAAAGGGGTTTCGTTCTCCTTAACTGTTAAATTAAGTTCTGGACAATAAGTGACCCGTCGCGAAGAGTTACCCCTCCTAAATGACATGGTACCCCGAAAGAGAGACTGAGGGACAAGGGTGTTT
This sequence comes from Capra ibex, assembly GCA_006410555.1. Taxonomy (NCBI): domain Eukaryota; kingdom Metazoa; phylum Chordata; class Mammalia; order Artiodactyla; family Bovidae; genus Capra; species Capra ibex. The sequence goes on along the minus strand of SJYO01048061.1, from coordinate 51,768,081 downwards.
GATTTGAGTGTTCGTGTCAATGGAGGAATTTTTTTCAGGAAGGCACAAGAAAAAAACAAGGAAGGAGTAGTTACTTATTAACGTTCATAGCAGACAGGTTTCTGTGTCACTTAAATTTAGGTTCGAAGTGGATCTAAAGAATGGTAGGTGGTTTACGAGGTTAGGATCAACAATGGTCCTGAAGTGGAAACTTTTATGACCCTAAAGTGTAGTCTCGGGTGTTTAATCTTTACCGGCTGAACTACTTTAGCGTCGAATTGGACATAAAGATGTTGTATACGAACAAAATTATAGATTTATTAGTGTACCAAAGATCGGTTTGGCACAAATAATTTTGAATGGTTTAGACAAGAAAGATAAAAACGACTCTTGAGAGGCCTATATTGGAAACCCACTACTAAAGGAGAAGAGACCCGAAGGGACCACCGAGTCTCCCATTTCGTAGACGGATGGTACACCTTCTGGGCCCAAGCTAGGGCCCCAGCCCTTCTAGGGGACCTCTTCCTTTACCGATGGGTGAGGTCATAAGAACGGACCTTTTAGGGTACCTGACTCTTCGGACCATCCGATGTCGGGTACCCCAGCGTCTCTCAGCCTGTGCTGACTCGTTGAAGTGAAAGTGAAAAAAGGAGAAAAGATATCTTACGGACACCGTGTGAGTTAGACTACCTTTATGAACATATTTTGGGTGACTGTTCAACTTTACTATCAGAAGTTTTCAATTTCCAATGTATTATAATATCGGAACATTCACTACAAAACCTATTACGAAGACATTTCATACTAGTGAAAACCCATTGTGAAATATGCTATTTATAAACTCTACTCTGAACCTCCTTGCTATTTCGTCTTTTTTTCGAAAATTTTATTAAATGATTTCCTTCAGTATTTATCCGTCTTTCTCGTTTACCAACCCCAAAGATCAACATTAAGACGGAAATAGAATCCACCAAAATCCGTTATGTGAGACCAGTCGAAGGAGAAGATATTTCTCCTTTTTCCCCTACTTTACTCCTGTAACAATTAGAAACTTTGGACAAAATGAACCTTCCTACTGATTGATCCGAAAATACTCTGGTTTCGGAGTTCGTGAACTTGTAAAAACCTTACAAATTGGTGGACTACGATAGAGACACACTCCCTCTTCCTCCCCCTTGAAGAGACATGTTGTAATATCCTAAAGTGACTAAAGTCCTAAAAGAACACTGAAAATATTACAAAATTTACTTGAATTGGAAAAATTCCCAACGTTTCGTGTTCCAACAGAATCTTAGAAAAAAAAATTCTCATTAAAAATAATCACATATCAACGAAATGTTATAACACAATTAAAGACGATATGTCGTTTCACTTAGTCGATGTGTATATGTATATATGGAGAAAAAGTCTAAAGGAAGGGCAAATCCAGCGGTGTCTCGTACCTCACCGCAAAGACCACGATATGTCATCCAAGTGTAATCAATAGATAAAATAGGTATCCTAGTTATCATGTACATACAATTAGGGTCAGACGGTCAAGTAGGGCGTAGGGGGAAAGGGGAACCATAGGTATTCAAATAAGAGATGGAGACACAGAGATAAAGACGAAACGTTTATTCTAGCAGATATCGTAAAAAGATCTAGAGTGTGTATACACAATTATATGTTCTTCAAAAACTTTACGCAGTTCGTAAAAAGGTGAAAGGACTTAATAGACCTTTATAGAAGCTTATAAAAACACTGTGTCTCGTGTCATAAAGAATGTAGGGTAGTCTCGAACAAGGTGTGACACCTCTACTTGTTACGTACTTCGTCACCCGGAGGAGTCACAAAGAAGAAATTCCTTCCTTGCACCAACTAACAAATCGTGAGGTGGTAGATCAGATTAAGTGATAAATCTTCTTTTTTCTGTTGTCCTTGTAAAATGAAAAATAATTATCTAAAATAAAGAATCTCATCAAAATCCGAGTGTTCTTTAACTTGTCTTCCATGTCTCTAAAGGGTGTCTTCGTGTCGGAGGACGTAATAGTTGTACCAGTGGTCTCCCGATACAAACAGTGGTGACTACTTGAAGGTGCCTATATAGGATTAGTGGGTTTAGGTGTCAAATGTAATCGCGAGTGAGACTACCATATGTAAGATACCTAAACCTGTTTGCGTATCACTGTACAACTGAAGGGTCGACCGAGTCTCCCATTTCCTAGACGGACGTTACTGACTCTGTGTCCTTAGTGCCCAAGTCAGGGACCCACCCCTTCTAGGGAACCTCCTCCCGTGTCTTTGGGTGAGGTCATAGGAAGAGACCTCTTAGGGTACCTGTCTCCTCGGACCACCCGATGTCAAGTGCCCCAGTGTTTCTTAGTCTGTACCGACTTCACTGACTCGTACATACGTATTAATGTACATAGGTGGTAACGTCTAAGTATGTCTCACTAAAGTGACGAAATTTCAGGAGACACGAAACGAATAAGTCGAGAGGGAAGGGTCTCAGGGACCTTTGATTGCCGGAAGAATGGTAGAGAGACATACGGTTCAGTGAAGTCAACACAGACAGAGAGATGCTGGAATACCTGGCATCGGGCGGTCCGAGGAGACAGGTACCCTAAAAGGTCCGTTCTTGAGACCTCACCCAACGACACGGGAGGACGTCCCCTAGAAAAGGTGGGTCCCTAGAAAATTAGCGGTGATAAATACCAAGAATAGGGTATAGAGAGGATACATATTGGACTAAAAGACGGTTAGTTTCGTCCAACGGTCTCTAAGAAAATTTTTACGTCCATTAGTACAGTGCAATATCGGATTTTAGGACCGATGAGTCCGAAAATCTATTTTGAGTTCATTCGTTCACGTCTATAGTACTGGAGTAGTAGTTTACGGACGGATCGGTGGATTGCAGACAGTGGAGGTGTTTACCAGGTACACAATCAGGGCATTTTGACGGACTGTAAGAGACTCGTGATACTGACGAAAACTGGAAGATCGACAATGAAGTAGTCCCTTTTGAGACAGGTTGAGACAAGAACTAATCAAGAACGACCGGGGTTCCAGGTCGAATCCAATTTAGGGGACCTTGTAGTACAGTCAAAACGCCAAAAAGAGGATTTCAAGACTAAATGCAGAAGGAAGAAACTTGAAACCATCATTTGAGACTGTAAATGATATAAAGAAACCACCGAAATCGACGAAAACAGTGGTTTGACACCGGAAACATTCCAGTCTTTAAGAAAGTCTTATTTGTTACTTATTAAAAAAAAAGGTATGTACGAGTCACTTAGATTCTAATATATAAACACATAGGTACCGAAGGTTAACTTACCGTTATCAAGTGATATGTTTACCTTTGTTTCGAGGTTGTGTAAGGTCCCTATTTGACTAAGTGTACAAGTCCCGAAAATAAGTCCAATAGAAATCGACCTAAAGTTTTGGGTTTTTCTTTAAATAGTGGTGACGAAAGGAACCTCGTATTGCTAAGTACAAATACAACCTTCAACGAAATAGTGAATAAACTTCTTCAGTTTAGGTAATTGGGTAGAGTAATCCGTTGACGTAGTTACCTCTTCATCCTAGCACACCAGATACACTAAAGAAATTTCTGTCACCGTACAAAACAATCCGTAGTATAGGTGACGGTGGGTCATCCCAATTGGCGTTAAGAACTTCACTCTTTCTAAAGATCTGGTGGACCCAAATCATCAATACGAGTTGAGAAAATCTGATCCGTCTGAACTTTTCCTCTTTAGTCACTTCGTTCACGTACCTTAATAAAGTTTCCTTGTTTATAATCTTTGTCCACACTCTATGATGGATCCCTTTTATTTCGTAATTAAGTAAGATTGACCGTCACCTGGTACGATGTAAAGGACTTCTTAATCGACGGACTTTTGTAAAACTGTTTCCTCAATTAATATTTACAACGATCAATAAAAAGTAAAGGTCGGGTTAAAAAGACTTGGTATTTTCACGTAATTTTTGTAAATACGTTAATACTTCAGAGTTTTTCGTAAAAATAAAAGGTAGATAAAGGGTCAATTTAATATAAAAGACTCGTAGACATATAAACTTCACTCAAAAAATAATATACCTTTCGAATATTAGCTACAAAATATGAACAGGATACCGAGTTTAGGATATCATTTTACATAATCGTAGTACATATATAGATTACAAATCATAATACTTTAAAAATGGGTGAACGAAGTAAGGACTTTCCCAAACTCCATCACCGTAACTTATTCAACGAATAACTAATGGAATCAAAATTGACGTAGTGTATGAGAAAATTATAAATTAAAAATATACCCTCTTTACGAGAATAAAACGGTTTTTTTTAATAACTAATTTATTAATGAACAAACTATTCTCGTATCGTCAATATTATAATATTACAGTTATTTTGTAATTAGTGATATTTACAAATTGTAGTCTTACAAATTGATAGAGATACCGAGGAGAGTGTCAAGGAAGACCCCCAGATAATCGTTTACAAACGAAGGGAAGTAACGTTGAAATCCGAAAATACTAAATTCAGAAGATTCAAAGGTTCTTCCTCACAAAGGTGGTCCCTTATGTCTTTACCAAAGTATTTTGATTTCCGACTCTAAAGGTGTACAGATGAAACACAAAAAGTATTATACTTAGTTTGTAAACTGTTTGATCTAATGAACTAACCGACCCCACCAAACATGATCGGTGACCTTTAACTCAACGATGATGTTTTACCAAGCTTATTCTATCGCCGTGTGTCCATGTGTATATGGTACCTTATAATCAGTCGGTATTTTTCCTTACTTTAACCCAGTAAACACCTCTACTCCTACCTGGATTTCTGACAGTGTGTCTTCATTCAGTCTCTTTTTGTTTATAACATACGCCCTAGACTTTGTCAACTATGTCTATAGAATGAATGTTTCGTCTTTATCTCTGTGTCTATATCTCTTGTTTATATACCTATAGTTCCCCCTTTCCCTCCTACCCTACTTAACCCTCTAACCCTAACTGCCTATATGTGATAACTGTGAAACATATTTTACCTGTTGATTACTCTTGGATGACACATTGTGTCCCTTGAGATGAGTCAAGAGAAGTCTTTAGGTTTTCTCTCCCCTATAGATGTACATATCGACTAAGTGAAACGACATATCGACTGAGTGAAATGTTTTGACGTTGATATGAGGTTGTTTTTTAAAATTTTTTGTCGTCGTGTATTTAAAACTTTCTAAGTTTCAAACATGGAATTAAATCATTAGAAACTCCTAGATCTTTTACTTAAATAGTAATCTCGGTCGTATTGGTGTTTGACGAATTAAGAATTAGAAATGTCGTGGAAGACCTCTACTGTCGTTCTTTCAGAAATCACTCTTATACTATTACAAGTTTTATGTGATTACTTTTATTAAAAGATAATTACGGATACATATTAGGTTGACATGTGTGTCTTTTGGTGTGTCTCGGAAAAAGAAAACTACGGAGGTCACTGAATCTAATTCTTACAATACCTAGATGACGAAATACATCTTATAGACACTGAGACTGTACCTGTCACCAAACGGGAGGTTTAACCTGAAATTGTCTTGATCGACTGTTCAAATTAGTAGCATTTAGTCCTTTGTCACAATTGAGTCATCGAAAAGAGGAGTAAAAACTGGAAAACGGGTTTCTATGTATAAAAACACCTAGGGAAATCCACTTCCTCAAAGAACTTAAGGTCGACAGAATTTTGACGACTCTAAAGGACTTTAGTTGAAGTTAAGTGGTCGGTCTGTAGATTTTTGGTACAATTATGGTGTAAACGTACATCTAAAGAACAGACGGAGGGTTTGAAGGTTTAAAACACATCGAAGAAGGGTCCAAAACTCTCTAGATTTCTTTATTCTCGAAGGAAAAGGACGACGGTTCGAGGAGAGGGGAAAAAGAAGAGACGATAAGGAGAATGAAGACCTCTCGTCGGAAACCGTCGGAGAAGGACGTCCACGAGAAGATCGGCGACGAGCACGATTCGCCGTAATTACGACGAGACGGGAGCACTGGTATCCATAGTTTCCATCAGTACTCACTTTGGTTGTTACAAGACTAGTAAACGAAGTAGTAAGAACGAATGATCTAGGACTATGAAGGACCTCTGGTCTTGAATACAGGCATATCGATTCCACCCCAGTCCTACATCTAAGAGTAACATAAACACTAGTAACAAAAATTCGTGATAAAGTCTCATAAGAAACATGTGGAACGACAGAACACGTCCGAAACGACACGACAAAGAACCTGCCTCCCGTTCCCAGATAAAGACAACATCCGACTATTCTTCTCGACTCATCTTTTCACTTCCGTCCCTGAGAGACTGAGACGAACACTGGTGCCTGTATTTACGTAGAGGTCTCTTGATAAGTAAATAAATATGACGGGGTTTACTAATGTGTACAATTCCTTTCAGACCCCTTACGTCTGTTTATAAAGTTTTGTGATACATGGAAGTAGGAAACCGGATTACAAAATTTTAAAGTCTTACCACAGAGAGTGTATTTTCTCGTGCTTATCTTATTTTTGACCAGTCTGTTGGACAAAGAAGACAGTCGAAAATTTTTAAACACTTACTGAATAAACGACTACTTTGAATAAAAGAAAAGTACACACAAAACTGTAAGACTTTCTCCGAGTATCTTATAAAACAATCATTATCCTTTATGTTTAATGGACAAAACATAGGTATTTAGTTCAAATAATAGAGACTCGGAATAAGTAAAGACCCCGTTTTACATTTCACTCTGTGATTAGAGAGTTAATAATGTCTAAAATTCAAAACCAATCATCTTATACTGAAGAAAAGATTAAAGAATGTCAATATACTATATATATATACTATATATATATATATATATACATAAGTAAGATTTTACGTTATGTCACTTTACTGAATTGACTGGTGAGTGTAGAGTTACTAAAACCCTGGTCAATTGCGTAGAATTAAGACTTATAAGAATTGTTGGTATAAAGTTATAATAAAATCATACTTTAATTCCTGTTTGAGATAATCTTTATATTGATGTCTTAAAGACCAACGATCATCTGTCGCAATAAGTTTATCCACTAGACACAAGTCTGATTAAAGAATTTAAAGTGTAGAAGTACTAGATCATTTTGACAATTTTTATTTAAATAAGACTTATAGTGAAATTAAGTTTTACTGATCTGTTTCAGTCAAGTTTTACTGTCTGTGTATCGTCGTACTAATTTAACGACCAACAGACGGTTAAAATGGTTTACAAGTAACAATAGAGTTATCCCTTCGGAAGACAGAGAAGTAGGTTCGTCTTAGTTAATAAAGGAAACGATACAGGGGAGTCTTTACACATAAAACTTAATGCATCTGAGGTCTACAGACAGTGGGTATGGGTATATTACAAACAAACAACAAAACACAGACAAGAGTTTTTGGAGTCAACATGTATCCAACATTTTCTACCTTCACTTAGTTAAAGAAAAAGAGTAATAAATGTAGAAGAGAGAATCTGGAAACTTAGACAAAAAGAGAGACGAACTTTGTAAGAATGGAGTCTCTTGGTTTAACGACGAGAGATTATAGGAAGTCGGAAACGGGTTTATAAATAAATGGTCACTCTGGAAGAGATTACTAGGATAAAATTTGAAATTTGAGACACGAGTGAAACCGTCGTGTATATGATTTTGACTTTGTTATGTCTCTTCTAATCGTACCGGGGACACGTTCCTACTGTACGTTTAAACACTTCGTAAGGTATAAAAATTCTTTCGGTACCATGTATATGTGTCACCTTATAATGAGTCGGTAATTTTTATTATATAAACTTAGTCAAGATTACTCCACCTACTTTGACCTCGGATAATATATCTCACTTCATTCGGTCTTTCTTTTTATGGTCATGTCATATGATTACGTATATATACCTTAAATCTTTCTACTATTGTTATTGGGATATACACTCTGTCGTTTTCTCTGTGTCTACATATCTTGTCAGAAAACCTGAGACACCCTCTCCCCATCCCACCCTACTAAACCCTCTTACCATAACTTTGTACATATTATAGTATACACTTTGCTTAACGGTCAGGTACGTACTATGTCCCAAGTTACGTACTATGTCCCACGAACCCCGACCACGTGACCCTACTGGGTCTCCCTACCCTACCCCTCCCTCCACCCTTCCCCAAGTCCTATCGCTTGTGCATGTGGGCACCGCCTAAGTACAGTTACATACCGTTTTGGTTATGTTATAACATTTCATTAATCGGAGGTTAATTTTATTTAAATATATTTTTTTATTTGAAATTGGAGAAAGACTTCACATTAAAAATGTTCCATTTTAGGACATTCCTTTTTACTTATATATATTTTTACAGTAAATTGAGTAATTACTTAATTATTCCCTTCTTAGATATTCTACAAACGTGTTCAAGTTTCCTCTGAGAACTGTATACATGTTTACACATACATATGTATATACAACGTCACGAAGGGACCACCGAGTCACCATTTCTTAGACGGACGGTTAAGTCCTCTACACCCAAGTAAAGGACCCACCCCTTCTAGGGGACCTCTTCCTTTACCGTTGGGTAAGTCCATAAGAACGGATCTTTTGGGGTACCTGTCTCCTCGGACCGTCAGATGTCAGGTCCCCAAGTGTCTCAACCTGTACTGAATTGTGCGGGTATGTATATGTATGTGTGTGTACACACATCAGTCCTTACGACTTTACTTCAACGATTATCTCCGTTTCTACCATTCATAAGATATTTCGTCATTTTACAAACGCCAACAGAAAATTAAAAAAAAAATGTCTCATCTTTAGCTAACTTTGAGATGGTCTGTTTTAAATAAATGTAGTACTACTTGCCATCAATATGAGTAATTAAAGTAAAAAGATGTTCAATTAAATATGGGGATGTCTCTGCACTTCATCAGGTCGGTCATTGTTAGTTAGTTTCCATGTGTGAGAAATAAAATTTTTAAAACATTTAAATTTAAATAAGTGAAAACCAACACGACCCAGAAATAACGACGTGTCCGAAAATGGATCAACGCCACTCGTCCCTGATGAGAACCAGTACTACATGACCGAAGAGTAACGTTACCGAAGAGAACAACACCTCGCGCCCGAGATCTCACGCACCCGAAGTCATCAACGTCGACACACCCAAGTCATCAAAGTCGAGGACCCGAGCTCGTCTGAGCCATCAACATCGTGTACCCGCATCAACGAACCACCGTACACCTTAGAAGAATCCAGTTCCTAGTTTGGACACAAAGGACGTAACTGTCCACCTAAGGAGTGAGGACTCGGTTGTCCCTTCGGCGTTTCACGTATAAGACACAAATCCTGATTCCCGATCTCTCGTTTCCCTTTGGAGTCGGAAGGGATAGAGAGAAGGATGGAAGTCGAAGGAACACGTCATTATATTTCGATTTCCGGACACCTGTGGGGTCGGGACTCCCGACCTACTTGTGTATGGGAACTGGGACACCTACCGAACAGGTCTGTCCTCCACGTACCGACCACTTCCTAGTCTTGTCCACGAAGATTTGAAGCTTCGAGTCTCGTCCTTGGATCAGCGGGTACAGATGACCGACGTCTATAGAAGACGGTACTTTGAATGAATGAATAAATGATTATGAACGAGTGATAATAGGAAGTGATGAAACGTTCAAGGTACACCAATTCTTAAAAATACAAAATAAGTGTTGATATTAAAATCGAGGACCTTTCTACAAACTGTCGTTAAAAAAAATTTGAAACATAAAACATAGCCACAGATCGACTAATTGTTGCGACACTATCAAAGTCCACTTGTCGATTCCCTGAGTCGGCATGTATATGTACATAGGTAAGAAGGGGATTGAGGGAAGGTAGGTCCGACGGTGTACTGTAACTCGTCCCAAGGGGTACGATATGTCATTCGGGAACAACCAATAGGTAAAATTTATATCGTCACACAATTATTTATACCAACTAACTTAGGAACAGGAGTTGTGTCACGAACAAAACACTCTATATAAACATTTATATATAAAGTCCTTTCTTACTACCAAACTTGTTATCTTATTTTTTAATTAAAGACTTCACGTTTGTAAATTTTTTTAAATTAAAATATTGTTATACATTATATTACCATGTAATATCTAAAATAAAATAAATAAAATAAAAAAATATAATTTAATTTACAAGAAACGGTAAGATTATCACCAAATAGTCTATGAAGCCACGTATGTTCAATTACTGAAGAAGTATTTAATATGGAAGACGAAAATTTTGTCGAATAACCATGTATCAAGTATATATAACATGTCGAACGAGTACGTTTCATATTTCACATTAGCGAAAATCAATTTAGTGTCATACACGTTGGTAGTAATGTTAGTCAAAATCTCGTTACGTTTTTGAAATTGTCTAAATTTTTTTGACTTTCTACCCGAACGTTATCAATATGGAGACTTATATACCTATTTTATTCACGGTAAAACATCTTATTTAAAACACACGGACATATTAATATAGATTTCCTAATTTCAAACGTTGAATGTAAAAAGTATCAAAGACTTGTTACTTTTAACGTACTTTTTTAAGTTTCGAAGTTTCCTAGATTAAACTCCATAAGATATCAGGTAACATAGAAGTGTCAAAAATTCGTTTTTTAAGGATAAACAGATGAAGTCTACGACAAAGTTCCCGATTTCTACTACAGTTCTCGATAATGAAATTTATTAGAATTTTTAAAACACTGAGAAATTTGGTTTGGTTTGTTTTTTAATTTTCATAGAAATTGTTTAAGTTACCTGAAAATTTTTACTTGTACCCTTTACATCTGATAACTCCGATTTTGAAAAATATTACAAGTTGGTTGTAGAAATAAAAGACTTTGACGAAAGTGTAAGGAATTAATAGAGTTCTGGGAGGGGGTAGTTTTCCCTCCGTAAGTAAGAAAGTTTTTCAGGGATTGTGTTTCTTTAACGAAACTCCAAATTTTATTCATGTCGAACAACTCAAGAATCCTTTTAGTATCGGATTTTCATTCATGAAAACTCAACATTTTTAGTCTGAATCAACTTCCTTCCTGTCAAAAAGGAAATTTAGGACTTTCGATGTGGACCTTTAGACTTCGTGTAAAAGTGTTTCTTAATGTTCCCTATTTCCTACCACCACTACCAAATCAGCGAGTCAACATAGGCTGAGAACGCTGGGGTACCTGACATCGGACAGTCTAAGGAGACAGGTACCCCAAAGAGTCTGTTTTTATGATCTCACCCAACGGTAAAGAAAGAGGTCCCCTAGAAGGACTGGTCCCTAGTTTGGGTACAGAACGCAGAGGACGTAACCGTCCACCTAAGAAATGGTGACTCGGTGGTCCCTACGGATACCGAAAGATTTTTCCGTCTACTCTCGGACATCCCGATTCACTGAACTCTCTCCTTCATCTCGACTCTTCAACTTAGAAAACAGAATCTAAACTTTCGGGTCCTTCATCCTGACTCGAAAAGTAGTTCATTCAGTGGAACAGATGTGAAACTTAACTTATTATTTGTGTGACTCTGTCCAAGTCTACTCAATTCTCGTAGTTTGAGTTACGATGAGAAAGTACTTACGATGGTTCCTTCACACGTTTGGGAAGTTAATGTACTGTGGGGGACCTTGTGACTCGTTCGTGTGGTTTCCGTGACTCCGTGTCCAACCTCTCTCCCATAGACACAGGTACAACCACTCGGACCCCGGTCGGGTGGTCCGTGATGTACGAGGTACCCCCACCTTCCCTCTCGTTGACTCATCGACGAAAGGACTCTCCTCCTAAACTTACGTCTTACGTCTTCGTAAGTTGTAGTCATATAACCTTCTCTGACGACCCTTCACCTGGGGTAGTACTTCCCTTACCGTCCGAGGTACGAGTACTAACACTCTAGGGTCGGGTTACGAGTGTTCTGGGTGTCCCTACGGTCTGTAGTCTCCACGTTCAAGTCCCTCAATTTTCTTCAGATAAGTTTTAGACCAATACGATACTTAAAGACAGACTACTACTCAAGTAACGAATTCAAAATACTTGTAGAGAAAATCAAACCAAACCTCCTAATTTTTATTCCACACACACACACGTACGTACACACACACACTCACACTCACTCACAGATTTTTACACGCTCTGTGTAGTATTGAGGGGTTTCAAGGAATTTCTCAGTTCAGATCTTAGGACCCAACGAAGTTGGTGTGGAGAAGTTTCTTTCCGTTTATTATTAAATTTTGTGAATTCGTTTAACCGGTAGATCAGGTAAGAAAAGGTGTCTACGATTTTCACCATTATATAATTACTTTCACTTTCACAATCAGTAAGTCAACACAGGTTGAGAGACGATGGGGTGTCTCTATCTAACGGTTCCGAGGAGACAGGTACCTTAAGAGGTCCGTTCTTATGACCTCACCCATCGGTAAGGGAAGAGGTCCCCTAGAAGGACTGGGTCCCTAGTTTGGTCTCAGAGGACCTAAGAAATGGCAGACTTGGTGGTCCCTTTACATGTAAATTAGATGGGGAAAGGAAAAGGGAGACAGAGACTACTTTCACTAGTACTTTAGATGTCTCGGGTATTAAATCTCTTACGAATCCAGAATCTACAGTATGTTTGCCCGTTAAGTCGGAACTTTACCAACAGTCATTCTTTTAATTTCGTAATGAAAAGTGATTTTTTGGTCTGTTCCGTTTTCTTCACATTATTTTAAAGTTCTCGGGAATAATTACGCACCTCAATGGGTAGTCCAGTAGTTGTTGTCAGAGATTGATTTTCTACCCTCTCGACCTCACCCGGTAGTACACCGACACTCTGATTCACCTCCTTTTCAATGGATTCAATGGAAAACACTGAAGAGAATAACAAAGTCTATGTTCAACCTCGTTTCGAAAAAACTGTCATACAGACTTTGTACCACATGGGTTCTTCTTGGTGTTTAAACAGTGGACCCAGGGATTCGGACTTATTGTATTTTGAGAGGAGGTTTGATTTGATGTTACCATTAATCGTTTATATTCGACCTACAGGAGCCTTTGTTTCTACGTCTCTCCTCCGAAAAGAAAAATTGTCAGGTACTTTCACACATTATTAATTCTCAATCTCTCCTCCTCAGTATGTTAATGTTAATTAGATTGAAAAAAAAGGGAGCAAAAGAAGGAAACTTTGGACGTGATTGTTGTAGAGATGAAATAGGTATTTTATAAAGACACGTTAAGGTGGATTAAAATTGGGACCAAAATAAATTCTAAGAAATAGTAAATGCATGTATCAAAAAAAAAAATTTGATAAGAGATTACTTCGGACGAGACACTTATGCAACGAACCATTTATATGGGGAATCAATAAAACACATACGTAAAGAATAGGAAAGAGAAACTAGTACTAGAAGTACTTCTTTCCTTATCACGAAAGGAAAGGAGTGAAAAATAAGCAAACAAAACATAAATAGAAAATTTAAATAAAACCGAACATAAATTTTCTTTTAGGATATCTGCCTCCTCGGACCATCCGACGTCAGGTACCCCAGCGATTCTCAGCCTGTGCTGACTCACTGAAGGGAAAGTGAAAAGTGAAAGTACGTAACCTCTTCCTTTACCGTTGGGTGAGGTCACATGAACGGACCTCTTAGGGTCCCTAGTCCGTCCCTCGGGCCACCCGACGGTAGATACCCCAGCGTGTCTCAGCCTGTGCTGACTTCACTGAATCGTCTGTAAATTACGTCTCATGGTAGGTTTTATCTAACATAAATTCCGTCTTTATATAAAACTCTTGAAGATATTACTTTCAGTAAGTATAAACAACAACAAGTCAGTGATTCAACACAGGGTCAGAAACGGTGGGGCACCTGACGTCGTATGGTCCGAAGGGACAAGAGGTGATAGAGGACCTTAAACGAGTTCAAGTATAGGTGACTCAGGCAATACGATAGATCGGTAGAGTAGGGGACTACGGGAGAAGAGGAAACCGGAATTCAGAAAGGGTCGTAGTCCAAGAAAAGGTCACTCAGTTAAGTACAAATAACTCACGATTTCTCTCCAACCAAGAGACAGTCGAAATCAAATTGTTAGTAAATTTTATTTGAAATTTTTTATTATATCTTAATAACTTTTTTAAAAGTTCATAATACCTTGTCGTTTTTCAATTTAAACAAGAATTATTGTTGGACAATGAATCATCAAATCACATATAAGTCTAAAAAAGAGGAAACAAAAAAAGAAAGGAAGGAGTGAGGGGGAAAGAAACGAAAGAGAGAAAGAAAGAAAAGAGGGAGAGAGAGGGAGAGAGAGGGGGAGGGAGGAGGAAGGAGAGTTGAGAAAAAAGAAAGAAATAGGAGTCATATTAGTGACGGAAATAAAAATAACACCATTGTTTATGTGTCGTATTTTAGACGGTAGTGCCGGTAATAATCCACATGTTCAGTTACCATAATTAACGTAAATGTTATAACATGTTGGTAATTATGAGAGACAAAGGGTCAAAAAAAGGAATTAATTTATGATAAGTGTGACGACGAACGAAAAAACAAACGAGATATTTTAGAGTAACCTATTTCGGAAATAGAGGTTCATGAGAAAATCAACAAAGTATTTCTTGACCGTTTTACCGTCTCCTCAAACCCTCTCTTACCTACGTACATATAAATACCGACTCAGGGAAACAACAAGTGGACTTTGATAGTGTTATAACAATTAGTCGATATGGGATTACCTTTTATTTTTCAAATTTAATTATTTTTTTTGCTTTACTGTTTTGGCCCTTTTTATAAAATAAAGATTGTTAAACAGATGAATTGTACAAGGATCCTAGGAACTTCTACTCCCCTTTTAGACGACCTTAATAGAAAAAGTCTCACATTTTTCCTTATAAAATATAAATTCATTATTGAACAAGGTCAAAAATACGAACCTTGTACAATAAGTCTTCGAGAAATAGTGAAAATACTCTTGAGACAAAAGTATGTTATTCACTTAGTGTCTGAGAAATCAACGTTTACTAGGGTCACCAGTAGACTGGTTGAGTAAATCCTCGTCTTAGGTAAAATGTCTTGGTCGGTGATCCAGTGACGCCGAGAAATTAGAAGAGATGACTATCCCTTATATAATGACGTGTTGGAAGGTTCCTTGGGGAAAGAAAAGGACTCCATAGTCTTTTTAATGAAGAACAAAAAAAAGAGAGGGATGGACCTTGAAAATGGGTAACCCAAATAAAATTTAGAATCACAGAATAATCCGTTTATGTTGGGAAGAAAGGTTCACTATGAACTTATATTAATAGTTGAGGGAGGACTTATAAGTTAAAATGATTCTATTTGTGGGGTTAATGAACTTGTCAAGAACTACCGGACACCAGAGTACAAGAAGTAGTTGGACCACTAAAAGAGACTCAACATAAAGGTGACTTGGTAAAAGAGGAATTTGATGTTACGAACCTTGACTTCTATTATCAAGACTATTTAAGATTTACGAAAGTCCATCTCGTTTTTAAAGAAAATATACAAAATGGAGTTTGAGGATTAAGTAATGTCTTATTAAAATACCATCTCTAAATTCTAAGTCTAATTTAAACGATGATTGTGTTATACCCATGGAGGAAATTAGTAAATAAAGTCTGAACTGAAACACTGTTACCTCAGAAAGATCAAATCTTTCTTGGTTTTTAAGTACATTGTACTAGTGTAACTCTATATCAATTTCAGCTTTGTGTATGGAGGGTTAGAACGAGAGAATACATTTTGGTGGTCGAAAAGAATGTTGTAGTTTCCTCTGTGACTTTGTACTCCGTGTCTATAACTCGACGGTTTACAAAACTACCCAACGAACAGTAAAGATATTGAAGTGACCTTCCTCATTACACCCTCACACTCTTAAGTATGAGGTCTCGACCCGAAAATCGTTGTATATCGTCTGCACCTCTCCTCCTGATCAAGACTATTACATTCACTCTTAAGATCACAATTACGGAAAGAGAATAGGTAGAACTCAATAGTGATGAAAGTCACACTTCTGTCATTTTTTCGTGAACATTATTAACCCGGTTTCAGGCATACTTGATCTCTATACAGAAGGGTCCACCGTGTCACCGTTTCTTAGACGGACACTACGTCCTCTACGTTCTCTACGACCAAGTTCGACACCTAACCCTTCTCAGGGGCCTCCTCCTTTACCGTCGGGTAAGGTCGTAAGAACAGACCTTTTAAGGTACCTGTCTCCTCGAACACCCGATAGTAGGAACCCCAACGTCTCAACCTGTACTGACTCGTACGTGTGTGTGGATTTTAAATAATGGTATCCGAAGTCACAGAAATGGTAAATTACAGGTTGGACCTAATGCCTACAAACAGAAAGGAAGGTGAAAAATCATTATACGTTTATAAGTCATTATACATTTATAAATCATTGTACATTTATAATAATTATACATTAATAAGTCCCAAAGGGTCCGAGCCACCATTTCTTAGGTGGACGGTTACGTCTTCTACGTCCAAACTAGGGACCCATCCCTTCTAGGGGACCTCTTCCTTTACCGTTGGGCGAGGTCATAAGAACGGACCTCTTAGGGTACCTGTCTCCTCCGACCGCCCGACGTCAGGCACCCCCAGAGTTTCTCAGCCGGCACTGAATCGCTGACTTGTTGTCACTGTAGTCGTTCCACAACTGATCCTGTAACCTCTCCAGGGAATACCCCTCGGTCGTTAAACGATATTTTTTAATAATTGTTTATCGATTCGAGTCTTACTCTATACACTTATCTTTCTTTTCTCTTTCTTGACTGACCCAAAGACCAGGATACCTTATATTTCCTCTTCCTTACTTTCTAAAACTTCAAGAACCGAAGTGCCTTCTCCTCGTACTGCCGCGGCAATTACTCTATCCTACGTTGTATGATCCTCTCTAAACTCCTTCATCTACCTGTAAGGAAACTCACGTCCGTTACTTAAAATACGTAACAAGACAGTAGTTGTATCGGGTTG
This sequence comes from Capra ibex, assembly GCA_006410555.1. Lineage (NCBI taxonomy): Eukaryota > Metazoa > Chordata > Mammalia > Artiodactyla > Bovidae > Capra > Capra ibex. The sequence continues at coordinate 51,751,111 of SJYO01048061.1, read as the reverse complement.
TGGACCGTATATAAGTCATGGAACTGTAAAGTAAACTTCTTTCATCACTCATTCACGTACTCTGTTCCCCTTAAATCCACATGTCAAACCTTGTACTACTCAACCTCTAAAGTAGGTACACTTTTGTAGAGAAGAGAATTGAAGGGGTGTGAGGGTACTATATATAAAATTATAGAAGGAGTTCGTAAATAGGATCGATAGAGTCGAACTAACGATAAATCTTCGTCCGGTTTAAAGAAAAATGTTCTGATCTTTATGAACCTCAGTCTCAGGTATAGAGTGAATTGTCGATACGTGTGATAGTACGAAGTATTTATATCCTGATCTTTTATGAACTTTCCATCTCAGACTTCGAATCTCTCTCTGTAGTACAGAAGCTAAAGTGGTATACAAGGAATTTGGACTGTCACAAAATTATTATCAACTACTAAATCGACCTTATCAAGTGTCACTGGAGGGGGCAAATCGTTCGTTAGGACATGAAAAAACAATTTCACCTCACTTCATCCATATGTTTTTCTGTCAGACGATTTATACCAATCAAGTATTATCTTTAATTAAGGGTTACACGGGAGGATTTTATAGATTCCAGCAAACACTTCAAAGAATACAAAAGTTTTCGTATAGAAGAAATTTTCAGACGAGAATTAAATCCTCTGAAGTCTTTCCTATAGTCATGTTTTGATTCATTTAACGCAAACTTAAGGTACAATACCATAATAGATACCTCGACTGGAGGAGGACTGTGGAAGTCTCTTCGACCATCTCGACCTAAGACATTTTGTTCCACTGAAACTATTTCCGGTACGGAGGGAGGTTAGGACTTTTTTAGCCGGACTCCTTTCTTTAGTGGATCTTTATACTACTATTTTTCGGAACGAGTATTTAGGTTGTCCGTAAAACTGTGATCATTTTTTAGGTATGACCACTGATGACAGGAGTCTAAGACTTTTGTTTCTCTGAATAAGTTAATCTCCAATTTAAATGATAATAACGCTTCTTATATATACTACAGTCAAATTTTAGTCAGTTCGAAATAAAGACCCAATGTTAAATCTAAAGAGTTTATTAAAATTTAATCGTTGGAAGTGTCAAGTCTAACGACATCAACAGATATTTAGTCATCTGTAGTCAATATAGTCGTGTCACTTTTGTGTCGTTGTACAACTACCCTGTACACTACTACACTTTATAAAATCCCATTAGAACCGAATACGGTTACCGACTCACGGAAACGACAGGTGGACTTCGATAGTGTTACAACAATTAGTCAGTACACGACACGACACGAATCAGTTAGTCAGTACAGACTGAGAAACGGTGGGTACCTGACATGGGACGGTCCGAGGAGACAGGTACCCCTAAGAGGTCCGTTCCTATGACCTCACGCAACGGTACGGGAGAAGGTCCTCTAGAAGGGTTGGGTCCCTAGCTTGGGGTTTGAGGGTGTAAAGTCCCCTAAGACATGACGGTCTTGGTGGTCCCTTCGGGTTCTTATGACCTCACCCATCGGATAGGGAAGAGGTCCCCCAGAAGGACTGGGTCCTTAACTTGGTCCCAGAGGACGTAACGTCCACCTCAGAAATGGTTGACTTAATGGTCCCTTCGGGTAATTAGTCGATATGATGTTTTGTTTTGTTTTGTTTTTTGGTTGTTGTTGTTTTTTACTTCAACCGTGAGGTCACCCCTTTCTTTCACTTTCACAATCAACGAATGAGCACAGGTTGAGAAATGTTGGGGTACCCGATATTAGGTGGAGCGGGGAGACAGATACCTTAAGAGGTCCGTTCTTATACCTCACCCAAAGGTAAGGGAAGAGGTCCCCTAGAAGGGTTGGGTCCCTTACTTGGGTCCAGAGAACGTAACGTCCGTCTAAGAAATGGTACACTCGGTGGTCTCCGTCAAAGTCATGTCACACTAATCGAGATACCGTCCTACTCTTTCTCAAAATCTCTTCCACCATATGAAGAGGTACCCACCCGTAGCAGTCTCTTTTCACTTTTGCCTTCCACAACCTCTCTTTCTTTTCGTTTCGACTCACACAATGTTACTTCTTCTCCGTCCTCGGAGACCCTTCTCCTGTTTCCAAACGGTACAATCATTGAAACCTGAAATTGGACTTCCGTTTCCCGTCTCTCCTACTGTTTGGGTGGTTTTTAGACTCTTCTATTATTTTGATCCCCGTGTTCCACAGAGACTTCAGTTCTTTACCTCACACCGGTTCTCACGGTTTGTAAACGCTTTCCACTTCATTCTATTTCTGATAGTTCACAGGTAACGTATATCATTGTCTCTAACGACTATTGGAACTACTCGTTACAACATATCTCACTACCCTTCCGTTTGACCAAACGTTCTTCACCTCCTCACGACTCTGAAGGGACCACCAGGTCATCAATTAATTCTGACACGAAGGTTACTTCCCTTACTCCCAAACTAGAGACCAGTCCCTTGATTCTAGGGTATACAAGTACCGGTTTTTTGTTTGTTTGTTTGTTTTTCAAGTCCTCACTTACCCTCCACTTCTTCAGTTACTCTTTGTCTCCGTTATCGATTTTTCCTTCTACGTCAATCCACCCAAAAACAACAACAACAAACAAAGAAACGAATCAAACAAAAATTGAATTTTTATATACTCTATAAAAACACGTCGAATGTACGTCGGTTACCGTTCCCTTTCCGACCCCATTTCTTCTCGTTGGACCTTCCTTACTTCTTTGGTTCATATCTACTTTTCTTCCTTCGTAGAAGTCGTCACACCCTTGGGGAAGACTATGTCTCTTCGACCTTTTCTCTCCATCCCCACGGTGCATGAAACGTCTACTGTACTGTTCTTCGACTTCTGAATGGAGAGATTACCTGGGGTAAAAGAAACGTTTCACCCTCAACTCTGGGACTCAAATCCTAGACCGGTCAATATCCACAAGTTTTTTATAAAATATTACTTCTTTATTCATTTACTTTTTATTTGTACCCTTTCTACAAACCATCCTTTAAAATCGTTTCAATGTCTTCTAACACTTTCTTTGCGAGACCTTATTTCCCGTTAAAGAATCCCATCCTCTCCTACCATTGACTTCCGAGTCAATTCTGTCCAAGGGGTACTCAGTCGTCTGTTTGGGAAAACTCTCTTCAAACGCACTAACAAAGAGTCAACAAGGATCGTCGGAACCCTAAGCCCAAAGTGTTCCTAGTTAGTAAGACCCGTTATTGTGATTGATCAAACCTTGCTACCAGACTCCCATAAACTTTAACTTACCTCCACTTATAGGAACCTCAAGTTCCTCGACCAAAAGACCCTCTAACATACACAACAGTCACTACTACAATAACCAGTCCTACTACTGTCTTGCACCCACCTTTCTATCGGTTAGGTCGTCGTCCATGACATCAGAAACTACTTCCCGTCACATACCTCTCACACTCTACCGTCACTCCTCTGACTCCCCCACTACCTTTAGCAGGTCGTTTAATACTTGTAAATATCAAATAGAAATATTAGGTTTTCAGATTTTTAAATTTAGAACCATGTATAGTCTTTTATTTATGAGTGTATATGGACCGTATATCGATCGTTTGTAAAGGTCTTTAAATTCAGGAAATGCGTTTAAACCAGAGATAACGATAACGTGTAACTAGACTTTTTAATCTTAATTCTTTTTTGTTAGTCACTTTCAGATCATTTTATAAACAAAAGACGTTTTTCGGTCCCACTTTATCGAAATAAACCTCTATTCCACTTCAAAATCCTGTAATATGTGTATATACCCTCTTCATATTACTTTTTCTGGGACTACGACCTTTTCTGACTCCCGTCCTCCTCTTCTTCCGTTGTCTCCTACTCTGTCAACCTACCGTAGTGACTGAACTACCTGTACTCAAACTCGGTTGAGGTCCTCTGTCACTTCTTGTCCCTTCCGACCGTACGACGTCAGGTACCCCAACGTTTCTCAGTCTGTACTGACTCGCTGACTTGTTGTCACTTATAACTCCTATGTAAACGTGGGTAACGACGACCACTCTTGAAGAGAGGTTCCTTTCTTGACAAGTTATTCGGGTCACGAAAGAGAAACTGGACAAAGATATAGATGATACTTCGTACTAACTAAAGGAATACAAACCTTTACCAAGGATCGTGTTCTTTCTCACGTTAAAGGTTTGTTACTCAGGTTTTAAGTGAGTATGAACCAACCGTAAAAACTTCCCATCTTTGTTTTAGAACTCTCCGTACGTTACTTCAACCAAGTAAAAGACTTTCGAAATCTTTCGCATTCCCTCTTTCTCTACTTTTCTTCTTATCTCTTTCTGACCAATCTCATTCCTTTTCCCCTGAATATTCTGGATCTTTCGAACTCTGGTCCTTATTTGATCTCTACAAACGATATCACCCTTCCTTTAAACTAATGACCCAATTTTAGAATCGACACTATGAAGAATGGACACTCTTGAACTTTTTTAAACTATTGAAAAGAGACTCGGAGCCAAAGGAGTCAGACACTTCACCCGTATTATTGTACTTTACTTATCCGACTACCACTTCCATTTTCGTTCTCGGAAATCCATTTCCCGGGTGATGTCTCGGACTGTCTAACCGTCACGAGTGGTCCCCAAAAGAGGGGAGATCCTTACCAGAAAAAAAAAAAAAAATTAAAAAAATTTAACTTCATACCAACTAAATGTTACAACACAATCAAAGTCCACACGTCGTTTCATTTAGTCAATACATATGTTATATATACATGCATATATACATATGTATGAGAAAAAATATAAGAAAGGGGTATATCCAGTGATGTCTAGTAACTCATCTCAAGGGACACGATATGTCATCCAAGAATAATCAATAGACCAAATTTATATCACCACACATATACAGTCAAACGTCGTTGTACCTATCTCGAACTCTAACAATACTTTATACAATATGAACACTTTATTCAGTCTGTCTCCTTCTGTGTATAGTGTACTCTAACGAATCGATACCTTGGATTTTTTTTCCCATGTTTACTTGAGTAGATGTTTTGTTTTTACCTCAGTGTCTACATCCTTTGTTTGAATACCAATGGTCCCCATTCCTCCACCACCCCTATTTAGCCCTCTGACCCTAACTGTGTATCTGTGATGAGATCCTTACAAAATTCAAGTAACTTTCTGATGATTGAAAAGTGACCGTCGATTCCTCGGTGATGTAAAAATTTGGTCCAAGACTAAAAACAAGTTGAGTTAGCTAAAGGATAATCCTTTCTGGTGACTACTAATACCGCAGTCCATATCGTTGGGCCCACTAAGGATAAAAGCCTACGACACATCTGTCGTCGTCACCGGGGGCAGTCGCCGCCCTCCCGAGGACATGACTATTTCGCCACCTCGGGTCGGGACTGGGTCTCCCGAGACGAAAGAGTAGGGCGGTCCTGGAACTAGTCAGCCACGTGTAAGGCCGCGTTAGAGCGACCTCTAAACTTACTGTGTAACAATCGATTTGGACTGCGAACCGGTTTCTCCACGAATCACCGTGAATACTTTCTTGCTTGCTAGTTTACTGTGTCGGAACGGTTTCGTAGTAATAGAAGGACAACTCACTATAAAATTCGGAACAACACGAAGACCTAGGAAACTTCTCGTGTCGGAGATACAGCCTGATCGAATCCTACTGGTACAAACTTCTACTGTTTATCACCGACCTTTCACACTCCAACGATATGTGCGACGGAAGGCTGTCGCCCCCTTCTCCCAAATGAGACTTCAACCGTATTCACGAACAGAAACTATCGTTCGGAGACGTGTACCCCCAAGGTCCTTTTGGGATTGAGTCGAAGGTAAAGAATTATACAGGGCTTAGTGAAGCTGAAAATACGAAACAGTATAAATAAAATATACCTCCTTTTGTTATTTGCACACATAGAAACTTTGGAGTATCTCTCCTTTTTATTAATCCATAAACTATAGTGAACATAAAGAGATAAATCTGAAAATTTTGAGGACCTTACGTATAGGTTCCTGTAAGTTGAAATTAGTACAACTATTCATTTATTGAACGAAGTTTTATTTTTTTTTTCAATTCTTTTTTTTCCCGAGTCGTTAAACACCACTTAAATTCTGGCGAACAAATGTCCTTTATAAAAGTACAGTCTTTGACCTTTTCTGGGAAGGATCGAGTGTAGAATCTTAAAAGAGAAGTAAAACTGAATATCAAACTTTTTTGAAGTCACGATGGTACAATGTTTGTGACAGTATTCGTATATTTTATGTTTTTACTTGTCTACTATTAGAGAATCGGAGTTCCAATATAAGACTACCTCTTTATATATGTACGTCCTTGTTCAATTTTAAGTTCCTCTTTATCTAAACAATACCTAAGGGTCCATGACGTCACCATTTCTTAAGTGGACGGTTACGTCCTTTGTGTTCTCTACGTTCAAACTAAGGACCCAGCCCTTCTAGGGACCTCCTCCTTAACCGTCGAGTGAGGTTATAAGAACGGACTTTTAAGGCACCTGTCTTCTCGGTCCACCCGATGTCAGACATCTCGACATTTCTCAGTCTGTACGGACTTGTGTATGTATCGTAATGTCTCTTGGAATTCTCTTTTAAGAATTAAAGTGGACTTCCTTGGTCCCTTCAATAGGACCTCCTCCACTGTCAACTTCGTTCCTATGTATTCCAATACTCAGTCCACACCACCACTCATCACTTCTCTCCCGTTGTAAGACCCATGTCTCCTTTTTTTTTAGGTCTCACGTGTACCAACACTCTTATAGTTCATCAATTTTTTCCGATAGTACTTTCAATTACCACTGACTCTTTATCTTCCACTCACACTTAGACTCCCATTCCAATTGTATTAAAAGATTCAGGAAGCTAGAATTTACTGACCAGTAAATACCACTGGTCGTCTTCCCGAGAGACGTCCATCTGTATAGGTCCCCCATGGAGAATTCCGTTTACACACAAGAAAAGTGGTGTATATGTACCCGTCGGAGAGGAAAATAAGATCCTCTGTGACTGTGTCTCCGATGACATGAATTTTAGGAATACTTGTGAAAACACGAAAGTAAAAACAGAATCATTACTTAATTGTGTAAAAGACCGATTCTTGATCGAGAGGCGACGGAGAGGAATCTATATATGAGAAATAGAACTGTTTACCTCTTTTATCTCCTATATAGTACCTATTAAAAACGCTATAACGACCACATCAAAATGTTAATATAGTTACGATTTAATCGTAGCAAGACAATAAATACCCACCGACATTGTACGGAAGAATAGGGCAAGTTGACGTTTCATTTGGTTATTTATTTGTTTATTTCCCTAATTGGAAATAAACAATAAATGCCGGATGGGTTTTTAACGATTGTCAAAATATACATCATAGAGTAAGTTCGGAATGATAGTAGACTATCCTGATAAATAATATTAATACAATTACATGAAAGGGGTAATCTGACCGTAGTAACTTTCGTAGTATAAATAGATACACAAAAGTCATAAAAAGTGCTCCATATCGTTTATTGTCCGTGAGTATTTTATAAGTAAATTACATCTTTATACCACTGATAGGGAACGGGAGTAAGTCAGCTTTCATTATTTGTGATCGAAGAGAGTTAAAGGAACTCTTTAACAGGGAGCCGACCGTTGCACGTTTGTGACCACTTAGTAGACGAGACGGGGACGAAGACCTGGAGTAGAGTAGGTACAGAAGGGTTGCGAGTGACCTGAGGCCTATGTGTGGACAAAGAGTTTATTCGGTTCAGGGAAAGAGTCTGGAAAGAGTCTTGGAGCCGGGAACGAGAAAGAGGACGACACTATAAGAAGAGGATCCACAGGGGTGTCCAACGAGAATTCAAGCTGGGTCGATAACGGGTTTCGCAGTCTCATATTCGGTCTTCGTAGTGGAGGGATGGGAAGGAGGTAGGTCGTGAGGACCTCAGGACGAGATAAATTAAGAAAGAAACTTCGTAATTTATGTAGAAATTTTTCTAGATAGATATCAGGTACAGGAAGGTGGTCCACGTTTAAGACACTACAGACCGAATCCTGTCACGAAATCTTTGTCAATTCTTTTACCCACTTTCCTACTTACTTTCCAAACTTCTAATGCCAATCTTTTAAAGAGGGTAGACTCTATGGGAGTACTGTCGTGCCAAACGTTGTTGTTTGACTGGTGACTCCCAAGTCTTTACTGGGAGAGAGAGGCTAAGGGGATGGACGGAAATAGACAAAGCGTCGTAGAAAGACGGAACTCACCCCTGGGACACAAAACACAAAGAGGAGACGAAAAAAAAGGAGGGTGGTCTACCGTGATACAGAAGTTATAACTTTCGAGATCCACACACACCCAATGAAACAAGAGACATGATACGCTTAGAAGTATAAATTGTTTGCTCAAGGTTCAAGGTTCTAAGTGTTTACCATTACCGTACACGACTTGATTGTCGGAATTTATGATAAGGAGATTTCACTTTTTCATCGACTCGACATAATATAGAGTTACGATATAGAATACCGAAGGGTCCATCGAGTCGTCATTTCTTAGGCGGACAGTTACATCCTCTATATTCTCTACATCCAAGCTAGGGACCCGGTCCTTCGAGAGGACCTCATCCTTTACCGTTGAGTGAGGACACAAGAACGGACTTTTTGGGGTACCTGGTTCCTCGGACCGTCCGATATATCAAATGTCCCCACGTTTCTCAGTCTGTACTACTCGTCAACATAGAATACTTGATAAAGATTGTCGGTTTGTGTTTCCGTCATTCATATAACCAAGTATGTTGTGGTTTCTTTGAACTAAATAGACTTTTAATTTCACACTTCACAATAGTGTAGGAGTATGACATCTCGATCTATACCTCTATTATTTATTTACCTTATATACCCATATGTGTGTCTCATACCAAATGTACCATTTTACATGGTTGATTTATACGGTCTCTCGAATATTTCAGTCCAAACTATTTTTATTAAGGATATTCATTATGACACTTTCACTTTCAGCGAGTCAGAACAGACTGAGAAACGTTGCGGGTCTGACATCGGACGGTCCGAGGAGACAGGTACCTTAAGAGGTCCGGTCTTATAACCTCACCCATCGACAAGGGAAGAGGTCTCCTAGAAGAGTTGGGTCCCTAGCTTAGGTCCAGAGGGCGTAACATCCGCCTAAGAAATGACAGACTCGGTGGTCCCTTTGGGTCCATTATGACACCCCCGTCAGGTTTACAACCTTGTAAAGTATCTTTAAGATGTGAGTTACTTCTCTTTAAACAGTAATAAAGAGAATATATCTCACCACGTAGTCCATACCCGAAGACGAGAAGTCAAGGCTCAAATATGTCTGTATGTCTTCTTTATATCTTTAAGTGTACTAACAGGGGATTAAATTTATCTTAACATTCGTCATCCCGATTGTACGAAAGGTTTAGAAACTAACTGAAAGTTTTTACAAAAGGTTCATTACCGTTATCAAAGGTCCAAAATGATTTTATGACATAAGGTGTCTATCGTTAAATTTTTTAGAGACTCTCTTAAACTTTTACAGACTACATCTTAGTAGAGTAATACCACATTTTGGTTACGAAGAGCTTTAGAAATTTAATACAAAGTAGAATAAGCACGAGAGTCTAAATTTTTAAAATCTTCCTTTCAGAGATCAAGGAACGTCTTTTGAGAGACAGGTGAAAAGAGGTACGTACAAACCAAGTACTCTTATAATTTATACGAATTGTAAAAGGATAATTTATAAGAATGAGAGAATCCTTCTGATTTTGTTACTCCATGGTAGTTTGTAGATAAGTTGACCGATTTTAATTTTTTTTTTAGGACGGTTATGGTTTACGATATCTCTGACACCTCGTTGTTATTAAGAATAAACAATGACGATCCTTACTTTTTACCATGAAAGTTTCTGTCAAACCGTCAAGGAATGTTTTGATGCCAGAATAACATGATAGGTCTTTAGTGTAAAGACCGATAAAAGGGTTAACAATTATTGACTACAAGTGTGTTTATGGACGTAAGTAAACGAATATCGTCGAAATAAGGATTAGCGGTTTTTTTAACCGTCGGTGATTCTACAGGAGTTATCCACTTACGTATTCATTTAACATCGTCATACCTTATAATAAGTCATTGTTTTTCTTTACTCGATAGTACAGTACCTCCTTTACCTCCTTGGAATTTTCGTATAGTCATTCGTTTTCCATCGTTAGACTTTTCAGATTAATAATATACTAACGTTGACACTATAAGATCCGTTCTCTTTCGATGTCTCTGTCATACGTTGAGCTAACAACTGTCGGTAGACCCCTCATCACCACCACCCTTTCTACTTATGCACTTCACGTCCCCTAAAAATCCCGTCACTTTACTAAAGCATACTATGACATTCCCACCCATATACTGTAATATATAAACAGTCTTGGGTCTCTTGAAATGGAGGGTTTCTCGGTGAAAATTACACTTGATACCTGAAATTCCTTTACCGTTGGGTGAGGTCACAAGAACGGACCTCTTAGGGTCCCTGCCCCCTCGGACGACCCGACGGCAGAGACCCCAACGTGTCTCAACTTGTGCTGACTTCGCTGAATCGTCGTCGTCGTCGTCGTCGTCGTCGTACCTCAAATTCTCTTCTTACCCCTCTATCTCCTACTCTACCAACCTACCGAAGTGTCTGAGTTGCCTGTACTCAAATTCTTTGAGACCCTCTGTCCCGTCCTATCCCTTCGGACCACACGACGTCAGGTACCCCAATGTTTCTCGGCCTGTGCTGGCTCGCTGACTTGTTGTTGTTACCTGAAGTCACTTATTATTACAGAGTTTACACTGGTAATTAAACTTGTCTGTACGGTGTTAATACATTCTAGAATTAGGATTCCTTTTGACACACATCCCATCCCTACATATACTCTTGAGTCGTAATAGACGGGTGAATTTTTATATTCATATTTCGGTAATGCTCATTTCAGATAATTAGATTTTTTCTATGTATTTTAAATTTTCTTATACTGTTAAAGTAACTAGCTAAAAATAAAGTATTTTTTAAAAAGTTCTATATAGAATTCTTTGATTACAATTTAAAAAGATATCATGGTTTCTTATAATTTGAAATAGACGTTTCTGACAATTTAATAAAAGTAAAAAGTTGAAACATAGACACACTTTGATGTATAGAAAATGGATGAAGTTGGTTTTGTTGTACAGTGTAGCCTCATTTCATCTTCGTCTACACTTTTAACCGATAGAAGATCATTAGTGTTATAATTATTAAAACATTAACAAAACATTAATTATTAATGTTTTTAATTCCTTACGGACAAAAGAGTGACTAAAAATTTTTATAAAATTATTTTTAATAAATACAGTCATACGTGAATAATAAAATTAAAATTTTATTTAGGATTCATGAAATTTCATTCACCCAACACTATGTGTATAATCGTTTAACTTTCTACTTTCGATATACTATTGGAACTATCTACGACTTTTTCGACAGTTGTTTCAAGTTGTGGGTAAAAACTAATTTTCATTAACCCCTTGTTGAAACTCTGATCCATTTATTAAAGTAAAGAAAGTTTAAAAGTGAATTTTTAATAAACAAATAAATAACAACAAACACGCCCGTAAGGAGACCGACGTCGTTCGTCTCCGATGAGAGATCGGCACCAGTACCCGAAGAACAACGCCACCGAAGAAAACGACGTCTCGAAGCCGAGATCTCGTGTCCGAATTGTCGCCACCAGGTGTCCGGATCAACGAGACACCGAACACCCTAGAATAGTCTGGTCCTTAGCTTGGGTGCAGAGGATATACCCGTCTGTCTAATAAATGAGGACTCGGTGGTCCCTTTGGGGAGTGAGAAAGATATTAGTGGGTAACTAATAACAAAGGACTTAGTTAAAAATGACTCCACTGACGGTCTTCCCCTATACGAGTCAAGTAGTAAGAAAGGTCAAATTACCAACGACAAAATGACAATATCTTTCGTTAGGAAAGAAGGTGATCGATAAGTGAGGAAGTAAATGCAATATAGTCGTACCTGAGTACCTAAGGGTAGAATAATGAACTCAATATTGATTAACAATAACAAATAAAACGACGAGTTTAACAGGAAAACTCCACAAAAGAAACGAGGGAATGGTACGGGTTTATAAGAAGTTAGAGAAGGAAAGAAAGACCTTGGTGTGTCTTAAGGTCGAGGTATCATATGTAAAGAACGAGACCGTAGTAGGTAAAAAAGGGTTCCTCAGGACCAAAACAAATCACCTCGTGTCGTAAATCTTTGGTTCTAGTCCTAGGATCCATGTCCCGAAGGGACCACCGAGGCAGCCATTTCTTAAGTGGACGTTACGTCCTCTGTACCCAAGCTAGGGACCCAGCCCTTCTACGGGACCTCTTCCTTTACCGTTGGGTGTGGTCATAAGGACGGACCTTTTAGGGTACCTGTCTCCTCGGACCACTAGGGGTACCCCAGTGTTTCTCAGCCTTTGCTGAGTCTTTGATTTGGTGGTGGTGGTGTAACCCGAACGTCCTTGAGTTATCGTTTTGATCTTTATATATATGTGTGTATGTGTATACATATACGAGTGAATCTAGAGAGAGAGAAAAATATGAGTAGGTAGATAAATATATAATTTTTGGTGCTCAAGTGTTAAGGTTGGGTTGTGAACTTCTAAATAAGAGTGGAAGGAATAAAGATATAAACATAAAAGAGTTCGTCACTCTTTAGACCGAAGGTATTACGAGTTATATAAGTGAATCAAAAATTTACAGACATATATTCATAAAAAAAATTGGTACACTCAGTAGAGGAAACGGAGTTGTGGAGATACGTACCTCCAAGGAAGTCCGGTCAGTTCCGGTATAGGGTTCGTAGTCAAAGAGACTGACGTGTAATAAGACTGTGTCACTTGTAAAAGACAGTATGAGATAGTATAATTTCCCTTGTCATCCTATTCAATAAGATAAGTCATATTATAGGTCATCCATACCACATGGATGAGTCCCAGTCGATGTATTAGACGTCGGGGTCACGTTCTACTTTTAGATCCGGGGGTCTTCCCCGTCCCTTCATTTAGAAGTAAAGGGTAACCATTGGTAGTATTCGTAGTGACAGACCCACTGGGAGTCGGGGTTCTCTGACAGACGAGGTTCAACCTTGTACACCTCAACCTAGTTCACACATTATCTCCGAACGGAAGTAGTGTTTACGATGCTAGGACGGACGGGTCCATACCCTATTGGTAGTGGTACGTCGGAGAGATCTGTAGTGTCCCGTGTACGTTCACTGGGTCTGGACGGGGTACTGGTGACGGGTCCGAGGACACCCTCACTCCCTGTTGTCCTCCTTACATCTGGAGAGGGGTGGTCATACCTGGACAACGATGGGACCCACCTTTTACTGTCTCCAGTCCCTCATCTCGCCTTCGTTACTCACCTTCCTCCTGTCCTGGGTCCCATAGTCTCCCACCCTTCACCGATAAATCCTGAAGATGACACCTCAGTCTGAACTACCTGTACTCAGACCCACTTGAGGTCCTCAACCACTACCTGTCCCTCCGGACCGTACGACGTTAATTTCCCAGTGTTTCTCAACCTGTACTGACTCACTGACTTGACTTGACTTGACTTGGTACCTCCAGTTCTCCACCACCCTCAACTCCCCCCTCTACACACACCTAAATCCAACGTTCAAGACCAGGTAATACACAACAGGGTAACCCGAAATTGAGTTTTTGTGTGTGACTTTCTTTTTGAATGATTCTTAAAGTTCCACCATTTGTGTCTCGTGTTTTGAGTTTCACGACCCGGAAAACTTTCTTCTCAGAACACAGGAACATGATCAGTATGTAATCACTTCGACCGTGACATGGGTAGCGTCTCACTCCCTACTACTACGTAGAAACAGGACCGAAGAGTTCTGTCTTACCGTCACCGTTGCACCAGGTACCCTTGAAATTCTCCTAGAATCACCTTTCTCATCTTCTACCTCAGAATTCCGTACCTCGGTCTAACCCCACACTTCCGAGTCCGTCGCTCTACCTACCTGTCCTCTACCAGGTGGGATCCTGACAAACTCTCTCCTAGACCCCAGGACATCCGTGTGTCATCCTAAGGTACGTGGTGAAAATAAGAAACACGTTGACACTGACGTAACGTAAGGTTCCTACAAGTTTGACCTTGAGACCACGTAAACGTAGGAGTCAGAAAGGGTGGTCACAAGACCGAAAAGTCGGTGACTTTGGTAGTTCCTAAGAGGAAACAAAGACTTTAGGAACCATACACGAACAGTGGATCTTCCACGAGTTGCTACAGTCGACTTACTTAGTTACTGACTTCTTACCTTTATTCGTGGGTGTGTACAAGTTTGTAGTGTAAGTTCCATTTAAGGTAGTCTATTATAAGATGTACCAAATTAAGGATCATGTCACTTTTATAACTTAAAGGAAAAAAAGGAACGAAAAATTAATACTCAGAGTCTTTCCCTCATTAAAGAAGACTCTTCGTTTGTTTGTTGCACGTGCAATTTAAAACTTTGGAGGTGACACCAAACCTCAGACGTATGGACAAGGGAACTACACTCAAGATGTGTTTACTTTATTAGTCCGTAGTTTAGGTTGTCGATGAACCATAGTGTAGTGCATTTACCAACCGTAATTAAATAGATCACGAGATTCAGAAAGACCTGTTGAACCAGTTATTTAATAACTTCATTAATCAATAAAAATTGGATAAAGAATTGAGAAGGAGAACCCTCTCTAGTTCCATTTCTACAATTCTGTCTTTCAACCCTCTTCTTTAGACGTCAGGGAGGAAAAGGAAACGTGGGTGACCCGGAGATGAAAACTCTAATTACCGGTTACTGTTTGTGACATACAGAGTTCACAAAAAGGGAGTCCATTTCGACCAGGAACAATTTTAAGATTTGAACCACTACAAAAGATAGTCACTAGAGTCAGAGGTGAAGGAGGGAAATAGGACTGAACCCACAAATCACAAAATTACGAAAAGAGGAGACGAACTGGTTTCTTACGGGTGTTTTACACTACTTATTTCGTCAATTCATCTCAATTCTCGGGACTCAAGTTCTAGTTCAAGATATCGAATGACCAATACATTGGAACTCTTTTAGTGTAAGAGAGAGACTCAGAGGTACAGTAGTAGACCTTTTAACGATATAACTATAGTAATATTACGTCAAATACTAGACAAGTTTATACTCGCTATCCAATCGAAAAGGTACAAGTATACTTTAAATTTTCTCTTCATAATAGAAACGGAAAACCGGTTTATTTATTTTTATAGTACTACCTCAAGCCGTTCATTTCGAATAACTACACCAATGTGTTTAACCTATTTTCCCTTGTAACTTTTTACAGACACAGTCGGATAATAAGAGTAAAGATAAAACTTGAACCAACTAAATCGTAAATAAAAGTCCACTCCCTTTTTCTTATGACTCTTTGACCCCGTCCTTACTTACTGTAAACACCCTTACAGTGTTTACCTGACTTCCACTGGTAAAGACAGTAGGAATCTCGAACAGATGTGACTAATACAAACCTCGAAACGAGAACGCCCAGAATTTTTATTTTTAGGTAAGAAACTATGGGTACACTTATAATTGTATAACTATTTCTGAGTTTATGGTATCATAGTTATATATTTAAACGGTAACAAATCTTCTAAAACACTGTCCATTTATTATACGGATTCTGAAACTTTTTTTACTCTCTCAACCAATAAACTATATAAATATTAATCCTGTATCGTTAGTTTTAGTCTATTCTTTTAAAGTATTAAAAGGTTAACTCCAAGACATTTTTAGTGGATCCAAACAAAGAGAACTATACCACTAAATGGTTCAACACTTTGTGAAAAGACAGGAGTATTCTTTTTCCATTTGAAATTTAAGTCGTAATTTAATTAATGTTCCGAATGGATTAGGTCCCTTCACCAGACAATAGATATTTGGGGGTTTAGTAAATTTACCGAAATTTCTGTAAAATTACAGAAATCATCGATTTCCTTCTCTAATTTTTAAATTACGACTCTTACGGACATAAACGAGGTATATAAACAGTCGTCTTTTCTACCGTGGGAGTCTCCCCCCATCAATTCACACCACATTATTTCCTTGATAAACACTTTAACACCCGATCTGATTTTTTGTTTTATTTTGTTTGTTTGTTTTTTTGAGGTTTGTTTTGTTTTGTATTTTGGGGTCGTTTTGGTCGTTCTCTACTGTACGGAGTCCTGACCGTTTTCGACCTTTGAGTATCGTAGGAGCTGGAGTTCCCCTTATCCATAACGTCGGGTACTCTTTTACAGTGACGTCTAAAGTGACACCGACAATGTCCTCTCCCTACGGTTTGTCCACGAGACCGGAAACCACCACACTGGGTTGGGGACGGTTGGACGTTCGACCGTTCCCAATCGTCCCACTATTTACGATCCTAGAGTGAGAGGAAGTGCACGATTATGAAAGGTACCTGGTTTAGGTCGACCTTCAGTCTTCTCGGACACGTTGACTACCTCAAGTCGGAGGGTCCCGTGTTTACCAATTTTTATCTCACACCTTTGCTTCCCTTTATCTTGTAGAGAATGTATAGGTTGTAAGTGAGACAATTTTTATAAAGAAGAAGTCTGTTTAAAGTCACGAGGGACTACGGATAAAGGGAAACAAGTAGAGATTCTTATTGTATGAATCGTTACCAACTTCCGTGCATTGAAGACAAAGGGTACCACTTAAAAAGTTGATATAAAGTCGGACGGAACGAAGACAAATGTTTATAAAATTAGAAAAGGATACATTCCGTATCTATGATGACCTAAACGAGGTTTAAGAGATTTTCTTCAAGAGTGAAGAACTTTGTCATTAAGAATTCTTTTCAAAAGTCATAACATTTGAAACCATAAAGTACCATATATGACGTCCCTCTAGGTTGGTCAGGTAGGATTTCCTTTAGTCAGGACTTATAAGTAACCTTCCTGACTACGAGTTCGACTTTGAGGTCAGGAAACCGGTGGACTACATTTCTTGACTGAGTAACCTTTTCGGGGACTACGACTCTTTCTAACTTCCACCCTCCTCTTCCCTTGCTGTCTTCTACCCTACCAACCTACCGTAACTACCTGTATTCAAACTCATTTGAGACCCTCAACCACTACCTGTCCCTCCGGACCGCACGACGTCAGATACCTTAGCGTTTCTCAGTCTGTGCTGACTCACTGACCTGACTTGACTGACTTACGACCAATTGGTACTTAAACGAATCCTACTCAAAACATTTAAAAAAAGGTTTCCAAAATAAGTGATCGAACATGTCCAAAATCCAATTCCATACCCAATATAATTACCTCCACGAAAGAAAAGAGTCTTACTATCCATCTTTACATTTGTATACATGTGTCTTATTACGTAAACAAATCTTCTCGACTTATCTAATGGAAACTCCTCGACAGTAACAGTAACAACTTGATGTAACAACTTTTGTTTAGGAACCTATGTTACGAAGGTAAAATTCCCATACAATTTTATTATACTTATCCTTCGTATCGGTGATTGTTTAAACGTTCACCTTTTATAGAAGTAACCTTAAAGATTTTCTATCCGTTATCTTTAACACCTAATAAACTTGAACTTTTCTCTTGTACATGAATACCGTAGGAATGAAGAAGGGAGACTACGACATCGAATAATCTGACGAAACATTGCTTACGTGTCGTCACTGTTTCTTCTTGGCGTAAAGTGGAAAAGTAGGTGTACATTTGAGTAAAGGTAAAAGAGGAACCGGGAACTCCTCACTGATTGTCGTCATTAATAAAAGAAAAGAACGGTAGACTTTTACACAAAGATAAAAGGAACTTTGAAACTACACCTTTAGCGACGAAGACACGTTGACCCCTGAGATCGATCTTTATAGTAAACTGTTTTACGACTTGACTTTTAATTGGACTTTTATCGTCTACTTCAGTAAAAATAATTCAGATTCAAACCACTCCTACTTTTTACCTACCTAAAACACATAGAGTTTATGAAGTAAGTAGAATTTAGGTTCTCCTTTAGATAAAAAGACGAAATTTCCCTCACTTGAGAAGTCAAACTCAGTAATAGTTGAGGAATTTTTATTAAAATTACCGACAAAGGAAACAGAATTTCCTGTATTTCATTAGAGTGACAGTAGAATTTTGGATTATTTTGATAATCTACATTTCACTATGTGTATTAAAAATATTCTATTTCTTAATCACATTCCATCAAACTTTTTTCGTTTACTATACCAATACTATTTTTTGACGTAAGTGAATATATAAAATTACCCGAAAATTTCAGTACAACATCCCAAACAAAAGGTAACTTAGGTCGTGATTAGTTTATTAGTTAGTATTTAATTAGTAATTTATAGGGGAAACAATCTTACGATATGAAAGTAGTGGGTCCTTATTATATTGTCCCACTATTAAACTACATAACATGTTATATGTCTTTTTGACAATTGATGATTTTTACATTCCAAACTACCCGTATTTTACTTTATTTTCTCATGTACTAATAGTAGTCACTACTAGTACTAACAATTATCAATAATCGTAAATGATATTTGAATAAATTCTTTAAGACAAATATTAAATTTCTTATAATCACAATCTTAGTTCTCTTACACCTAAAGTTAAGTCCGAATTTGTAAACAGTGGACACTCCGTAACTCAATAAGGTCAAAAGACCCAGACAAAAGAATAGGCATCGTACGACATTTACTTTGTTGAGTACTTCAAAACACTCCTAATTTACTATGTTATGGAGGTTCTCACGGACCTTGTCTCATCTTTACGTTATGTAAAATCAATGGAAAGGACGGACGGAAAAACGAAAGACATTTAAGTCTTTGGTATCTTTTATACTCGTTTTATTTAAATTTTTATTGATAATATTTTACTTTGTATTCTTGTAATCTTACTATTCTCCTTAGACTATTCTTATCAGATACAAACGAACAAATAAATTATTTATGAATCATTTATAAATGATAAATTGTAGTTAAATCCGTAGTTAAATCCATGAAATATTTATAATTAAGTTAATTGGTTATATTGTAGAGACGCTCCATCTATGATAATAAAGGGTAAAAATTTTACTCCTTTGTCTGTGTGATGACATATATTTTATCTATTAATTATTCTTGGGTGACATATCGTGTCTTTTGAGATGAGTTGTAGGACTTTACCCTTTTCTTAGATTTTGTTTTTCACCTATATACATATACACATCGACTGAGTGAAAAGACATATGGACTTTGATTGTGTTGTAACATTTAGTTGACGTGAGGTTATTTTTAATTTTTATTTTACTCCTTTGTCTTCGTGTCTCTCCAATTTGTTGAACGGTTCAAATACCTCGATTTTTCACGGTATCACTTTATTTATTGGTTCCATAAAAGAAGGATCTCGAGTACGAAAATTACTGATACGATACGATGGATGAGTGGACTCCGTCTACTATTATTGTTATCGTTATTACCGATTACAAATGGAAAATGAATTGAACACGAAAATTTCGTGGTATAGTGTTCGAATACTCTATCCGTATTAATAATGAGACAGAATGTCCACTTCCGTTACCGTGGGGTGAGGTCATGAGAACGGACCTTTTAGGGTACCTGCCTCCTCGGACCATCCGACGTCAGGTACCCCAGCGATTCTCAGCCTGTACTGACTCACTGAAGTGAAAGCGAAAAGTGAAAGTACGTAACCTCTTCCTTTACCATTGGGTGAGGTCATAAGAACGGACCTCTTAGGGTCTCTGTCTCCTCGGACCACCCAACGACAGATACCCCAGTGTGTCTCAGCCTGTGCTGACTTCGCTGAATCGTCGTCGTCGTGTCCACTTCTTTATACTTTTGTGTCTACAATTTGTTGAAAGGATCTCAGCTTGAAAAGTCCTCAGATGAAAATGTATTTTGAACAAAATCAGGGTATTTGTAAACTATTCTACTCTATACCGAAGACAAGTTTAGAATTGGTACAAATACTATCGGTGGACTACTAACGAAAAGACAATTTTTTTTTTTTTTCCGTCAACCAGGTCCTACGATTATGTAAAAGTCGGAAGACCTTTGGAGATGCCCAGTGATCGTCTCTGTTGTCCTGAGACACGAACTGTCCTATGACAACGATATCGTTGGACGCTGGGTCTCTTCGGAGACGGTAAGAGAGGAATGTCATTGGTTCTCTCGAGGTAAAAATGGGAATCGTTCGTACAGACCCTGAGGTGGTGACCATCCATCAAAATATACATGGGATTTTTGTTCAGGGTAAGTTGGCGATTTTACGAGAGGTTAGACCAAGAGAGTAAGAGAGAGAGAGAGAGAAAAAAAAAAACGTATTAGACAAGTACGGGATTGGTAAATAAAACATTCATCAGGGAGACGGAAATTTAGAACAGGAAACGGGAGATTAAGTAGAAAGATAACGATGGTTATAATATATAAGTTTTGTATCTATCACTAAAAAAAAAAATCGAAGAGAGACAAAAGTTTATAGATGACACTCTACTACAGGTTTAGAGAACTATACCGTTTCAGTGGATATTATTTAATCTCCATGTCTCTACCACCCGGTCATTTATTTATTTCTACGTATCATATAATTACAACTTGACATTGTATTAAATAAGTCGTAATGTCTCTAACGATTAGGGATTCTTCGATTTTACTACTGGAACTTTTTTTAACAAATAGACCACATCTTTTGTTATTCATTAGTACTCAAATTGATATTTATTATAAATATCTAATAAGGATAGAGTTTACAAATGTACTGTACCCATCAAAACATTTACAAATAGAATTTCATTTTTATCTGACAGTTTGAAACACCGATTTAAGAAACCATTTTATTGATAGTCGTTCATTGTGTTACATTTATTACTCAACTATTATTTATCTGAACGTCCTCAGTCCTTTCATTCGTTAACTACAAAAAGTTTATAGTAAGATCAATATCTCACATTAATCCGTCATCCCTCCTCAAAAGTTCAGAAACCTTTTCACGAAGACGTTGAAATATGTTGGGTGTGAGGTTGAGGCTGACACTTTAACAACGAGTCAAACTTAAGAGTTAGGTATCTTGTTTAGTAATACTTTTTTTTTTTTCTTTTTGTCCTTGGGCGTGAGGTAGTACAAGAATCACTTTGGTGTAGCGTACGTGAGTCCGAGGTCCCAAGGTTTATCAGGTTCGATAAAGTCTTGTTGTCACAGATAAAAAGCAAAACTTACTGACGTTAAAGTCATCGTCGACAACACGACTTTTAATATTACCAGTTGTAAATCAGTCACGTTACAAAGGGATGGGGGACGAAGTAGTTAGTTAGTAAACGAAGTCGATGGTCTTCTTAGAGTTTGAAATCAATTGTCATTGAAATTTTCGGAGTAGTCTTAGACCGGGCTGGATGACCAGAGGGTACTAAAGGGTGCCGAAGGATTGTACGTTAGACCCGAGACAAAGTCGTCAAGGGTATGTGTGGTCCGAGGGAAACGAAAAGGAACGAAGCGTGTAGAGTCTTTGGTAGACAAAAAGGGGATGCGACATGTTTGTGACAGAAAAAACTGTAGTTTGCGATCAGAGTGGAGGAGTTCTTTCAATAGAAACGAATACGATTAAATCGAGATATACTAAAGGGGTAGAGATCTGAAGACATTTGGAGACTTAAAACAGAACTTGTCACGAATGACCAGAACAGAGGGATTGAACTGACATTTAAATCTTTTCGTTCTTAGTAGAGTAGAAAAAGATCGAGGATCCTTTATGTACTCAGATACGTTCACAGAGATATGTTCTTTATATATAGAACCTTTTAGTAACACACAACTATACTGTAAGGAAAGAGAAAGAAGACTCAAGGACATTATGAAGTGTACTTAAATCGTAATAATAATAATACAGAGTCGAAAAGTATTCCTCGAATGTAAATAAGTTAGTACTGTTATCGAGAAACTCATGAATGAGATATGAGGTCCGACACACGATCTATGACCTCTTTTGTTTTATTCGTTTGTGGACGGTAGTTTCTCGATTATCAGATCACTAGAACCGACTTTCTGTTGGTTCACTCCGTCTTACCTCTACTTCATTCGAACACCTTTCTCAACCCCCTGGAGTCTCCTCTGTCGGTGACTGGAATAACTCATACCCTTCCTGTTTTACTAACTCGACCCATAATTTTGTTCTCGTTCTGAAGTGGTCACCTTCTCTATCAATCCCTTTCCGATGAATTCGTTCTTGTTATTGAGTACGTTTGAGGGTCTCCATCCTTAAAGCAAGGGATTTGTCACTTGTCGTTCGTCATCCTACTCTCCCCTCCCATCACTGCTTTCTCTACGAACGTTACCACCTAACTTTAGTCGTAGAACAGGTGACTAGTTCCGAACAAACTAGGAACCCCCTAAACCCATAGATAATGATGGGTTCTTTAATTTTTAGTGTATATTTAGATCCCATTGTCGAGTCTAGACCGCTTGTCTTAGAAGGTTCCACCTCACTTTTCATGAGACGTGTCGTTGTGACATTCAAAAATTCTCCAATTAACCCTAAAGTTAGTGAGAGAAAGAGGAAGAGTCACAAAATCAGAACTTGTTGAGATTAAAGGTTACGAGGATGGGTTGAAGGAAGAATTTGAAAGAAAGTTTTGAAAGAAAGTTATGAAAGTTTTGAAGAAGTTATTAAAGAAAAATTTACAGTACAAATATGAATGTGAATATGTATACAGATATGACTATATCTTATATACTACTTCTAGGTATATAAAACTCATGAACAATCTACGTTCAGTAGATGAATATAATAGACAAAAACACATAGAGAGAATATTAGTGTGGGTGGTATGTTTAGTAGATGTTTCGGGACTCTCCAATTAATTGAACGATTTCAAGTGTGTCGATGATCTGTCATCTCGATCCTAACTGTTTGTCAGTGGACCTGAAGGTCTCGACAACGAGATTTAAGAATGTAAGTCGGTGGGACGGTTCTTGTCTCGTTCGAAACAGTGTCATAGTCCGACACCTATTTGAAAGGTCCAACGTTGGTGGTTCATGTCAGAAGTAATCTCTGAGTGAATTCGGACCCTCCACTGAACTTAATTGTCTCCCCCTCCTTTCTGTCTCTCGTTTATGTCTGTTTTTTTCAACGAACAAGGAGATTGATGGAAATGTGAGTCCTTTCGTCGGGGATTGTAATAGAAACACGATTTACTGTTCGACTGAACTTCGACTTCCATTTAACTCTTTGGGAAGAGGACCTCATCTTCTGAGATTGTAGTCTAACTTAGAGGTTCAACCCATAATCGTCAACTGACGTTTTAAGCCGAAGTACTGAAAGACTCGTTAAAAATTGACTTCCAAACGGTAATTTTATAAATACTTAAGTTAAAATACACTCATGAAATACTATCGTGACGTAAAAGATGAATATGGATTAAAAAGAGACACATCTAGTCTCCTGACAGTCAAATGTGTTATCGGTCAATGATGTAAAGATCTTTCGAATCATACATGTGTTCACTCGTCACTACCGAGTCTACCTTTTCTTAGTCGGACGTTACACCCTTTGGGTCCAAACTAGTAACCTAACCCTTCTGGGGGACCTCTTCCTTTACCGATTGGTACGATCACAAGAACGCACCTCTTACGGTACCCGTTTGGTCAGACCGTCCGATGTCAGGTGCCTCAACGTTTCCCGACCTATGTGGACTCGCTGATTGTGAAAGTAAAATCATACATGTATAATGTGAAAACAAGGAATCTCAAAGAGAAACAAGGTAAGAAAAGAGACAAAACTGATAGTTTATAATATGACATCATCATGAAACTAAACAATTACAACCACTTTTTTCCATTTTGAAGAATGAACACTCTGTCCTTTAAACTAAATAGTGTTAATAAACTTTAAGTCTTACTTTCTATTCTGTTGTAAAAAGAAACCAATAAGTGAATTTCTACTACATAATTCACCAATAATTTTTTGACTATTTTTTCGTCTGAAATAATTTATTTATAAATTTTTTATAAAATTTTGAGACCGAAATCGATACATTTATCCTACTCCTTTTTATTAAAAAGAAACATCATCAGACTTGAATTGTATATATATAATAAAAACTATTTACTGATTTTCTTTGGTTTTGATATGATTACAAAAGTGAATAATAATTCCAGTTTAACACTTATCCTCTTTTCTTTTAAAGTGAGGATTGAATGTAAATCATAAAAATGTAATTTTAAATGGATTTTACGAGTTATATCCATTGTTTACTTACCATTTTTTTCACCATTACAATAAAAATGTCCATAATGTGAAATTAAAAGTATTATTAAATTATTTTGACTGTTGTATAACTGAAATACAAATATAAAGGGAAAATCAAAGAATATAATTTTATGTTAGTTCATAACGACCTTTCTTATCCCATATGACTTACCGGAAATTTTTTGTATCAGATACTTAGACTTATAAATTTTCTACCTTCTATGTCTAGTCATTTCCCTCAAAGGTTAGACTATTTGAGATTTAATTTCCTCTCTTTCTTAAAAATTTTATACATTTGTATGAGTAGTCTTTCTATGATAAAGAATACCAATTGTAACGGTGTAATAAGAGTCCAACGAATCCTAAATAATCATAAAAAAAGAAAAGAAAGTATGTTGTTTCTACGAATCGTCCCGTTGTTTCGATAGTCTTAATTCTGATGTAAAGGGTCAGAGAGAGCATTCTTCGATACTGGTACACTAGCTATAGTCCAGTTACTCCAAAATTATCCTTATATAACGGCGAAGAGGAAGGTAGAATAGGGTGAGTGAAATATATCGACGAATCTTGACCTTACCCTCCGACTGTAAGATAAAGTCTAATACTTATCGTTCCAGTATCGGATTCCGAGTACCAAGTCTTTTGACCTTCTTCGGACCCAGGGACTCTTGGAAAACTCGTTATGATAGTGTAGTAAGAACCTAACGGTCACGGACACTGTAAAAAAAAAATTACACTCTTTTTTGTTTGACGACATAAAAACCTGGTGACAATAATAAAAAAAAAATTGAACTTCATCTTGAATTAGGATTAATTTTACATAATTCCTGAATGTAGGTCTTTGTTTCTTAAAATACCATGGGTCTCTTTATATTTTATTAGATTGTGTCATTGAGAGTTTGTTTATCTATTCGATTGTTGTCTATATATCCTTCAAGCTTACACAAATAAGTCACCAAATTTTTAGTGAAATTGGAAATTAAAAAAAAGAACACTTGAAACAGAATGTAGCTTATTTCCTGTGTGTCGTGTATACGTGTTAAATTTCTTAATTTTACTCGTGGATCCCTGCGTAATGATTTTGTTCAGTCATTTCATTCGTGACGGTCATAGAAACTTCGAAACACACACGAAGAGGGATTATGTAGTAGGAAGGAAAGAGATATGGGTTCCCATTGAAGAAGGGACTGAAATACCATTAGTGATTTAAAGTAGAGGACGTTTCATAATAAGGTGAGTTTATTACAACCTTTTCTAACAAAAACAAAAATCGGACTATGCTTATTTTAGTTTGGTCAAGAAACAACAATTATGACTTTCTTTTCTTTCGTGTTTTGACTGATTAAGTCCAATCTGCAAAGGTGAGGTACAAAACCGTAGTACCTCAGTGTTCTCAAACGGGGTCACAACCTACACAGAATTCTGAAGGTCAAAGTTTCAAGAGGTTTATTATCAGTAACTAATCATACTTGTTGAGGGTTACACACAACACATGTCATTATTCACTAAAACTAAACTTGGTAAATCTAAAGTGTATATTTTTGTTACATTATGTACTCTCTCACGGAATTTCTGTAAAGAAACGGTGTCGAATAACAGTAAAAAAGGAAAAATAACCTTGAATCCCGTTCTAATGTATTAATGTAAAGATAACTTTAAGTATTTATAACGAAAGAGGTAGTAATACTTTTATCACTAAAGTATATAAATAATTACCAAAATCCTCTGTTTTCTACAATGTTTTACGTTAAAAACGATAGACTAAAACAGACTTAGTGGATTCTATCTCGAATAGAAAAAAGGCGATAAACGGGGATAAGCATGAAAGGGTAAACAAGGATTAATTTCCTCGTATTGTTTAAACTAAAATGTTTAGTCTAATAATGACTCTAAGGAACTTAGAGAGTAAATACAACAGTATTAGTAAAACCAAAGTTAATTTTTTTCACTGTTGACGAATTCTTTGTTGAACGAGAATAATTTTGACCGTATAAACAGTAATTTAATCCATGAATAAAACCTCGAATAAAATATTGTAATTATTAAAGTAATAAAACTACTATCCCATAAATAAAGGGTATGAATTGTAAACCTTGACAATATATTCGTTGACTGAGTACTTAAATTAGACTTATGAGTTACACGAACGTTAGAGTACCTTCTGTTCTCTTCATTTGTTTAGTTTACTGATACTCTGGGTTCGTTTATCCGTACACTTAGTTACTATTTACTTAAAAATAATTGTTCTTACAATTACTTAGTCTCGTAGAGTCAGATATGACTACACTTCATCTCAAACAGACTGAATACCATTAATTATTTATGGGAAAGAAGAAAATACTTTGTCCTATATATATAAATACATGTACATTCGACGAAACAAATGTTCATATGTACATTCGTGTGTGTATGTACATATATATACATGTATACATATCTTTGTATACATGTATACATATATTTGTGTGTGTATAGTATTTACGAAGTCCACGTTTTTTTGTGTATATTTTACATAAATCAGTTCAAACTTCCTTCTGTGTAACACTAATAGTATCTGATACGTATAGGCAACAAGTAGTATCGTTACAACTAGACTGTATAATAATCCCTTAGTAAACTTATCGATGTTCGATGTGTGGATAATCAAACACAATAGTACTGATCAGGAGTCGGTACCTATTGGTCTACGGGATAACGACAGATCTAGACACTAAAAGATTTCTAGGTTTTCAGTGACGATTCGTAAGAAATAGAAGGGGTGTAAGAATATGTTGTCCAATTTGTGTCTTTGTGGACACTACGTCCTATTTTAACTCTCGAGAATATCGGACACGAACCCAAACTTGGGACTGAGACGGTTCACATTGTTCGACACACTAGACGACCATTAACAAATTCGGAAACACGAAAACCAGAGACGTAGAGAAGTTCCACCCTTCTCAGTGCAGAGTATACTACCGACATTCTTACTTCACTCTAGTGTATCCGACTTGGGAATCTCTTCTTGGACCGTGTATTGTCCGTGGTTTTTAGGGTCGTAATAAAAGTAGGGTTCTATACGAATAGTAAATATACTCGGATCTTTGGAAAAAGAACTCTATAGTTTTATTTAGTACCCGTCTATACTCATCTATATCATTCAAGGGTTTCAGACACCAGAATTATTGTACAAGTATGTACACACGATTCAACGAAGTCAGTACAGACTGAGACACTTCGGGGTACCTGACATCGTACACTCCGAGGAGACAGGTACCCTAAGAGGGCCGTTCTTATGACCTCACCCAACGGTACGGGAGGGGGTCTCTTAGAAGGACTGGGTCCCTAGCTTGGACGTAGGGAAAACAGAGGACGTAATCGTCCATCCAAGAAATGACGACTCGGTGGTCCCTTCGAGTTATTGTACGAGTGGAGACAGAATAAAGGCTCTTAATTTAAGGAGTGTTACGATTGTTAATACGATGACCTGTAAATTTTCAATTTGAAATAGATCCAAAACGAATGAATCATGGCTTTCATAAAGTATTTGTAAAGTTGAGACGGTAAAAAAGTCTCACTGTTCTGTCCTGGTAGAATCGGTAAAAACGAAGGTGTACCAATCGGAGAGAATGTCTGTCGTCCATAAGTCTTTAACGACTCAACTTACTCACGTCAGTTCTGAGACGTAGGATCCCAAGAAGTAGGATCCAAGACGTAGGACCTTAAGTTGGTTGGAACCCAGTTTTTATAGAAATTTTTAAAAAAATCTTTCAAGGTTTTTCGTTTTCGACTTAAACGACTCACGACCGTTGATACATAATATGTATCGTAAAGGTAATATAAATGTAAATATATCGTGAATGTAACATAATCTATAATATATGAGATTCCTGTTAAACTTCATATGGTCTACATATATTTCACTTTTACAATCAACGAGTCAGTACAGACTGAGAAACACTGGGGTACCTGACATCGGGTAGTCCGACGAGACAGGTACCCCTAAGACGTCCGTTCTTATGACCTCACCCGTTGGGTGAAGGGAGAGGTCCCTTAGAAGCGATGGGTCCCCACCTTGGACCCAGAGGACGTAACGTCCGTCTAAGAAATGGTAGACTCGGTGGTCCCTTCTGCGTCTACATGTGTCCACTACACGTTTTTGATGCGGTAAACATATTCCCTGAAGTCGTAGATGTATAAAACCATAGTGGTCCCTAGGACCTTAGTCACGTGACACCTATGGTCCCCTACTAACATTAAAGTATGAGCACCAGACAGACGAATGTATTACTCACTATTGGATTTTCATAAAGAGTAAAGGAGTAGGGTAACGGGAAGTCTACTAATCCAGACGGTCATGTCTACGTAATGGTCGAAATTAAAAATGTAATAATATTTTTAAAATGTAAAACGTACATTTTACATCATAAAATGTAATAACAATGGATTTATGGTTTTAAGATCTAAAGAGGTACTTTTAGTATAGTAAAATCGTCTTGAAGAGAACTCTCAGGGAACCGGACGTTCCTCTAGGTTGGTCAGGTTAGACTTCCTCTAGTCGGGACCCACAAGAAACCTTTCTTACTACGATTTCGACTTTGAGGTCATGAAACCGGTGGAGTACACTTCTCAACTGAGTAACCTTTTCTGAGACTACGACCCTCCCTAACCCCCGTCCTCCTCTTCCCCTGCTGTCTCCTACTCTACCGACCTACCATAGTGTCTGAGTTACCTGTACCCAAACTCATCTAAGGTCCTCAACCACTACCTGTCCCTCCGGACCACACGACGCTAAGTACCCCAACGTTTCTCTGTGCTGACTCACTGACTTGACTTGACTTGTCTTACTGTAGTCTCACGACTAAACCTCTGGTGTAAGTAATAAGATTCACCGGTTGTCTCACACGACCACGAGACATATGTCCTCATTGTTAACTCTTGTCGCCATCACATAGTCTAATTAAAGTTGATAGACCAAACGAACTTTGTTGACTTCATTTCTTACTCTGATATAAGACCTCACCCATCGGTAAAGGAAGAGGTCCCCTCGAAGGACTAAGTCCCTAGTTTGGGTCCAGAGGATGTACCGTTCGTCTAAAAAGAATGACAGACTCGGTCATCCCTTCCGGTAGGAAAAAATGACCTCATATTAACGAATTGTTACAACACAATCTAAGACGACATTTTGTTTCACTTAGTCCATACACATATGTATAAGAGAAGGGAGAACCCTGAGGGAGGGCGAGGGGAGTAGGGTGGGGAGAAACAGTAGTGTCTCGTGACTCGACTCAAGGGACTCGATATTTCGTCAGAGGGTGATTTCTTTTGTTTTCAAGTCGTTGAAATCACAATATATTACATACCCGTACAAGTTGTACTTATATTTTATTCTCTTTTTACCTTTAAAACTCAAAAGGAACAATATACCCGAATGATATGTCGTAGGATGAGATACTTATATTTAATTTCGAGAATGATTAATATATATGATTTTAAGGCATGAGAGCGAGTTAATGTAGATTGTAAAATCCGAGGGTATAATTTTTATTCATGTACGGGAATATGTAAAGTATCCGATCTTGAAGTATGTGAATAATACTAAAAAAAACTAAAACAAAATTGTTGTTTTTGAAAGAGTCCTTATACTAACTTCTTATATAAGTTACGTAAGTTAGGTCGTAAGTAAATGGTTTTAATCGTACCTTTTATAAAAAATTTTACAGTTATCATCCGTTTTTCCGTTTATTTCTTTTAGGGTTTACCCATTAAAGATAAGTGGAAGATAAAAAGTATCTGAACGGGTCGTAAATATTTTTAATTGACAAATTGACATAAAGTCCTTATTCATACGACCACTAAAATAAAAGGCGCGCACACACACACACACACACACACACTCACACACACACGCACACACACACACACACACACACGTACGTGTGAAGGGTATTACACACAGGACACCCTTTGACTGGTATTTGAGACTATTTATTCTTATGGACGAATCCCGGAATCGTCGGACAGTCGAAGAGTCGTATATACTAAGACTGGTTATACTATTGTTAAAAGTTAAGCCTACAACTTTGTCTGTATACAGTAAGATAAGTCGACAGGTCGTAGACTTAACCTCATTATAAGACTCTAGAACATTCAGATCCCCCTTCTTCTTAGTTGGAATATAATACCCTTGACTTTTACGGTCTCCGAACGAAAGGGTAGGAAGTAACGGAGACCCCAATCTTTAAGACGGTCAGTGTTCGTAGATGGGGTTCCTACCTTAACCTCGGGAGACCTGGGTTTCGTCGTCTTTCAGTACTCAGACATACCCTCACCAGTAAGAGTCTCATGATCCCGAACGTTACGTTCGACGTTATGAGTCTCGAGTCACACCTTTATTCAAAGAAATCGTCTAGTCAAGACACACACTACACCCGACAGCAAAGAAGGTCCATACATTGTGATTCGGACCAAGAGGTTGGGAGGATAACTAAGACACTTTACAGATTAAAAAAAAAGTTGAGTGTAGTTAGTTTCAGTTTAAGACAACGATAAGTTATGATGTATTACCACTATATGAACAATAAAACTTCAACAAGAAGAGTCACTTTCAGTAAATATCGAGGAAGGAACGTATCAACATCCTGTATCTTAAAATTACCTAACGTTTTTTAGTTTCCCGTTGTCGAACTTGTGATTAAAACCACTCTTCTCTCTGTCGAAGGTCGACGGTCATTCGTACCAGTATCAGGACGTCACTAATGTCGTCCACCGAGTCCGGTCCACCTCAGTCTCCTACGTCTGAAACTGTCAAAGAAGAACTCGTTCAAGTGTTCGTCTCAAACTCTCCTCTCCAGGAGTTTAGTCTCTCGTTGTCAATCGTCTCTATTGGACCCTACTCTGATTTTTTGTAGTCATACATGTCACCTTGCTTTTTACTTTTCCCTTTACCTTTGATTGGTTGTAATCGATAATTTCCTCGAGGTAATCCCAGTCTCAAGGAATCCCCGACACCGAAAATAGTGGAATAACGGTCGTGGATCGTATCCGAAGTGTGAGTAATTCGAGATGAACCAAGAGTCGTTTGTAAAAATTTCTAACAAGACCAACCACAGATTCATTTTTGTATTTCACCTTTTTTTTTTTTCTTTGATTGTTTGTGTTTTATAAAAGAACAACGGAAAAGAAACTGCTACTTTACACTTTCACATATGCAAATTTCTTATAGGGTGTTTTCACTCCGTACTAAAATAACTTACACAAAATTCACATTTCACTTTTATCAAGAGTAGTCAAATATATCTAAGATAATTGAGTAGAGATGAT
This sequence comes from Capra ibex, assembly GCA_006410555.1. Classification (NCBI taxonomy): domain Eukaryota; kingdom Metazoa; phylum Chordata; class Mammalia; order Artiodactyla; family Bovidae; genus Capra; species Capra ibex. The sequence continues at coordinate 51,719,512 of SJYO01048061.1, read as the reverse complement.
TCCACGAAACATTTTTAGTTATTTATTTGTTTACCTCTCTCTCTCTCTTTTTTTCTCTTTCTTTGTTTCCCTCCTTCCTTTTTCCCTTTCTTCCTTCCTTCCCTCACGTCCTCCTTCTTTATTCCCTTCTTTCCTTCTTTTCCCTTCTTCTTATGTGTGTTCAGATCTCCGTGACTTTACTGTCGCGGATGTCCTGATCACCTGTGCCTCGTTGTCTGACCAAGGTTTATCCTTCTCCTCAGGCAGTTCCGATGCAGAACAGTGGGACGAATAAATTGAAGATACGTCTCATGTAGTACTCTTTGCGACCCGACCTTCTTTATGTTCGACCTTAGTTCTAACCGTTCTCTTTATAGTTATTGGAGTCTATACGTCTACTGTGGTGGGAATACCGTGTTTTACTTCTCCTTGATTTTTCGGAGAACTACTTTCACTTTCTCCTCTCACTTTTTCAACCGAATTTCGAGTTGTAAGCCTTTTGATTCTAGTGCCGTAGACCAGGGTAGTGAAGTACCGTTTATCTACCCCTTTGTCATCTTTGTCACAGTCTGAAATAAAACCCCCCGAGGGTTTAGTGACGTCTACCACTAACGTCGGTACTTTAATTTCTACGAATGAGGAACCTTTCTTTCAATACTGGTTGGATCTACCGTATAATTTTTCGTCTCTGTAATGAAACGGTTGGTTCCAGACGGATCAGTTCCGATACCAAAAAGGTCACCAGTACATACCTGTACTCTCAACCTGACACTACTTTCGACTCGTGGTTTCTTAACTATGAAAACGTGATACCACAACCTCTTCTGAGAACTCTCAGGGAATCTGACGTTCCTCTAGGTTGGTCAGGTAATATTTCCTCTAGTCGGGACCCTAAAGAAACCTTCCTTACTACGATTTCGACTTTGAGGTCATGAAACCGGTGGAGTACACTTCTCAACTGAGTAACCTTTTCTGACACTACGACCCTCCCTAACCCCCGTCCTTCTTTTCGCCTACTGTCTCCTACACTATTGACCTACCGTAGTGACTGAGCTACCTGCACTCAAACTCACTTGAGGCCCACAACCACTACCTGTCCCTCCGGACCACACGACACTAAGTACCTCAACGTTTCTCAGCCTGTACTAACTCGTTGACTTGACTTGACTTGACTTGTCCTGATTAGTACTGGTACTGAGAGTGTCTGGTAGTGTCGGTACCCAAACAAGGTCTTTGGAACCGGTCAAGTTCACACGTCCTACTGATCAGATAAACTTTTTCGATGAATAAATTGTGTCTCGGTTTAAGTCCCTCCGTTACAATTTACAGTGACTACGAAACTTTGACACCACAACCTCTTCTGAGAACTCTCAGGGAACCTGACGTTCCTCTAGGTTGGTCAGGTAGGATTTCCTTTAGTCAGGACTTATAAGTAACCTTCCTGACTACGACTTCGACTTTGAGGTTATGAAACCAGTGGACTACGGTTCTCGACTGAGTAACCTTTTCTGGGACTACGATCTTTTCTAACTTCCGCCCTCCTCTTCCCCTACCGTCTCCTACTCTATCAATCTACTGTAGTGACTGAGTTACCTGTACTCAAACTCATTCGAGGCCCTTAACCATTACCTGTCCCTTCCGACCGCACGACGTCAGGTACCCCAGTGCTTCTCAACTTGTGGTGACTCACTGACTTGACTTGACTGACTTATAGACTTACTGTAAATCGTAACGGAAGCTGTCTCTTACTTCCTTAATTTTTAAATTTTTTTTCTTTTTCTCGTTGTAGTTTTTTAGTGTTTCGGTCTGAAGTCGTGAATCTCAAAACTTTAAAGATAGAGTGTGAACTTTCTTGGTTTCATATCGGAGGTTTTTCAATCGACAGTGACTTAAACCGTTCAAAATTTTACTGGAGTGGATCTTTTTAATACAAGGCAATCCAAATAAAGACTTGAGCATAAAAGGAAGTTGTATGTAGTTTTACATTCGAGGAACTCCCGTTTACAGATTAAATATACAAACAGAGATATAAAAGTTACAGATTCTGTCCCGAACTACACCGTCCACAATTTTTTTTAACCAATTTACCTGACTATTTACTTTTTTTGAGCAGAAACCAGAAGTCGTTCGACGATAACAGATATAAAACTAAAATCCTGTTCTAGGTTTTAGTGAACTTATTTCCATATTTACCGACTTGTCATCAAATTTTATTAAGGGAATAATACTGATATAATAAACGAAACCATAATATCATACAACAAAACGAAGATGACTTTTAATACTTTATACTATTTCTACGATTTGACAATCAAATACGTGTGACATATAATATATAAATAATTCACCTTCGTGTTCACGTCTTAGTAAGGGTCTGGAAGTTTTGTCCATCTCTGACCCTTCTCTTTTCCTTTTCTCTTTAAAACTATACTATTACAAAAAGAAGTGGGTCATTTTTCTATCTCAGTCTATTTTTATAAAAACGATTCAACAGTAGAATCTCATGTAAACGTTTTGTGTTTTCGTCCAAAGTCGGATAAAATATCTACTCAAAGAGTACTGTAATTTTACTTTTACTTTCGGATTGTGTAAACAAAAGACAGAGGTCGTACCGTTACACCTGATAATTGTAGAACACTTTTCGACGTATCTCCAAACTCCACCGCCCCTCCTGTACACTCGTGGAACAAACTGATTACTCAATAGTAGGAAATCGGAGACCTTCCGTCCCCCTGGGAAAGAGTCTATCGTCATCTAGCAAAGTTCCGTTTATATCTTACTTAGTCTCAAATCTACCCCCGTACTCCCTGAGATGTAAAAACCGAAGACATTTTTGTAAAAATGTTTCGACTTTATAAGACGTAAATTAAAAATTTTAATGTCGACCAAAAAGTACAGCACCATTTAGGGGACAAGGAGAAGTAGGAAGTACGATACGTGTGTCTCTGTGGGTCTGTGTTCTGTCGGTGTCGTTTGTACATCCAGAATGATAAACTTCATTGGAACAATTAGAAAGGTCTTGGGTTACAGAAATTAGTGACAAAGAGGAAGCTCAAAAACTCACCAAAAAATAACACCGACTACCTTCTGGGTAGTTGTGAATTATTCATTTTACCGGAAAGTTAAATTTATCACTGAAACTAAAAAGTTTAGTATTAGCCTTTTACTACTTATTTCCTCTTAACCCTCTTTAAATAACATTCAAAGTTTTCAGGGAAAATATCCATGAGGCTCATGTACTAACTTTAATAAAGACAATTTTTATCGAATGTATTGATTTACAACTTTACCTTTTCATCGTTCGTCGTTAAACTACTTTCAGTATGAAAACACTGAAATTTCGAACATTTCAATGCAAAATTCAGGTTTATTCATGGTACCAAGTTCACAAACTATCTTTTACGAGTTTAAAAGACTAAGCCGACTCCTCAGTGTCTTTAAGGAAAAAAACTCGGGTGACGTGAGTTTATTATAACGGTGACAAAATTAAATAAAAAGAACCCACGTGGCCCTTCGTACACCTTGAAGGTACAGGTTCGTAACTTGGTCACCGACGACGTCACCTTTGAGTCTCAGGATTGGTAAACTGGTGGTCCCTTCAGGACGGTAACAGGAATCGTTGCGTAAGTGTCGTAGAATCGTAGAGTGGTGACCCGATGTCCTGTACTGTTTCGGAGAGGACCGGTGATAAAGTAAAAAATTGAGACCCAGAAACGGAGAAAACACGTAAAGAAGTCTAATAAACAACTGACAACTCATAAAGAGTCCTTCTTCCACAATAAATGCTAGACCGGTTTGACAGTGAAAGTACCATCAAAATGGACTGAACGGGTTTTGTTAATCTCCCCTTCATTTTCACCTATAATCTGGAAGACTTGGGATATAAAATTATTTTTACCTTTTATTCAGATTGCAGTAAAAGGTGTGGGGTAGAGGGAGATTTTCTTTTTCTAAAAAAAAAAAAAAAAACCCAGGGTCGAATCCACTTTCTCCGACAGTGTTACTTGAAAAGACACAATATTCGGTTAAATTTCGAATTACCTCACATATACACACAAATTAAAAATAACCTGATATCTACGAAATGTTACAACACAATCAAAGACGACATGTCGTTTCACTTAGTCGATATACAAATGTATGTGAAGAAAAAGCCTAAGGAAGGGTAAATCCAGAGTAAGGAAGGGTGTCTTGTAACTCTTCTCGAGGGACGCGATATCTCATCCAAGAATAATCAAAAGAAAAAATAAATATCATCACATATATACAGTCAGGGTTAGAGGGTTGACTATTTAACCTAGGGTAGTTCTATTTCATTTAAAATTTTATTATTTTAATAATAATGAGTAATAGAAGTGAAGGGATTACCAAGTCGACCATTTCTTATGTGGACGTTACGTCTTCTGGACTCAAACTGGGGACCCAACCCTTCTAGGGGACCTCTTCCCTTGTCGATGAATAAAGTCATAAGACTGGACCTCTTAAGGTAACTGACATATCTAGTACCCCAGCGTTTCTCAACTTGTGTTGACTCGTTGAAAGTCAAACTAATAAAAGACGGACAGAGGTAAGTATGGGGAATTTTTACTTAAGAAGTTCTTGACCACAGATAATTGGAGGACCAAAATGAACGATTGGAGGTCGTCTACTAAACTACTCGTCGACCCGACGAGATATGGATTTTAGGGTTCGTTCCATATCTTTTTCGATTTCTTTTCTCCTCATGTATTTGACCTGTTTAAAGAAGACAATTGACTATCAACCATTATGGTCGATATTTTATAGATAAAAGTCCACGTGTATGGTTTAAATAAACACAGTTTCATCTCCTGACTTTCACTCGAAGGGGTCATCGAGTCGTCATTTCTTAGATGGACGTTTCGTCCTCTACCCCTAAGCTAGGAACCGCCAAGGTAGGGACTCAGTCCTTCTAGGGGACCTCCTCCCGTACTATTGGGTGAGATCATAAGAACGGACCTCTTAGGGTACCTATCTTCTCGGACTGCCCGATGTCAGGTACCCTAACGTTTCTCATTCTGTATTTACTTCACTGAACCGTCCGTCCGTCTTCTAACTTTATTTTTAGGGTAGACGAAGAAACACGAGGTGGGTAAATTAATAATGTTCATAGGGGTTTCGTCTCATCCATAATTGTCTTACGTCAAGTATACATTTTTGCCACTTCTCAAATTGTTAACAATTTTACTTACGAACCGTCTTTACGTTCTTTTATAACCCGTTGTTCCTGGACGAAAAGTCTAGGGACTGAGAAAGTCAACGGAAGACGAATTGGGTCTATGGAACCACGTCGACTTAAGTATTGAGTGTAGAAAAGAAGAGAGTAACGAATTTCAAATCGACTTCGATACTACATTCCTCCGTAGTATGACTGGGACAGCTGGGGTGTATTGAATTTCCTCGTTTACCGGGTAAAAAAGGGGAAGGATAGATCAGACAAATGAGTACCTATACAGTCCCTCCGTTCCGGAAGAAAGTCCTGTGACCCTAGAACCTACTATATAAACGGAAGTAATCAAATCGGTCAACTGACCCTCGTGGAGTGTTCGTGAAACTGGACTAACATAATATTGTTGATAATCATAGGAAGTCGGGACTATAAGACGTTTTGTTTTTTGGTATACGATTCCGGAGAAGCCCACAACACTATCTGGTGTACTTCTTTACTTGTTCGGAATTTAGGAACGTCCCTCGAAACTTTGTTTCTTGTATGAAAACTTTTTACATTTGAATTATCGGGGTAGTAAAATAAGTCAAGTCAAGTGAAGTCAACGAGTCAGTACATACTGAGGAACGCTGGGGTACCCGACGTCGTGCAGTCCAAAGGGACAGGTAGTGGTTGAGGGTCTCGAACGAGTTTGAGTGAAGGTGACTCAGTCACTACGGCAGGTTGGTAGAGTAGGAGACCACACGGGAAGAGGAGGGTGGAAGTTAGAAAGGACCGTAGTCCCAGAAAAGGTTCCTCAGTCAAGAAGTGTAGTCCACTGGTTTCATAACCTCAAAGTCGAAGTCGTAGTCAGGAAGGTTACTTATAAGTCCTGACTAAAGGAAATCCTACCTGACCAACCTAGAGGAACGTCAGGTTCCCTGAGAGTTCTCAGAAGAGGTTGTGGTGACAAGTTTTCATAGTCAAGAAACTGTGAGTCGAAAGAAATACTAGGTTGAGAGTGTAGGTATGTACTGATGACCTTTTTGGTATCGAACTAATCGACCTGGAAACAGTCAAATAATCCATAAAAATTAACGGAACAAAATAACATATTCATACGGATTTATATGAAGGTAAACAGTTAGTTTGTGATTTTACACACAAGAAAAAATTTATTATTGTTTTCTGTGGTAGTGGTTAAGTTTTTGAAGTACCTTTTTTATAGAACTAGTATACTTACTCTTAGTACAGATGGAGTCAGATTTAAATAAACTTATATTACTTTTTATTGATTATCTTATCTTCAGTACTGGCCCCTCCACTATTCTGTGGGTGGACCCCTCTCACACGAGTGGTTCGTGGACCAGCGGACTAGATGAGCCTGGACCCTTCCCGTGTTTTGTGTCCGGGTTGGTTCAGACACGGAACCACCTCATGGGTTCTTGGACTTGGACTCACCGAATCTAGACCCTTCACGTACGTTTGGTCCCGGGCGAAATCTATCAAGGGGATGTCTCGTTGGACCCCGAACTCGTTACATCTGACGTTTTCGTGTGTGCGGTGGTACTCGTCCCCGTTTGGGTCACACCAGGTATGTGACGATCGTGAGGGGTGTGTGTGGTCACTATAAACAAACGTCACAAGGAGGGAGGGGTGTCTTGTTGACTTGTTTACTTGGATTTATTCTCTGGTGAAAACGGGGGAACACAGTCCCGTCTTTAATCTGTGGCTTCTCTGAACGTTTATCCTTCGGTTTTATTTGTTTCTTCTCCCTTGGTGAAACCTTGACTGTCCACGTTGTCTAATTTTGGGACATCAATTATGACTGATGTAACCTTCCCCGGATATCTGGAACTCTTCTTCATATTCGACTTTGACTTGACTGGGGTTTGACGGGAGTTGTCGAGGTCTCTTTAAGGACCTATATAAAATGATAATAGTAAAAGATTTAATTTTTATTAAAATTCCAGAAATAATGAGGAAATTAAAAGTAAAAATATTGGATGATAATGGAACGTTGTTTTCTGGGATAAAAATTCCGTTTAAAGTACAAAAAAATATTAAAAACATCAAAAATTTTATAACATAAAAACTCACAGATTGGAGATGAAATCTAAAAATTAGAAACGAAAAACCATAAACAATAGTTAAAACATGTAAATTCTTAGGTTAGAAGTCATGGGTAAAAATGAATCCTCACACTAATGACCGAACTAACGGGAGAGCGGGAAGACTGAGAGTAAAAAGAGGGGATCTTGTGGAGATAGAGGAAGGAGGGGAAAGAGAAGAGATGGGTTTAGACACTTAGAGAAATCCACAAGACCCGACACCTCTTGTGAATTCCTTGACTAATGACCGATCTAGACAGAGAGAGGAAAACTGAAGGGGTGAAGAACAGGACCAGTGGAGATAGAGGAAGGAGGGAGAAGAAGAGACACATTGAGACACTTGTAGAGACTCACCAGGTCTGACACCTCTCGTGTATTCCTTAACTAATGACCGATCTTACGATAGATGGGAAAACTAAGGGGGAGAAGAGGAGGACCAGTGGAGATAGAGAGGAAGGAGAAGAGAAGAGGTACATTGGGACACTTGAAGAGACCCACAGGGAGCGACACCTAATAGATAAGAGGTAATTGGATCTTCAGAATAGTAACCACGTCACACCTACCTCTTCAGAACTACGATGACATTCTTATTCTGACTTTCGGTCTCCGTCCTCCGAATTGAGGTTTTGAACTCTTGTGGTCTTTTGAGGGTCCTTGTTCTCGAGTAGGTTTTCGGAGGTATGGATGTGACTTTGGTTCGAGGTGGGTTCTCGGTTTTTCAAAGTCTCGTCCTGCATGATTCGATTAAGAGGTTGTTACGTCCTTGTATTGGGATTCGTAATTTTACGTCCACCGGTTTTCAGTGTGGTTTGTGTATCTGTGGAATTTTGAGTGATGACCTGTGAAGTAACGTGAGGTCTCTCTACTCTAGGTCGAGGTGGGTGGTCTTGTGGTTGTATTCGAAGGGATTGGTCTATTGTAACTGTTTTGGTGAGTAGATTGAGGTGGGTGTCCCTCGTCCTAAGTGTTATTTCTCCTTGGTACGTGAAGGTCGTATGTCTTTCCGGTGGGGTTTGTGTCGTAAGATTTGTTCTACTTTTACGTCTCTTTATAAGTCGTCCATTTCCTTGTACTATTTACGGGTGGTTCGGTTTGTTTTCTCCTCCTCTATCCCTCAGATGGACTTTTTCTTAAGTCTTGTTACAATCATTTTTACTAGGTTTTAGAACTTTTGTTTTACCTCAATGTCTATTTATCAGACCTCTGTTCCTAACTCTTCTACATTCTTTACAGATTGTTCCTGGATCTTTTTTATTTTCTCTCAGTTAGTTATTTCTTATTACGTTATTAACTCCATTTTTTGTGAGACCTCGCTCGGTTGTCATCTTATTGACTCCGTCTTCTATCGTATTCACTCCATCTTCTATCTTACCACCTTTTATTTACTTCGTCTCTCCTTTTTTCTTTTTTCTTACTTTTCTTTACTTCTATTGGAGTCTCTGGAGACCCTGTTACAGTTTACGGGGTTGTAAGTTTAGTATCCTCAGGGTCTTCTTCTTCTGGTTTTCTTTCCGGTACTCTTTTATGAACTCCTCTATTATCAATTTTTGAAGGGATTTTACCCCTTCCTTTATCGGTGGGTTCAGGTTCTTTGGGTTTCTCAGGGTTTGTCCTATTGGGTTCCACTTTGTGGGGTTCTGTATATAATTAATTTAATTGTTTCTAGTTTGTGTTTCTTGTTTATAATTTTCGTCGTTCCCTTTTTGTTGTTTATTGTGTGTTTCCCTAAGAGTATTCCTATTGTCGACTAGAAAGTTATCTTTGAGAAATCCGGTCTTCCCTTACCGTCCTGTATGAATTTCACTACTTTCTCTTTTTAGATGTTGACTCTATATGACATGGGTCCTTCCTAGAGTAAGTCTATACTTCCTCTTTAGTTTTCGAAATGTCTGTTCGTTTTCGACTCTCTTAAGTAGTGGTGGCTGATCGAGAAGTTGTTTACGATTTCCTAGAAGAGATCTGTCCTTTGTGTCTTTTCTAAATATTTGAGTTTGGGTTTTGTTGTTTCATTTATCGTTGCCCTAGTATGAATAGTTATTAATGGAATTTACATTTACCCAACTTACGGGGTTGGTTTTCTGTTCCTGACCGACTTACCAATTTTTTGTTCTGGGGATATATACGACAGATATTCTCTGGGTGGAGTTTGGTTCCCTGTGTATGTCTGACTTTCACTTCCCGATCTTTTTCTATAAAGTGTGTTTACCTCTGTTTTTCTTTCGTCCTCATCATTATGAGTATAGTCTATTTTATCTGAAACTTTATTTCCGGTACCTTTCTCTGTTTCTTCCTGTGATGTATTACTAGTTTCCTAGTTAGGTTCTTCTTCTACATTGTTAATATTTATATATACGTTGGTTGTATCCTCGTGTCGTTATACATTCCGTTTACGATTGTTCATACTTTCCCTTTTAATTATTATTGTGTTGTTATCACCTACTGAAATTATGGGGTGAGTGTGGATACCTATCTGGTTGATTTCTCTTTTAATTGTTCCTTTGTGTTTGAAATTTACTATGTTATCTGGTCAATCTAGATTAACTATAGATATCCTGCAAAGTGGGGGTTTGTTACTTAAAGTGGAAAAAGAGTTCACGTGTTCCTTGGAAGAGGTCCTATCTAGTGTAGGACCTGATATCTAGATCGGAACCATTTAATTTTTTTTTAGCTCTAGTAAGGTTCGTAGAAAAGACTAGTGTTGCGTCATTCTAATCTACAGTCAAGTCAAGTCAGTGAGTCAGTACAGGTTGAGAAACGCTGGACTACTTAACGTCGTACGGTCCGGAGGGACAGGTAGTGGTAGAGGGCCTCAAGTGAGTTTGAGTACAGGTCGCTTAACCACTACGGTAGGTCGGTAGAGTAGGAGACAGCAGGAAAAAAAGAGGACGGGGGTTAAGGAGGGTCGTAGTCTCAGAAAAGGTTACTCAATTGGGAAACGTACTCCACCGGTTTCATGACCTCAAAGTCGAAATCTTAGTAAGGAAGGTTTCTAATCTACAATTGATGTCTCTTTTTTTGATAATTTTTATGTTTATACACCTCCGATTTGTTGTGCGAAGACTTATTAGTTGTTTAGTGTCTTTTTTCGTTTTCTCTTTAGTTTTATATACATCTTTACTTACTTTTACTTTTGTGTTGTTGGGGTTTGGATACCTTAAATCATTTTCGTCACGATTCCCCTTCCAAGCATCGTTATGGTCGAATAGAGTTCTTTGTTCTCTTTTTAGTTTATTGTGTATTTCGTTGATCTTTTTCTTCTTTACTTCTTGGGGTCCCAATCATCTTCCTTTCTTTAGTATTTTTAATCCCGACTTTATTTACTTTTTCTTTGTTTCCTCTGATATCGTCTTTAGTTGTTTCGATTTTCGACCAAGTAACTCTTCTATTTATTTTATCTCTTTGGTAATCGGTCTGAGTAGTTCTTTTTTCCCTCTTCTTAGTTTAGTTGTTTTAATCTTCACTTTTACCTCTTTAGTGTTCCTGGTATTCTCTGATGATAGTCGTTGGTATACGGTTATTTTACCTGTTGAACCTTCTTTACGTTTTTAAGAATCTTTTTATATCGAAAGGTTTTGACTTGGTCCTTCTTTATCTTTTAGAATTGTCTGGACAGTGTTCGTACCTTTATTTTTGACATTAGTCTTTAGAAGGTCGTTGTTTTCGGGTACAGGTCTGCCAAAGTGTCGACTTAAGATGGTTTTTAAATCTCTTTTCGATTGTGGATAGGATGAGTTTGAGAAGGTCTTTTAACGTCTCCTCCCATTTGAAACTTTGAGTAAGATACTCCGGTGGTAGTGGATTATGGTTTTGGTCTGTTTCTACGGCGTTTTTTTCTTTTGATGTCCGGTTATAGTAACTACTTGTATCTACATTTTTAAGAATTGTTTTAAGATCGTTTGTCTTAGGTTTGTGTCTAATTTTTCTAGTATGTAGTACTGGTTCACCCGAAGTAGGGTCCCTACACTCCTAAGAAGTTATAAGTGTTTAGTTAGTCACACTATGTAGTGTAATTGTTTAACTTTCTATTTTTGGTATACTAATAGAGTTATCTACTTCTCTTTCGGAAACTGTTTTAAGTTGTGGGTAAATACCATCTTTGGGAGGTCTTTCGTCCGTATCCTCCTTGTATGGAGTTGTATTATTTTCGGTATATACCATTTGGGTGTCATTTGTAATAGGAGTCACTACTTTTTGACTTTCGTAAAGGGGATTTTAGTCCTTGTTCTGTTCCCACGGGTGAGAGTGGTGATGATAAGTTGGATCAAAACCTTCAAAATCGGTGTCGTTAGTCTCTTCTTTTTCTTTATTTTCCTTAGGTCTAACCTTTTCTTCATTTTGAGAGTGACAAACGTCTACTGTACTAGGAGATGTATCTTTTGGAATTTCCGTGGTGGTCTTTTAAAGATCTCGATTAGTCACTTATATCATTTCACCGTTCTATATCTTAATTATGTGTCTTTAGGGAACGTAAGGATATGTGATTGTCTTTTGTCTTTCTCTTTCTTTGATAAGGTAAGTGGTAACATTACTTTTCTTATTTTATGAATCCTTATTTAAATGAATTTCTTTGTTTTCTGGATATATATCTTTTGATATTTTGTGACTACTTTCTTTAGTTTCTACTGTGTTTATCTACCTCTTTATATGGTACAAGTACCTAGTCTTCTTAGTTGTATCACTTTTACTCATATGAAAGGTTTCGTTAGATATCTAAGCTATGTTAGGGATAGTTCGATGGTTACCATAAAAAGTCTCTTGATCTTGTTTATTAAAGTGTTAAACATACCTTTACGTTTTTTTGGACTCATCGGTTTCGTTGGAACTCTTTCTTCTTACCTGGACATCCTTAGTTAGACGGACTGAAGTCTGATATGATGTTTCGATGTCAATAGTTCTGTCATACCATGACCGTATTTCTGTCTTTATGTCTAGTTACCTTGTTTTATCTTTCGGGTCTCTATACAGGTACGTGGAAACATGTGGGATAGAAACTGTTTCCTCCGTTCTAATATGTTAGAGAAATTGTTCACCACGACCCTTTTGACCAATTGGAGAACATTTTCTTACTTTGATCTTGTGAAAAATTTTGGTATGTGTTTTTATTTGAGTTTTTACCTAATTTCTAGATTTACATTCTTGTCTTTGATATTTTGAGGATCTCCTTTTATATCCGTTTTGTGAGAGACTGTATTTAGTACCGGTATTAGTGTCTTTTGATCAGTTAGATTAGTGTGATCCTGGTGTCGGAACAGATTGAGTTACTTTGATTCGGTACGGGACACCCCGGTGGGCTTTACCCACCCAGTACCACCTCTCCAGACTGTATTTCACCAGGTGACCTCTTCCCTTGTCGTTTGATGAAGTCATAAGAACGGAACTCTTGGGGTACTTATCATACCTTTCCGTTTTATTATCCTATGTTTTTCTCCTTGAGCGGTCCAGTCATCCACGGGTTATACGATGACCTCTAGTCACCTCTTTATTGAGGTCTTTCTTACTTCCCTACCTCGGTTTCTTTTTTGTTATGGGTCAACACCTACACTGACCACTATCTTCGTTCCAAGCTACGACATTTCTCGTTATTACGTATCCTTGGACCCTACAGTCCAGGTACTTAGTTCCGTTTAACCTTCACCAGTTTGTTTTCTACCGTTCTCACTTGCAGCTGTAAGATCCTTAGTCGTTTGATTTTACCTGACCTTACCCACTTAAATTGAGTCTACTGGTAACAATAGATGATGACACCCGTCCTTAGGGAATCTTCTTTACTTTATCGGTAGAACCAGTTGTTTTCTCAGGTTTTACGTCATGAACTTACGTTAGAGTTTTTGCTGTCTTACTAGAGACAAGCAAAGGTTCCGTTTGGTAAGTTATAGTGTCATTAGGTTCTGATACGGGGTTGGTCATTGCGACTTCTTCGACTTCAACTTGTCAAAATACTTCTGGATGTACTGGAAAATCTTGATTGTGGGGGTTTCTACAAGAAAAATAATATCCCCCGACCTTACGTTTTCATCCTTCAGTTCTTTGTGGACCTCATTGTCCGTTTAAAGCGGAACCTTACACCTTACTTCGTTCCGTTTCTGATTATCTCAAAACGGTTCTTTTACGTGACCAGTATCGTTTGTGGGAGAAGGTTGTTGTGTTCTCTTCTGATGTGTACCGGTAGTGGTCTACCAGTTGTGGCTTTAGTCTAACTAATATAAGAAACGTCGGTTTCTACCTCTTCGAGATATGTCGGTCGTTTTTGTTCTGGTCCTCGACTGACACCGAGTCTAGTACTTGAGGAATAACGGTTTAGGTCTGACTTTAACTTCTTTCATCCCTTTTGGTGATCTGGTAAGTCCATACTGGATTTAGTTTAGGGAATAATAATATGTCACCTTCACTCTTTATCTAAATTCCCTGATCTAGACTATCTATCTGACGGACTACTTGATACCTTACTCCAAGCACTGTAACATGTCCTCTGTCCCTAGTTCTGGTAGGGGTACCTTTGTTTACGTTTTTTCGTTTTACCGACAGACTCGTCCGGAATGTTTATCGACACTTTTCTTCTCTTCGTTTTCCGTTTCCTCTTTTCCTTTCTATATTCGTAGACTTACGTCTCAAGGTTTGTTATCGTTTTTCTCTATTCTTTCGGAAGGAGTCACTAGTTACGTTTCTTTATCTCCTTTTGTTGTCTTACCCTTTCTGATCATTACAGAAGTTCTTTCAATCTCTATGGGTCCCTTGTAAAGTACGTTTCTACCCGAACTATTTCTTGACGGTGTACTGGGTCGTTAGGGCGACGACCCGTATGTGTGACTCCTTTGGTCTTGACTTTCTCTGTACACATGGGGTTACAAGTAACGTCGTGACAAAGGTTATCGATCTTACACCTTCGTTGGAACTACAGGTAGCCGTCCGTTTACCTATTCTTTCGACACCATGTGTATGTGTTACCTTATAATGAGTCGGTAATTTTTCTTACGTAAACTTAGTAAAGATTACTCCACCTACTTTGACCTCGGATTATATGTCTCACTTCATTCAGTCTTTCTTTTTGTGCTTATGTAATGTAATTGTGTATATATACCTTAAATCTCTCTACCATTACTACTGGGATATACGCTCTGTTGTTTTCTCTGTGTCTACATTTCTTGTCAGAAATCCTGAGACACCCTCTTCCACTCCCCCCTATTAAACTCTCTTATCTTAACTTTGTACATATAATAGTATACACTTTGTCTAGTGGTCAGGTCCAAGTTACGTACTCTGTCTCACGAGTCCCGACCACGTGACCCTACTGGGACTCCCTACCCTACCCCTCCCTCCATCCTCCCCCCGAGTCCTACTCCTTGTGTACATGTGGGTACCGACTAAGTACACTTACATACCGTTTTGGTGATATTATGACATCTCATTAATCGGAGGTTAATTTTATTTAAATAAAAATTTTTTCCTCAGTACTATTGAGTCTAGTAAACGTAAACTTAAACACGTACTTTTTGTTCGATTCGGTTGGGACATCTTCGTAATGTTCAACTCCGACATTGTAATCATAGAAACCAACACTGATTTAAGTAAAAAGAAAGAGGGATTCAAGACTCGATTTCAAACACTTACATGATTCACAGGACTCTTCGGTAGACAGATAAGCCCACCTCTTACCGACTTTGACAGATATCTCTACTACAAAAACAACACAAGATACATTAGTTTCAAGTAAAGAAAAGTCTCAGTTTCTTTGAGGGTTCAAAAACTATGTGTAGAATCTGGACAGGTGGTCGGTGACCTTTACTGTTGGGAGGACTGTAGAAGTTCCCTACAGGGTACAGAATTCATGGGAAAAAAAAGCAAACAAAGACGTATACCTATAAAAGACGTCTAGGATATGAATGTAAATTAAGAGAAATTTTAAACAAAATAAGACAAATCGGGTTAAATTATTAGTAAAAGTCTCTTAAAGTACATATGAATAAAATGAAATAGTGTAGTAGAAAGTTTATTGAGTCGATTATAAATAAATTTGAGGGAAATTGGAAATTACTTTACGGATCCTACATCAAAGTCTTTTCTTTTCCGTACTTTATAAAATCCGATTAACGTAACAAAAGGAGAGTCGTTCATCAACCCGTCTATATTATCATTGATATTGAACTGATAAATTGAAGAAGTCTCGTCTAAGACTTAAAACAAGTAGTAACATAAGGGTCTTGGATCGTGTTCACGTACAGTATAAATCCCGAATAATTACACAAAAGAAAAAAAACCAAAGGGTCACTTACGTACCAAAACTCCCCGAAGGGTCCCTCCACGTCACCATTTCTTAGGAGGACGTTACGTCCTCTATGTTGTCTACACCCAAACTACGGACCCAGTCCTTCTAGGGGACCTCCTCCTTTACGGTTGGGTGAGGTCATAAGAACGGACCTTTTAAGATACCTGTCTCCTTGGATCGTCAGATTTCGGACACCCCAACGTTTCTCAGGCTGTGTTGAATCTTTGATGTGTTGTTGTCGTTAGTTTCTAAGCGGTTCTGTTGTCATTATTTTCTACCGTTGCATATCGGATGGACCTCTCTTTTGAGTTGTACGTATCTCCACTCGTAACCAGACTAAAATTAAACACTAGGTTTTTTTCTTTTTTCAAGTCCTCATCGTGTCAAAATATAAACCTACAACATGGGTTCCCTTATCCCTGTCCAGCGGAATAAATGTTTCGTTAATTGTTCTATTAGTTTCGACTCGGTTCTGATCCGACATAACGCCACACTTTCTATGGTATTTGTAGCAAACGTAGACACACATCTGTCAACAAGTCGATATTGTTGCCATCTTCCGAACTTATACCAGGAAGTAAGAAAGTTTCATTAACGTCGAGCTAATACTTAGTCACTTGTGTTATATAAGTCAGTGAACTGTCTCCGTCATTATCCGATTTAATTATCTTATTCTCTGAATTGATTTCTGGTTCCAATACGCATACCGTCATAGTTTAGATTATATTTAAATTAGGTGTCCCCTTTTACCAGTAAAGTGTCTATATACTTATGTCAATTCGGTAATCCTAAATGTTTTTATTTTACGATGAAGTCAGTAAACTCAAAGTGTAGACGTAAAAAAGAATTTAAAGTACAGATATACGTATACAGTGTTGGTTCTAAATGATTATAAACTTAAAACATGAAGACGACGTATGAAAAAATACTTTATTCAATTTATATGTCTACTTCACCTACAGTGAAAACAGGACACACAGGGTCAAGACAATAGGTTTTGATTTGGGTAGTCTCTCAAGTCAGTGAGTCAACACAGGTTGAGAAACACTGGGGTACGTGACGTCGTACGGTCCGAAGGATCAGGTAGTGGTTGAGGGCCTCCAACGAGTTTGAGAAGAAGTAGCTCAGCCACTACGGTAGGTTGGTAGAGTAGGAGACAACTGGAGAAGAGGAGGACGGAAGGTAGAAAGGGTCGTAGTCCTCTAAAAGGTTACTCAGTCAAGAAACGTAGTCCACCGGTTTTATAACCGCAAATTCAAAGTCGTAGTCAGGAAGGTCACTTATAAGTCCTGACTAAAGGAACTCCTGACTGACCAAACTAGAGGAACGTCAGGTTCCCTGAGAGTTCCCAGAAGAGGTTGTTATGTCAAGTTTTCGTAGTCAAGAAACCGCGAGTCAAGTCAAGTCAGCGAGTCAACACAGACTGAGAACGTTGGGGTACCTGACGTCGTGCGGTCCGAAGAGACAAGTTGTGGTTGAGGGGCTCAAACGAGTTTGAATACAGGTACCTCAGTCACTACGATAGTTTGGTAGAGTAAGAGACACCAGGGGAAGAGAGGACGGGAGTTAGAAAGGGTCGTAGTCCCAGAAAAGGTCACTCAGTCGAGAAGTGTAGTCCACCCGTTTCATAACCTCAAAGTCGAAGTCGTAGTCAGGGAGGTTACTTATAAGTCCTGACTAAAGGAAATTCTACCTGACCAACCTAGAGGAACGTCAGGTTTCCTGAGAGTTCCCAGAAGAGGTTGTGGTGTCAAGTTTTCGTAGTTAAGAAACCACGAGTCGAAAGAAATATCAGGTTGAGAACGTAGGTATGTACTGATGACCTTTATGGTGTCGAAACTGATCTACCTGTAAACAACCGTTTCATTACAGAGACGAAAAATTATACGACGGATCCAACTAGTATTGAAAAGAAAGTTCCTTGGTTCACAAAAAATTAAAGTACCGACGTCAGTGGTAGACATCACTAAAACCTCAGGTTCTTTTATTTCAGACAGTGACAAAGGTAACAAAGAGGTAGATAAACGGTACATCACTACCCTTACCTACGGAACTAAAATCAAAAAACTTATAACTCAAAATTCGGTCTAAATAGTGTGAGGAGAAAGTGGAAGTACTTCTCCGAGAAATCAAGGAGAAGTGCAAGACGGTATTCCCACTACATTTGACGTATAGACTCCAATAGCTATAAAGAGGACCGTTAGAACTAAAGTCGAACACGAAGTAGGTCGGACCGTAAAACGTACTACATGAGACGTAAATTCAAGTTATTCGTCCTACTGTTATATGTCGGAACTGTATGAGGAAAGGACTGAACCTTGGTCACACAATAAGGTACAGATCAAGATTGACAACGAATAATTGGACGTATGTCTAAAGAGTCCTCCGTCCATTCCACCAGACCACCAGGGTAGAGAACTTCTTGAAAGGTGTCAAACAACACTAGGTGTATCAGTTTCCGAAACCGTATTAGTTATTTCGTTGTCATTTACAAAAAGACCTTGAGTGAACAAAAAAACTACTACGTTGTCTACAACCGTTAAACTAGAGACCAAGGAGACAGAAAAGATTTAGGTCGAACTTGTAGACCTTTAAGTACCAAGTGTATGACAACTTCGGACAGAACCTCTTAAAACTCGTAATGAAAAATCGTACACTCTACTCATGTTAACACACCATCAAACTTGTAAGAAACCATAACGGGAAGAAACCCTAACCTTACTTTTGACTAGAAAAGGTCAGGACGCCGGTGACGACTCGAAAGGTTTAAACGACCGTATAACTCACGTCGTGAAAGTGTCGTAGTAGAAAGTCCTAAACTTTTGGGGTATAGTACTTACATTCTGGGAAATTGGATAAGTTTAACTATGTGTGTCTGTATCCATAAGTAAAATAGGTAAGAGAACACACATCTGTACCGAACAAGAGTGAAAAACTAAAGTTTTTAACAACGGTACTTATCGAGGTATTTACAGAAGACAATACGTACCCGTCGATAAGAGTTCATATAATTTGTAACTGTTCAACAAGGTTTCACTGACATGGACTAATGGAGAGTTAACGTTACATGATCTAAAAGAATAAGAGTTTTTTTGAAGTGTTTTTACAACTCAACGGTTTCAAAATTTTTATCAACACACACACACAAAAAAAAAAAAACGTACGTTTAGATCAATAATTCGTTACCGTAAAGTGATAAAGAATCTAAAAGGGGAAATTAATAATCACTACATTTGTGGACAAGTATATGTTAACCGGTAACCCAAAGGAAAAAAAAAAAGAAAACCTTAATGGAAAAGTTTAGGAAACTAACGAAAACGTAATGGAGAAAGGGGGGGAACCCAAATTAGTTACGGACAGATATGATGCACAATATCTATAGAAAAGGGTTTCATATTGAACAGAAAAACAAAACAATCGAAAAAAATAAAAACCGTTTTCTTCACATATAAAACTAAATCAGCTTTAACGAACAAAAAGGAGACACTGAACACAAACACCCAAAAAGAGATTCCTAAGAAAGAGATGAATAAGGTTATAACATTTACGTAGGAATAAAATAAGGTTGTCAAATCACAAATAAAAGTGTAAATCTAGAAACTAAGTCATACTAATAACAAAACACACTTTATTTCAAGATAAATATAAAAATTTCTTTTTCCTTAGTAGAATTGTTATATCTACAAAGAAAAGGAAATTTCTAATTTTACAAGACAGAGAGTAAGGAGTGTATAACGACAGAGATACTAGAGATTAGAATAGGTAAAAAATTATCTTTGAAGTAACTATTTTATGTCATAATTAATAATATCGATATACGATTATAGGATCCGACGGGTCCACCACAATTACTATTTCTTAGGTGGACAGTCACGTCCTTTGTTCTCTGTGTCCAAGTTAGGGATCTAGTCCTTCCAGTGGACTTCCTCCCGTACCGTTGGGTGAGGTCCTAAGAATGGACCTCTTAGGGTGCCTGTCTCCTTGGACCTTCCGATGTCAGGTACCCCATCGTTTCTCAGTCTGTACTGGCTTTACTGGATCGTACATATGATTACGTAACCACCCCACTCAGAGATACGAAATGAAAAAGAAGTTTATCTGGAAATACGGAAATCAGAAACAATAAAAAATCTTAATCAAAGAGGTTATACCTTTAGAATATAGTTTACTTTAGAATATAGTTACAACTAAACTCTCAAAACAATTCACTTTAACTAATAAAACCACTCTTCGTTATAATAAAACCACTATAAAACCTTTATAGTGACGTGAAGGGTAGGTATTCAAGTAGATCCATGACCCTTACCTTGTGTCATCACTTCTTCTTTCTGTCAATGACAGGACTACTTTAGACCCTCCCTCTTCCCTTCTCTGGTAGTCGTCTGTTTATCTGTTCATTTGTATATCTTGTAGTCTACCGTTTAGTGCGGAACCTCTTTGTCTTTTGTCTAATTTCTCCTGTCTCGTTTTCTCTCGTTGGACAAGACATTCTTTCATTATTTTTACGCTGTAAACTTGTTTACCGATTCATCAGTCCTCACAAACTTCCTTCCTCTAAAGTTTCTCTCCCTTGGTATATTTAGACTCACCACTCGAGTTCTCTCTCTTTTTTCTGACCCCGTTTCACTCACTCCCATCGTGTCCTCTACTCCAAGTTTCCCGTGACAACTGGTCTAGACTCCGAACATCTTTAGACAACGGTGGAGACGAAACAAGATTTCCTTTTCCTTCTGTAACCGTTCGAAACCTGCTTAGATCGAGTGTAACATTTACCTAGGGAGGTCGACGACCTCTATTCGTATAACATCTTCCTTTCTTTAGTCGACACTTTGATCACGTTGGTAGGTCTCTTTTTTCTACCGGAGTAAACTACAGAAAGTCCTTACTAAAAAAAAAATTAAAGGTTTCATAAGAAGGTAATGGATACAATCTATAATACGAATACAACTCCTCTATAAGTAAATCATATATAAAAGATAAAGTAATAACGACAATGTACCTTTACGGGTAATTTAGAATATTTACAATTGGAACAGTGGATGGAGAAAATAACCAAGATAATGAAATGTCTTAAAAAGAACAAAAAAAAAAAAAATCCATCTGGTAGTACTCGTACAATACACGATTCAGTGAAGTCAGTATAGACTGAGAAACACTGGGGTACCTGACATCGACGGTCCGAAGAGACAGGTACCCTAAGAGATCCGTTCTTATGGTCTCCCCCAACGGTACGGAAAGAGGTCCCCTAGAAGGGGTGGGCCCCTAGTTTGGGTGAAGAGAATCCAGAGGACATTACCGTCCGTTCTAAAAATGTTGATCGAGGTGGACCCTTCGAAGAAATGACGACGACGACGACGATTCAGCGAAGTCGGCACAGACTGAGACACGCTGGGGTATCTGCCGTCGGGTGGTCCGAGGGGGCAAGGACCCTAAGAGGTCCGTTCTTATGACCTCACCCAACGGTAAAGGAAGAGGTTACGTACTTTCACTTTTCACTTTCATTTCAGTGAGTCAGCACAGGCTGAGAGTCGCTGGGGTACCTGACGTCGGGTGGTCCGAAGAGGCAGGTAACCTAAAAGGTCCGTTCTCACGACCCCACCCCACGGTAACGGAAGGGGACCCTTCGAAGAAATCCCCTTACATTTATAAGTCAGGTATCGTGAGAGAATTAAACGAAAATATCACTTAATATAGTTAAAGAAAAAAGACTATTATTCGGTAGGAATATCAGGATCTTATTTAATGGAACAATACTACGTATAAAAATTATGTACCAACGAAAGAAAGATCTTAAAATAATTATATAAACATAAATATATTCAATCTAAACTAATATATTAAAAGAACATAAAAGGAATAAGTTAAAAGTACAGTTCAATTAAAGTATTATGAGGTATTTTATTCGTAAGTACGAAGTACGTGGTATTACTCAATCGAACTAAAAAATATCAAAAATTATGAACTTTCGTTATAGATTTCTCGTCTTTTAAAAACGAGGAAATTTCGTACCATTATAAATGGAGACTTTTACCTGGTTTCCTTTTCTATCAAAAATGATACGATCTTACTTCTTAAAGAATAGAAGTTTTCGGTGTTTACTTCTGTCACTTTATTTTTCGATTTATCACTTGCTTCTATAAACTTTGTATGTATTGACTACTGTTGGATATAAGTCTTTTATGTACTTTACAGTGAAGTTTTAATTATACCTTTCTGTTACATCATGTTCTCATATATGTAATGTTTTCTCTTCTGGGTTTATCGGTAATATGTATGTCTGTCAACAAGTCAAATCAAGTCGACGAGTCAGTACAGGTTGAGAAACGCTAGGGTACCTAAAGTCATGCGACCCGGAGGGACAGGTAACGGTTGGGGACCTCAAATGAGTTTGAGTACAGGCAACTCAGTCACTACGGTAGGTTGGTAGAGTAGGAGACAACAGGGGAAGAGGAGGACGGAAGTTAGAAAGGGTCGTAGTTCCAGAAAAGGTTACTCAGTCAAGAAACGTAGTCCACCGGTTTCATAACCTCAAAGTCGAAGTCGTAGTCAGGAAGGTCACTTATAAGTCCTGACTAAAGGAAATATTGACTGAGCAACCTAGAGGAACTTCAGGTTCCCTGAGAGTTCTCAGAAGAGGTTGTGGTGTCAAGTTTTCGTAGTTAAGAATTCACGAGTCGAAAGAAATATCAGGTTGATAGTATAGGTACTATACTTTTAGGTATCGAAACTAATCTGTCTAGAAACAACCATTTCATTACAGAGACGAAAAATTATACGACAGATCCAACTAGTATTGAAAAGAAGGTTCCTCGTTCGTAGAAAATTAAAGTACCGACGTCAGTGATAGACGTTAAACCTCGGGTTGGGTAGTTGTCCTTTAACCTAATTTCTAAACGACTTGTACCGGGTCGAGTAGTCTTGTTCTGGGTTAAACAGGGAGTCAGTCAGAAAGGGTATTCCTTCGAAGGTATTCGGAGAATGGGAAGAGGTAGTCTCCCGTCTGTCTGACTTTTTATGTTAGTGTCCTTTCATTGGTTAGGCTAGTGTACCTGGTGTCAGAACAGATTAAGTTACTTTGATACTCGACACGGTACATCTCGGTGGGTTGTGCCTACCCAGTACCACCTCTCAAGACTGTTTTGTACTAGGTGACCTCTTCCCTCACCGTTTGGTGAAATCGTAAGAACGGAAATCTCGAGGTACTTATCATACCTTTCCGTTTTTCTATCCTGTGACTTTCTACTTGAGGGGTACAGTCATACACGGGTTATACGATGACCTCTAGTCACCTCTTTATTTAGGTCTTTCTTACTTCTCTGTCTAGGTTTCGTTTTTGTCGTGGATCAACACCTACACTGACCACTATCTTCATTTCAGACTACGACATTTCTCGTTATAACGTATCCTTGGACCTTACAATCCAGGAACTCATTTCCGTTTAACCTCCACCATTTTGTCCTCTACCGTTCTCACTTGTAGTTGTAAAATCCTTTGTTGTTTGATTTTACCTGGTCTTACCTACTTAAATTGAGTCTACCGGTAATATAGATGATGACACCCGTTCTTAGGGAATCTTCTTTACCTCAGCGGTAGTACCAGTTGTTTTCTCAGGTTTTACGTCATGAACCCACGTTAGAGTTTTTACTGTCTTACTAGAGACAAGTAAAGGTTCCGTTTGGTAAGTTATAGTATCATTAGTTTCAGTTACGGGGTTGGTCATTACGACTTCTTCGACTTCAACTTACCAAGATACTTCTGGATGTTCTGGAAAATCTTGATTGTGGGTTTTTTCTACAGGAAAAGTAATATCCGCTGATCTTACGTTTTCATCCTTCATTTTTTTTTTGTGGACCTCATTGTCCGTTTAAAGCGGAACCTCATGTCTTACTTCGTCCCGTTTCTGATTATCACAAAACGGTTCTCTTACGTGACCAGTATAGTTTGTGGGAGAGAGTTTTTGTGTTCTCTTCCGAGATGTGTACCTGTAGTGGTCTACCAGTTATGGTTTTAGTCTAACTAATATAAGAGACGTCGGTTTCTACCTCTTCAAAATATGTTCAGTAGTTTTTGTTCTGACCCTCGACTGACACCGCGTCTGGTACTTGAGGAATAACGGTTTAAGTCTGACTTTAACTTCTTTCATCCCTTTTGGAGATCTGGTAAGTCCATACTGTCAACAAGTCGGTTGGAATAATTATCAGTCCTTTACGTTGAACTGTAATGTTACTGTGAGTTAATTCAACTCTTGGGAATTTTAAACCATTATGGTTACAAACTCCTCTTTGTCTTTAAAGGTTCACAATAAAAACCTCATATTTAACGGTATTGATGAAAACCGTTTGTTTAACTTTACTACGTCAGGTCAGGATCCATAATCAGACACATATAAACGTGGTTCTTATTACATATTCTTACAAGTAAATATTCTTCGTCGAAATAAGAATGATAGGAAATCACACCTTTAAAAGGGGTTCAAAATACTTTTTTTTTTTTATCATCATCATTATAGATATCAGGTTTCAAGTTATGTGAATCTATATAGAATGTATAAACAAATAATATTAGGGACAGAAGATGGGTCAAGTAAAAGGAAAAAGGAATTATTTACTACTCATATAAGAAATTTTTAAAAAAGTCACTACCATCCCCGGTATGACTAAACTTGCAGGTAAGTCCTCAAAAAAAAGGGAATGTAACTAAGTTCAAAATTCTTAAAATGAATTCACATAAATATTTCTTTCGTAATATACCATAATAAGAAAGAACGGTATCTATCACTGGAATTTTGATTATGTCAATTTCAACAATATTTTAAAATTGACCTGAGATGATTAACTAATTAACTACTTTGTGTCTAGAAAGACAGATTTTCACTATAATCATTCACAAATTCGGGGTTTTATTAAGATTTTTGTGTCGTATCTTAATGTATACTATATTGTGATAAATCTATTCCCTTTATTATAATTATATATAAACTCATTAGGTATTACCTTTTTAATATTTATTTCAATCATTATTATAACTAGAGGTTACTTCTTTTTACCTGTCAAATCTAATCGTGAAAAATAACTTCAAAACTAAATACTTGTCATATATTTATACCGTATAAGTATTAATGTCTTTCAATTTTTATTCTCTTTTCTTTAATCGTAGTTTGATTCTGACAGATAACTTGATTACTCATTCCTTACTTTTTCCTGACTTGTGAATCATTGAAAGAGTGGTCCACTCAGTTACGATGAGTCACGACAGACACTTGGTGGATTTTAGTAGAACTTCAATTAGTAGAAGTTTCAATTAGAAACTTCGTATAAGTTTTTCATCACTCTTTAGAGATAAACCTTAATTGTAGTAAAACCAGTTTATAAATTACAGAGAGACATTAAGTGAGTGAATCAGTGTCCTTATAAGAGGTTACGTCCTAAATGGGGTAACTTACGTTAATAAAGACTTCTGTCTCTACGTCAGATTTGTAAATCTTTGGGGCTACTCTGATTACGTTCTCGTCATAATACTTAGAGGGAATCGGGAAAGACGACATTGAAACGGGTAAAAGAGGATCTTGAATACTGTACATCCTATATATTACTTATAGAAGAGTTCTAAAAAAACCCAACTTAAGAACAGATGTCTACCAACTTACCAATGTTACATTCCTGACGATTATCTTATAGGATTAGTAGACGGATCCTACTTCGCGAGAGAAGAGGAAAGATAGTTTACCTATATAGGTAAGTTATTTTTTTAACTAATTTTTGTAATCGTCTTATAAGGTTAAACGTAATTTTTTATTTAGACACATTGAGTAAGAATGTAACAGACATTAATGAGCATAGATGAAATCGTTGAGAATAAATTTCATTGTTTAAACAGAAGAGAAAGTCTAACTGGAAGTCTCTCTAAAACGATGACTACTTCTGTAACATACTACTCTACACCAGACTTTAGTCAAAGAACTGTAAACGAAATTTATCTGTTCATTTACGATTTTTGATACTGTTTTTATTCGTAATAAACCCACTCTAAGTATTTAGTTTCCTTCGGTGAAACATGTTTTGTGCAGTTTCTGGATCCATCCAGATACCCATATATCAAATACGGAGTTTAAATACAGATAAGAACGTAAATAACATTTTACAGGGTTTTGTGTTTTTTGTAATTTGAGAATCTCTAGTAGATAAGAACTGGAGAGTAAAGTGTTACAACTTCAGGGAATGAGTTTCAATGTGACTCAGTCACCTTCTTTACTCTTTTAAAGTGATAAAGGGTAATGTAATTTGAGGATCCTTTTGTCGGTACGGGACCTTCTTTTGTCTGTAGGAAGACCTTAAGAAAGTTTAAGTTACAACAGTTTCGTCAGGAACGATTGGAAAAAGTGTCCTCCTTTTACCATTATAAACATCTTGTGGGACTTCAGATCTATTCTCCGATAAAAATCTCCGTTCATCTATCCCCCTGAGTTTCTCCCACCGGTGACAGGGTGTGTGTGCGTGTACCCATCCCTCGAGACGACACTAAC
Source organism: Capra ibex (assembly GCA_006410555.1). NCBI lineage: Eukaryota > Metazoa > Chordata > Mammalia > Artiodactyla > Bovidae > Capra > Capra ibex. Next base: position 51,693,473 of record SJYO01048061.1, on the reverse strand, counting down.
TCAACTTGTAGAGGTGTTGACACAAGGGGGTAAGTCGGAGGACTCGTATTCATGGGACTCTGGTCACGAGTTCCCCAAACCTTCCCTCAGACCAGTTCGTTTCTAAACGACGGGTTACGTGGATCTTCGGTTATGACACCGTGGTCGAAAACTTTTTTCTTTCTCAAGATAACTCTTCAGGTGACCGTTTCCTCTGTCCTCCGTCCAGAGTTTAGACAGAGGACCTAGGCCCCGAACACAGTTCGAAAATACTCAATCCTTCCTGTCGGACCATACTTCTTAAACGACAGTCCCCTCCGAATACGACCTCCCGAAATTTGAAAAAAAAAGAAAAAAATTTTGAGAACGTGACCTCCCGGTAAATACCATAACTTCTATACTTTTCTACCTAAAGTCGTAGTCTAGAAGGAGCTGTTCTAGGGAGGAAAGACTTTTCAAAGGTTGAAAGTCCAAGACCATTACCAGATCGAAAGAACCGAGACCTTTCCTTTGTGTCCAAGGTTTATAATAAACTCCTCCCGAATAGAAGGGACCGCCTCTTCCGCTACCGTGGGGTGAGGTCATGAGAACGGATCTTTTAGGGTACCTGTCTCCTCGGACCATCCGACGTCACGTACCCCAACGCTTCTCAGTCTGTGCTGACTCGCTGAAGGGAAAGTGAAAAGTGAAAGTACGTAACGTCTTTCTTTACCGTTGGGTGAGGCTACGAGAACGGACCTCTTTGGGTCCCTGCCCCCTCGGACCACCCGACGGCAGATACCCCAGTGTGTCTCAGCCTGTGCTGACTTCACTGAATCGTCGTCGATAGAAGGGACCACCGAGTCTCCAATTTCACAGACGGAGGTCACGCCCTCTGGGTCCAAGATAGGGACTCAGTCCCTCTAGGGGACCTCTTCCTTTACCATTGGGTGAGGTCATAAGAACGGACCTCTTAGGGTACCTACCTCTTCGGACCATCCGATGTCAGGTGCCCCAGCGTTTCTCAGCCTGTGCTGACTCGCTGAAGTGAATGAATGAATGAAGTAGGAGCCCTGTACGGGACCAATGTTCTGAACGTCAAAACAAAGACGACATAGACGTTCCGTTGATCTGTAGGACAATAGTCATTAGACTCGACTAGGACACCAAAGTCCTCTTCTCCTTTCTTTCTCTCGGATTTATAAATCAATCTGTATCCCTAAGGACCCACCGAGTCTGTTATTTCTTAGACGGACGTTACGTCGCTGGGTCCAAGTTAGAGACCCAACCCTTCTAGGAGACCTCTTCCCTTACCGTTGGGTTAGGTCATAAGAACAGACCTCTTAGGGTACCTGTCTCCTCGGACCTTCCGATGTCCGATACCCCAGAGTTTCTCAACCTGTGCTGACTCGCTGATTGTGAAAGTGAATCTGTATGGTTCCTTAAGACTCCAACCACTTATAGTTCATTATTTGTGTAAAAGAAAAAAAGTAGAAAGGAGGAGTAAAGGTTTTAGAAGTAGGTTGTTTGTTACCATCTTTATGAAGTCACCATTAAAGATACTGAATGACCTCTGCCTCACACCCGATCGTACTTTCACTTGGAAGGGAGGGTGGGAGACCTCGAGTCGAAATCACCCTCGGGAGGTGTGAAAGTACTTGAAAGAGAAATAATTAGGATGGTCCAAGAGTATCACTTCACGAGTCTTTCTATGAGTGTACAGAGACCGTCCTTCTCATAACCCTTTGTGAGAGTCTTCGAAGAGGTATTTTTGCCGAATATGAGGCCTCTTTCCTGAACCGGTCCCGTGTCAAGACTTGTAAGTATGGTCAATTCTTTTTCCTTAGAGGGGATTAGGTGAGACAAAATCGGAAAGATAAAGTGAATTCTCCCCTTTTTACTGGTTGATTGGTTCGTATGTCTGTTTGATTCATATCAATTGTCTTAGTTTCGATATTCTTTTATCTATCTTTTAAGACATCGACCCCTTTCTGTGTCCTCAACCACCTCTCTTTTAGATATGGTACCCTCTCTCCTGTCCTTCGTCCCGACGGAACTTCGTTTCCGAGTGATTATCTCTTCTATTCCTTCCAATGACTTACGAAAAGGAAGAGTGTTTACTAATGACTTGTAGTCCTACAGAAAGGATTTTTCGGTCATTCTCTTTGATAAAAAATATTAGAAGTTTTATTAAGACTAGAATTTTTAATGTTAATAAAAACAAAGATTTTCCTATGTCTATTCGGTAGGAGAAATATAACATAAATATTATACTTTTACAGAAGATTCTTGGACATATGAGTCCCCTATCTTCGAGAATGACGGTGTCCGAGTAATTTAAATTCGGTAGGAAATCCCTCTCTCGACCGAACGAAGAGCACTAAAGAATAAATACTTGTGTTATCTCTAAGACTTTATGACAAGACCCGACCTCGTACCTCTGGGTACCAATACCGACACGACTATTTGGGAAAATGAAATCACCACGAGGTCTCTGACTCTAAACTTCGGTCTTGAAAAAAGACAGAGTGTCCAAGAGAATGTCCACTTTCCTCGATAAAAAGAGACCATATTAGGTAACGAAAATCTGTGTTCGGTCTAACTTAATTTCTCCCGTTAATTTACGTCAACCTAGAACGTAGGTTCACGGTGAGAAGGGAAAAAGAACCAACTCATATTTCGTTTTCCTTATCATTACATGTTACTGATAAGTCACTCTTCCTTTCTTTACTTGAAAAGTTATAGGATTAAAAATGACGAAAAAAAGAAACAGAAATCAATGGAGTCAAAGACACTTTCACGACGTGAGTTATACGGTCGTTTAAACCTTTTGAGTCGTCACCGGTGTCCTGACCTTTTCTAGTCAAAAGTAAGGTTAGGGTTTCTTTCCGTTACGGTTTCTTACGAGTTTGATGACGTGTTAACGTGAGTAGAGTGTACGATCATTTCATTACGAGTTTTAAGAGGTTCGGTCCGAAGTCGTTATACACCTGGTACTTGAAGGTCTACAAGTTCGACCAAAATCTTTTCCGTCTCCTTGGTCTCTAGTTTAACGGTTGTAGACGACCTAGTACCTTTTTCGTTCTCTCAAGGTCTTTTTGTAGATGAAGACGAAATGACTGATACGGTTTCGGAAACTGAAACAGTTAGTGTTATTTGACACCTTTTAAGACTTTCTCTACTCTTATAGTCTGGTGGACTGGACGGAGAACTCTTTGGACATACGTCCAGTCCTTCGTTGTCAATCTTGACCTGTACCTTTTTGTCTGACCAAGGTTTAGCCCTTTCCTCATGCGGTTCCGACATATAACAGTGGGACGAATAAATTGAATATACGTCTCATGTAGTACTCTTTGAGACCCGACCTCCTTCGTGTTCTACCTTAGTTCTAACGACCCTCTTTATAGTTATTGGAGTCTATACTTCTACTGTGGTGGGAATACCGTCTTTCACTTCTTCTCGATTTCTCGGAGAACTACTTTCACTTTCTCCTCTCACTTTTTCAACCGAATTTCGAGTTGTAAGTCTTTTGATTCTAGTACCGTAGACCACGGTAGTGAAGTACCTTTTATCTACCCCTTTGTCACCTTTGTCACTGACTGAAATAAAAACCCCCCGAAGTTTTAGTGACGTCTACCACTAACGTCGGTACTTTAATTTTCTGCGAACGAGGAACCTTCCTTTCAATACTAGTTGGATCTGTCGTATAAGTTTTCGTCTCCGTAATGAAACGGTTGTTTACAGGTAGATCAGTTCCGATACCAAAAAGGTCACCAGTACACTCCTACACTCTCAACCTGATATTCCTTTCAACTCGCGTCTTCTTAACTACGAAAACTTGACACCACAACCTCTTCTGAGAACTCTCAGGGAACCTGACGTTCCTCTAGGTTCGTCAGGTAGGATTTCCTCTAGTCAGGACCCACAAGTAACCTCCCTGACTAAAACTTCGACTTTGAGGTTATAAAAGCGGTGGACTACGTCTCTCGACTGAGTAAAGTTTTCTGGGACTACGACCCTTTCTAACTTCCGTCCTCCTCTTCCCCTGATGTCTCCTACTCTACCAACTACCAACCTACCGTAGTGACTGTGTTACCTGTACCCAAACCCACCTGAGGCCCTCAACTACTACCTGTTCCTCCGGACCGCACGACGTCAAGTACCCCAGCGTTTCTCACTCTGTACTGACTCACTGACTTGACTTGACTTGACTTAAAGCGAAAACTAAAATTTATTTTAGATATCTACAAAGGACCTCTTAATTTACCGTTGGGTGAGGTCATAAGCACAGACCTTTTAAGGAACCTGTCTTCTCGGACTAACTGATATCGGGTACCCCAGTGTTTCTCAGTCTGTATTGACTCGTTGATTAAGAAAGAAAGACATCTACAAATGTAAGATAGTCTCACAATTCGGAGAAAGCATATTCAAAGAAATTTCTTTATTACAGAGAATAATTTTTTTGAAAAAACTACACATAATAAAAATAAGAAATAACTTAAAACAACGTTATAACGAAGACAAAATACAAAAGCAAAAAATCGATGTTCTATATACCCTAGAATCGAGTGGTTGGTTCCTAGTTTAGGTCTAGGGGACGTAGTCTTCGTTTCAGAATTGATGATCTGGTGGTCCTCAGAGTCTTTATTTCATAGAAGATTTATTAAGATATATAATAATTACTTTCCATTGTGAAGAAATTGTAGACGTGATACAACTTCTATATGAAATAGAGTCAAGAGTAGAGTCAGGCGGTTATATTAATAATAAGATGTAGAATAAGGAGTAGTCTAGAACGGTAGAAGTCAAAAGTTTTATATATTTTTATAGACTGACGAAGAGTAATGATAGAGTCATGAGGTTCGAGAATAGTAAATAAAGATCTCATGACATGTTTGGACGGAGGTAAGAACACCGGGATGTTATTTATGAGGTGTCTCATCGTTCTCAATAGGAAATTTTACAAATTAACTTAGTACAACGACAGGACACTTAGTGTAGTATAAGATTACTAAAGGGTAGGGGAATTATATTTCAGACAAGTGAAGGATCCACTGCTGTCACCATTTCTTGGGTAGACGGTTACGTTCTCTGTATTCTCTATACCCAAGCTAGGGATACAACCCTTTTAGGGGACCTCCTCCCGTACCGTTGGGTGAGTCAACACAGACTGAAAAACACTGGGGTATTTACCATCGGATGGTCCGAGGAGACAGGTACCCTAAGAGGTCAGTTCTTATGACCTCACCCAACGGTACGGGAGGAGGTCCCCTAGATGTAAAATTTACCTGTGTTTAAGTTTTATGTCAAAAATGAGTCTCTATCGAACAAAGTCAAGAACTGAGTTCTGGTGTACCTCGGGTCAAAGAGTCGGGGTTGAGGTGGGGGTTTGTATCTTGGTTAAGGAATTTTCTTTAGAGAGAGAAACATATATAGGGGAACAAAGAGAAAGAGTCCTTTTGGGACCATATAGGGGTAGAGAAGACTTTATCTTTACTATTCGTCAAGTCCTAATGAAGGAAAAGACGATAAACACTAAGACCCTCAAACCGTTAGTGGAAAGGTAGGGAAGACTGACGTCCACGCCCCGACACTGGTTCCACACCGAAAGAAAGACCTCTTAGACGTAGAACTCGAAGCGCTGACTTCGTCAACTTTGTCAGTAGAAGGTTGTCATCGATGAGGGGTTTCTGACGTCTAAAAAAGTCGACCTTAAGATCTCTGACGAAGAATAGAACAAGAAGGACTCCCACAAAAACAAACCATCGAACGAAAAAAAAATGGAGAGGAAAAAAAAAATATTTTTTTAACACACTCTATAAGTCGTAAAGTATACTTTTCTTTAGAAAAATAAAGATAAAGTCTATCGGCCTCCAGTCAAAGATATCCAATGTTTGTTTTGGGGGAGTATATATGCCCCAACTATACTTCTGCTAACTTCAGTTCTGGTAGTGTTCGTCTGATGGGTCACAAAGATAGAGTGAGTGTAATATTGTTATCTGAAATACATGACATAAAAAAATAACGATGTACTATTTAATAGTGTTTAAATTAGAATTTTTGTACGTATTTAGTAGATTTGTAATGACTTACAGTAAAAGGTCACATGACCAGGAGAAGAATTCCGGAGTGTCCCACTTTGGTTCCACTGAAAGTCCAGATTCAAAGGAACGATTTCGAGGTTCGGGATCAGGTTTGAGTGAACAGTACCCGTCCTAAGTGAGGGACGTTGACACACTGACTCCAGTGACAGTGGGACGTTCGCCCCAAGTGAGAGTAAAGGATCTCCGTAGGGAGTTCAGGAACAGTGCACTGGGGAGGTGTCCGACCGAGTGTAAATGTTAGAGAGATGGAAGTTCTTAACCAGTCTGTGAAATTTCGTAAAGGGATTAATTTAGTTCGTGTAGGTCTATTATAAGTAAAACTAATTGAGTTTTACTTACTTAACCATTGGATTTGTGTCTTCACTAAATCGTCGGTGTAAGTGTTAAGACGAACAAAAAAAAAAAGACAACAACAAAACCGACTTGACACGTCGAACATCCCCTAGAAGGGACTGGTCCCTACCTTAGGAACGAAGGGACGTCACCTGTGGGCCTCAAAAACCTGATGGTCTCTTCAGGAGATGACTAAAAATTCCCCATCCCCAAATACGTGTGGTGTTCTCCGTCCTTCATACGTGTGTTGTGTCATCCTAAGAATACAGTAATCTTAAGACGGATGGTGTTTGGTTCAAGAAATCCACAGACCGAAGGAAACCCCTTACTCTTTTTATTCGTGGAGGAAATGATTATAACATTTCTAGTTTATTTTAATATATATATTAAAGTAATCCTTCTCAAACCAAGTATCATTCATGGACCGTTTAATAGTAATAAGTGGTCTTCACACGTAACTTAACTTAATCTATAAATATAACACATAATTTTAGAGGGGTAAGGTAACTTTAAAGTTCACTCAAAACTCTTTTACTTAATTGTAAAAACTATACAATACTAGAAATCCCTTTTAAGGGAGGATCATATAATTTTAACTACGATTGGACATTCTACGCAAAATAAAATACTAATAAAGTACTCGTATCGAAAGTTTTTCGTTCATCTAAAGTAAAGAAATGAGAGTGAGGGATAACAAACAATCTAACATTATAAAAGGTTATATTATTTTCTGTCGCTTTGTAAAAGAAGACGTTTTGTTTAAAAGAAAGAAGTCTAAAAACAAAACGGTGTTCATAGTATGAGGTACGACCTAAACGGGAGGTTTAGAAAATTTTACTTTTCGTAAGTCGTCGAAAGTAGATATGGATAGTTGAAGAGAATCAATGGGACTAAGGCGGTAAGTAACAGTCGTAGTCTGAGTAGTATAAAGTTAGACGAAATAAGAGGACAACGATTCTTTGTTTCAACGGAGTAATACGTCTCAGGAGTACAAGGTCGAAATGATTAGTCAATCTTTTTGTAAAAGGATCCCCTAATGAAAGACTTACTGTCGTAAACGAGGAATACGACCAGCTGGTAACTACACTATTGTCATAAAAACAAAAAAACGGTAATTTGATACTTTGTTACTCGATATTTAAATGGTCTACAAACGAAATCGGTTCTCTTGGTCACTGAAGTGATTGAGGTAATTCTGGGTTAGTAAACGTGTCCTAAATACTAAAAAATTTAAAAACACATTACTGATAAAACTATTTAAAAAATTAGGTTCTTAAATTTAACTAAGTAGTGTTTCTTTACTTTCTTCGGGACGGAAAGGTGACCTCTAGACTTTCACCAAGATCCCTATAAGTGAAAAGAGATTTTTACAAATGAGAAAAGTCCGATATGTTTCCATTGAACTATTATGTCTTAATTGTTATCTGTTCGTAAAAGGGACCTCTCTCCACAATAGGTCAGGTGGGTGTAATCACTCCAGGTCATCTTGACCCTACACCTTAGACCCCTGATAAAGACTAGGGTGTACCATAGTCGGTTCAGTAAGTTTAAGATCCTTCTGACCAAAAGGATGAGGATTTTACTTTTATTATGGAAAACCTGGATAGATTGACTGAATGTTCTTTATTATATTAAACTTTGGAGGGACGCGTATCTACAGGGTACTTTTATAATTACTATATCTGTATCGATACTGTCATAGTAATACCAATCTTTCCTTTATTACAGTTCTTAAAAGACTCAAAAGCAAAGATTCTTTTTATGATTTTACGTATAGAACTACCTTTCACTCGTCCATCACTAAATGTGACAACCTTTTTATGGAGACCTCTTACGACTCTGTAATCTTCCCGTAGACACTCCTCAGTAGGACACTCTGAAACTAAACACTGAATACATCAGTGGAGATCTCAAAGACATTTCCAACTAATATACCGTAGTCAAGACAGTTGTCCCAAACTTTAGGAGGTCACACGAAGACTAAAAGGATTCTTACTATCTTGACTCTTGTAACGTCGAACACTTAGATCCATAATCCTTAGTGTTTCCATAATCTACTGAAGTTCATGAGTAAATATGGTTCATGACCTCCAAAAACCATATTTTCTATGGAACTCGAGTTATGAAGCAAGGAAGAGATACAGAACGACGACGAATTCCCGCAGTGGTGTGTTTATTTGATTCATATCACTGTATAAACAGGGTCCACGACTAACACAAGTTAATAAAATTGTGGGGTTCGACAATGTAAAAGAAGAGAGTCAATTTAAGACCTGGTATTTCTTCGGACTCGTGGCTTCTTAACTACGAAAGTTTAACACCACGTCCTCTTCTGAGAACTCTCAGGGAACCTGACGTTCCTCTAGTTCAGTTAGGATCTCCTTTAGTTTGTGACTTATAAGTAACCTTCCTGACTACGACTTCGACTTCGAGGTGAACCCGGTGGACTACGTTTTGCGTCTGAGTAACCTTTTCTGGGGCTACGAGAATTTCTGACTCCCGTTCTCCTCTTCCCCCTCCGTCTTCTACTCTACCAATCTACCGTAGTACCTGAGTTTCCTGTACTTAAACTCGTTTGAGATCATCTATTCCCCCTCCTGTTTCCTTGGACCGTACGAAATCAGGAACTCCAGACATCCTCTAAAGACCTTTAATGCTCACTTTATTGTATTTTGTATATTCTGTATGCTTTCTGTCTGTCCTGTGGTGAGACCGGTCTCCTTGTTGATCCGTTTGATTAACGACAAATAATAATATTTCGGGAGGAATCCGTCTTAAGGTCTGACATTCTTTTTCGGAAAAGTCATGTCACGTCCACGTATGTACAATAGCATATCGTTTCCCCTCACTTTAGAGACAGATGACTTCTCAGACGGGTTTCGGGAGTAGAGGAAGAATAGAGTTCTTCCCTTACGAGGGAGCAAACGTTCCCTGGTAATTTGAGTTCCGACACAGGTCTGAGAAACCGTCTTGTGGAGCACACGTTCCTGCGAGTCGGACTCGTCTCTCTGGGCAAACGTCCGTGTAGAGACGATGGGATAATTGGGAAGTTCCAGAGTTTCTCAACCTGTACTGAATCGCTACTTGTTGTTGTTTACCAAGAAAATAAGTTTTTTGTAGATTGTAGTGGACGGTATATGTTATTAAGAATATCTGTGATTCTATAAGAAAATTTACTCGGTACAAGTGTATTTCAAGGATAGAAATTATTCCTAAGTACTTTATGAACAAATTTCGGTAAAAACTAACTGATTAAGAACGAACCAAAACCTCGATCACAGTGACTTTCGATCTGTTCGGTCTACTTGAACTCTCTTAACGTCACTAGACACTCCCAGACTCTGACATTTCTGACTAGACCTTCTTGATTTACCCCGTAGGTACAGGGTCTCCGGGTCCTTCACTGAAAATAATGACTGACCGAGTAAGGTGAATGTCTCTTCAGTCTCACCTCGTGAAAAAAAAAAAAAAAAAAAAACAGAAATAACAGAAAAAAGAGAGAGAGAATAAAAGGATTCACGATATGAGTTTTTACAATCGTTATTAGTTTAAAACCAAGACTACCCTTTGTTTACGGTAAAAGATGACTGAATGAGTACGTAACTTATTCGATGGAAGGTGGGGTGATCGACGACGACGACGACGATTCAGCGAAGTCAGCACAGGCTGAGACACGCTGGGGTATCTGCCGTCGGGTGGTCCGAGGGGGCAGGGACCCTAAGAGGTCCGTTCTTGTGACCTCACCCATGGGGTGATCGATTTCCGAATCTTTTTATTACATCAGTTGTTTGATTACGAGTAAAAATCTATTTTGTGACTTTTTCTTAGGTGGTTACAGACCTAATTTACCTAAGATCTCACATAAATATGTAAGAGACGGAAAAGAGTTGTCTGGGTATTTTACGTTAGGGAAGTGTGATGGGTGTTTTATGACCTATAAAAAGGATACAATTTTTTACATCATTTTCCTTTATTTCTCTGACTGAACTTTAGATTACTCAAAAGAAAAATACTTTATTTTAGTTTAGATTGTAACTAATAATAAATAATTTGACAAAGGAACATTTCTGAAAAGTTTTTATTTTAAGAACGTATATAAAGTATATAAAATTTTTAGACTTGATAAAATTTTTTGTCTTATCCAAAATACAGTAGGACGTAAATAATTAAAAAAAATACATAGTAGTACCTTTGTAACACAAAAGAGTATATCTTTGTAAAGGAGACTCGTTTGTTTAATATGGTTCAAGAAGAAAGGACTCGTTACCTTTTTAGAACGGATAACGGAAACCCTTTAATACTGTCTTAACTCTTTTTTTATGATTAGTAGGTAAAGGTTACAAAATCTTCTCTTTTCTAAAAATTCATACCTTATTTCAGTTAACAATGAAATTTTTTAATATTGTCAACCTATTTATGGAAAGATATTCACTGTATATAAATATACGTAAATTTAATTTATGTGGAATATTATAAATTGGAGAATTTGTCGTTCAGTTTCAGTCTTTAGTACATTAGAGAATTCAAAATTTATTTCTCCATATCATTCGATGAACGAAAATTAAAGTCATAAAATCATATGATATTTATGAAATTACGATATCACCTTATTGGTTGTATGACGATATGTGTTTGATAAGAAAATTTTTAATCAAAGATACGTTTATTTAAAATCCTACTTCAATTACAATTCTTCCTTCCCTTATATATATAAATCCGGGAAATTTGGATCTTCAATCCTTTTCATTAAAGTATCCATTGTCCAAAGTTATCCACTATGTTTCCTTTCTATTTGACAAATACTAAGAATCTTTTATCAACTGACACGGAAATGAAAAGGTCTATGTTTAATAGAAGGGAAACGACCGTAAACATATGTTGCAAGTAAATAAGTGAGTGAATACTTTTGAAATAAGTAATTAATTAAATACAATGAAAGTGAAATCATTTATAATACACACTGATTTTTCTTTAAGACAAGTTTAACTTTGACTTTTATAAATTGGTGAATATATGTTAAAGTTTCGGAAGGGACCACCGAGTTTCCAATTTCGCAGACGGACGTTACACCCTCTGGACCCAAGCTAGGGTCCCAACCCTTCTAGGAGACCTCTTCCTTTACCGTTGGGTGAGGTTATAAGAACGGACCTCTTAGGGTACCTACCTCCTCGGACCACCCGATGTCAGGTACCCCAGCGTTTCTCAGCCTGTGCTGGTTGGTTCGCTGAATTGCTATGTTAAAGTGTTAAATAAAAATCAACAACAAATCTAAGAATGTTCCGTTTAATCTAATAATTTATTTTTAGTCACGAAGTCAATCTTTTCATTGTTTTATGTTTAATTTTCTTTTACAGTTTTAAGACTGGATAAGAAAACGTCAAAAGGGTTTAACAGGAAATATAGTTACGTTTAAAATCCATTGAGTTTATAAGGACTCTACTAGCATAGCTAACCATTAATTGACTGATACGTTTAGAATTAGAGTTTTAAAATTGTAAGTAAGTAAAGTACCAAAAACGACTGTATGAGTCCTTTGTATAAAGACGATGAGGTCCCATTACAAAACATAGAGAGTGTTTTAGATGGAAGTGAAAACGGGGGAGAAGTTTAATCTTCAGTACCAATTCGAAACTGTGGTTGTAGTGTGACGAAAAAAAGACTTTCTCCTAATATTTAATTGGGTCCCGAAGGGACCACCGAGTCTGCTATTTCTTGGACAGACGTCACACCCTCTAGATCCAAGTTAGGCTCAACCCTTCGAGGGGACCTCCTTCCGTACCGTTGGGTGAGGTCGTAAGAACGGACCTCTTAGGGTATCTGTCTCTTCGGACCACCCGATGTCAGGTACCCCAAGTTTCTCAGGCTGTACTGACTCACTGATTCATGTATTTAATTAGTGACTGTTAAAGGAAGTTAAAACAAAGTAAGTATTTTATAGATGGTTTATAAACAACTTTGACTTTCATCAATCTCCTGTTCAAAAGGTCCAAAACACTTATTACGTATAATAAAGTAAAACAAAAAAGAGATCTTTAAAACTAAATAGGGACGATTCCTAATCTTCAGAGAGTTGATCTTTACAAATACTTGAGGAGTAGTTCCTCAAATTTTACTTCCTCCGTAAACTGTGAGTCATTACAACAAACAATTTGTTGGAGTAGAAGTACTAAAAAACAATTCGATTTAATTTGCCTGAAGGTTACAAAGTATGTTATTATCATTTTTAACAATACCCAGTTTTTTTGCAATTTTTCGTATGTGTCTCGTATATTTTAGTTACAAGAATGTGTTTATTGATACTGATTTTTATTATAGGTGTAATGGTGATGAATCGACAGAGGTGAGACAACATCCTTCTCCCCTGGGGATGTCCCGGGGTTCTCGTCAGAGAACAGATTGTGAGTCTTTTCATAACAGACTCCTCTGTGTACGACTGGTTCGTTCTCTAAAATAACTCTTTCCCGTGGGCCCACCTCTTATCATCCCATTTCCTTGGGTCCTCTTGACCGTTACAGTCCAAAATACCACTACCCTAATCAAAGGCCCACCAGAAACCGGTTAGTAAGATTAAGTCTCCGAAAGGACCACTATGTACGTAGTGAGTCGGTTCTACCTACGATCGCTCTCCCTAAGACCCTTCACCTACCTGTGCTCCACAGAGGAAATCTGGAAAGAGCTTGAGAAGGCCAACCACCACCGAATAATCAAGACATAAGGAATAGTCCTAGAGGACAGTATTTTGTTGAGTACGTCTACCAATGATACCACGGACCGGTCCCACCCGTCAAAGTCAGTCACACGAAGGGGATTGTTAAGATAATTGGTCCATTTGACAACGACCGATCACGACGAAACTTTCCTAATCACCCATCTGAGAATAAAAAGAAAAAAGTTTGAAGTTTTATTTATCGTGTTTCTTATATATAGTACTCATTGAATTTTCCTTTTCTTTTTCTAAACGACTACGTTTGTCGTACTTTCGAGTCATACTCTTGGATCACTTGTCGTCGAACAGTCGTTGACTTCCGTCACAAATCACAACTAACCCAATAAATATCTAAGAGTTCAGGTAAATATAAGAAACTTTTCATGTCCACACCTCTCCTTCTTAAGGACTCCACGGAAATTCCTGGTTCGTTTTCTTTTAATATTCGAACACTAAGTAGGTACACCTACATTAACCACTACCCTTCCTACTCGATCTACTCTTTTATTTGTCCTCGTAGTTGAAGCACGACTCGTGACTAGGACGTCTAGTCCACGGTCATCTCACCCTCGGTTCGTCACCACCGCGACGACGACAAGGTTTCACACGTCGTAGTCGGTTCAGGTTTCACTCTCACGGAGTCGGTACAGTTAACGAAATTTGACCTCTTGGGGTGAAGTTTTCTAAAAGAAACGAAGAAAGAAACTGAACCCTTATCATCTGATTTCTTTTAGTCTTAAGTCCTTAAGGAGAGAGTGACATTCTGAATTGTGGACCAAACTTCGTTTCATGACGATTATAAATGACTAAAGTCTCAGTCGTACGTGATTTTACAGTCCTCGACTTCCCAGTTTACATCTAGGTGAACCTATTTCACCCTTATTTGACCGGAGAATTACTTGACGTATGTCCTAGGGTGGGTTTATCCCAATCTTTATATTCCTCAATTTTTAAGTGACTCTTTATTAGCTATGATCTTACTAAGAGAAAACACAAACACAACCTTACTGATTCCGTCGGTTTGAAGCCCATACTTTAATCTTTGTAAAGGGAAACGTGTCCACAAATCAACGAGTCAGCTCAGTCTGAGAAATGTTGGGGCACCTGACTTCGGACGGTCCGAAGAGACAGACACCTTAGAAGGTCCGTTCTTATGACCGCACCCAACGGTAAAGGAAAAGGTTATAAAGAGAAATGGTCAAGGCATTAAGTGGTTCCACTTTAAGAGGAGTTTTTTAGGTAGCCTATAGTAGATTGAATTTGGAGTCTCTGTCAAAACCCCCTTCATCATTTCTTATCGAAATAACACAACAGTCCGTTTCCCCTCGTCGTCCTTAGTACGGGGGTCATGACACACAGGTCTGGACCTCCCACAACACTCCTACCCAAAGTCATCGATGTTTTGTCGAGGTCACCTGACGTTCCTCTAGGTTGGTCAGGTAGGATTTCCTTTAGTCAGGACTCATAAGTAACCTTCCTGACTACGACTTCGACTTCGAGGTTATGAAACCGGTGGACTACCCTTCTTGACTGAGTAACCTTTTCTGGGACTACGACCCTTTCTGACTTCTTTCCTCTTCCCCTGTTGTCTACTACTCTACCAACCTACCATAGCGGTTAAGTTACTTGTCCTCGAACTCGTTCGAAGTCCTCAACCACTACTTGTCCCTTCGGACCGTGCGACGTCAGGTACCCCAGTGTTTTTCAGTCTGTGTTGTCTCGCTGACTGGACTTTTGTCGAGTTTCTATAACAAGGCGCATAGGGTACTCACAAACACACATAAACACCCCCACCCCCTCTCCTCCCTGGTCCTGAAACGGGGTTCCGCCGTAATAACAAACGACTGACGAGGAGGGAACGGAAGTGTAAGGGAGGGAGGGAATTAATCGTAGACAAACTTAGAGGGGTAACCCTTAGATCCTTCCAGAACCTCCGATTTACTTCGGATAAAGGACATTAGATCTTTACCCCCTGTATCTTTCCGAAAACATGGGTCCTTTGATGGTCCTTGCAAGAGTCATAGTTATACTCACCCGCAGTAGATAACTCCCGGGTTTCACTTGTTTTTCTTCCCACTTAATAGAGAGAAGAACTTGACTCTGTAAGTAGGAGAGGGTACGAAGTTCCCGGGAGACAGAACTCTTGAATCTGAACGACAGGAGGCTCAATTGGTCGGACGTCTATCGTAAACACCGTATGGCTCCGGAGGTTTTGACATGCTCAGTTAGGGGTATTATTTGGAGAAAACTCATGATTAACCGAAGTCAGTACAGACTGAGACTTGGATTCCTGACATCGGGTGGTCCAAGGAGACGGACACCCTAAGAGGTCCGTTCTTATGACCTCACCCAACGGTACGGGAAGAGGTCCCCTGGAAGGTCTGGGATCCCTAGTTTTGGTGTAGACAGAGAACGTAACTGTCCACCCAAGAAATGGTGACCGTGGTGGACCTCTCGGGTTTAGAGGAGACTAGAAATATATGTGGTAACCAGACTAAGAGACCTCCTGTGGGTTGTAAAATTGAGAAAGAGTGGGAAGAAACCTTAAATTTATACCTACGATTTCCTGCGTTATTGACAAATAAAAAATTTTTTTCTTTTTGAAAAACCGTCGTACAAAGGGAACATAACCTTCGGGTCTCAAACTTGGTGACCTAAAGGTCCCTTGAGAAGTCGTGTTACTGACAATTGTACTGAAAGACCTGAAAACCTACTCTCTTTTTCGAAAGAAATCTTTATGAAAAATTGAGTGGTGATTGACATCCCTCATATTTTGACTCAATATTTACTGATGACACTATTTTCATCAAATATATGGTTTGGTTCTCTGTCTCTTTTAGCTTCTGTCATCTTTCTCCTCTTTTTCATAGATTTTCATAGTAACCGACCTCTCGTTCGTTTATGAAGCCAAAGATTCCTAGGGTTTAAGTCCTTTCTCCTTTCTGGTATAATAGTATACGAGATAAAATGACTATGAAGAGACTCAAATTACAAAGAAACTTCCAACAGATTTTTAATTTTCCCTTCATCTATCTAGATTTTCAACATCGGGAAAACGGTAGCATAAAACCCCTATATAAATATCATCTTATCTTGTGTTTGAAACCTCTTCCGTTACCGTGGAGTGAGGTCATGAAAACGGACCTTTTAGGGTACCTACCTCCTCGGACTATCCGACGTCAGGTACCCCAGCGTTTCTCAACCTGTGCTGACTCGCTGAAGTGAAAGGGAAAAGTGAAAGTACGTAACCTCTTCCTTTACCGTTGAGTGGGATCGCAAAAACGGACCTCTTAGGGTCCCTGCCCCCTCGCACCACCCGACGGCAGATACCCCAGCGTGTCTCAAGCTGTGCTGAGTTCACTGAATCGTCGTCGTCGTCGTCTTGTGTTTGAATCTTCTTATCTTAACAAGTTAAAAAGTTCAGGTATTCCTGACCTTACGATTCATTCCCTAACAATCACATATTCTTTTGAGGATAAATTTAAATAAGAGTTTCCCAAGTACTATAACCGAAACGGACACTCTTTATGTTTATTAATAATAAAGTCACGAAAACTGGTAGATATATTGGTTTGGATTGTTTACTGTATCTTTTGGTATAAATAACAGTTCTAACGATTCTTAATTAACCAGATTTTCGTCTATTGAAAAAGACTCGATGTTTGGTTGTTTTATTGGATCCATTCTTTATTTATTTGACGTACACATAAAATTCCCAAAGGGTCCACCACGTTACCATTTCGTAAATGGACGGTTACGTCCTCTGGGTTCTTTGTGTCCAAACTAGGAACCTAACCCTCTAGGGGACCTCTTCCTTTGCCGTTGAGTGAGTCATAAGAACGGACCCTTTAGGGTACCTGTCTCCTCGGACTGCCCGACGTTAGGTACCCCAGTGTTTTCTCAACGTGTATTGAATCGTTGATTTGTTGTTGTTCACCAGTTATATTAGTTATTTTATCTAAAGTCTCACTTAATTTTTGGTATTCGGTACATGTACGACAGATTTTCTTTCATTGAAATTGTCATATCCGTCCAACTTTCGTTTTACGACTTTTTCCCTATATAGAACGTTTGAAATTAGTAAATTAGTTTCCTCTCTTCCTTACTAATATAATTATAGCTATTTCAGTTGAAGTCACCTCTCTTTTAATGGTCTCTGTCTGTAAGTCAAGTCAAGTCAAGTCAGCGAGTCAGTAAAGACTGAGAAACACTGGGACACTTAGCGTCGTGCGGTCCGGAGGGACAGGTAGTTGTTAAGGGTCTCAAGTGAGTTTGAGTGCAGGTAGCTCAACCACTACGGGAGGTCGGTAGAGTAGGAGACAGCAGGGGAAGAGGAGGACGGGGGTTAGGGAGGGTCGTAGTCTCAGAAAAGGTTACTCAGTTGAGAAGTGTACTCCACCGGTTTCATGACCTCAAAGTCGAAATCGTAGTAAGGGAGGTTTCTTTAAGGTCCCGACTAGAGGAAATCCTACCTGACCAACCTAGAGGAACGTCAGGCTCCTTGAGAGTCCTCAGAAGAGGTTGTAGTGTCAAGTTTTCGTAGTTAAGAAACCGTAAGTCGAAAGAAGTGTCAGGTTGAGAGTGTAGGCATGTACTGGTGACCTTTTTGGTATCGGAACTGATCTGTCTGGAACCAACCGTTTCATTACAGAGACGAAAAGTTATACGATGGATCCAACCAGTATTGAAAAGAAGGTTCCTTATTCGTAGAAAATTAAAGTACCAACGTCAGTGGTAGACGTCACTAAAACCTCGAGGGGTTTTATTTCAGACTGTGACAAAGGTGACCAAGGGGTAGATAAACGGTACTTCACTACCCTGGTCTACGGTACTAGAAGCAAAAGACTTATAACTCGAAATTCAGTTGAAAAAGTGAGAGGAGAAAGTGAAAGTAGTTCTCCGAAAAATAAAGGAGAAGTGAAAGAAGGTATTCCCACCACAGTAGACGTATAGACTCCAATAACTATAAAGAGGGTCGTTAGAACTAAGGTCGAACACGAAGGAGGTCGGGTCTCAAAGAGTACTACATGAGACGTATATTCAATTTATTCGTCCCACTGTTATATGTCGGAACTTCAATATATTACTATTTTTCAGTCAGGTGGTTTTTCTACACCGTTAGGATTTATATATAATGGTATGTTCTTTGACGTCTTTTACTATCTTAACTTTCCTCTTAATCTGTTTATGTACTAATATCCATCCCTGATTTTGTGGGGAGAGAGTCATTGATTATCTTGTCGAGATGTCTTTTATACATTCCCATATCTTCTTGAGTTGTTATAGTAATTTGGTGGTCCCAAATTGACTGTAAAATGTTTTATGCAATAAGTTGTCACGTTATATTAAAAAAAGGGTTACCGGTACCTTACCAGTTGTTCTATTTGGTAGAGGACCCGGTATTTTGTTTACTGTTGTTCAAATTTTATGAACTTCGATACCTTACACAAAAATTTTAGTGTCACCTTGGTTTGATCTTTAGTCCTTATCTTTCTATGATCTTTTTATGGATTTACAAACCTTTTGTTGTTGTTCTTCTTTTTGGTGAAGATGTATTAGAAAGCCAGTTTTCATTAAGGGTTCCTTTAAAATTTTTTATACAATTTGATTTACTCTTATGGTGTATATTTTTAAACACCCTTTGTCGACTTCACACTTTCGCTTTAAATATCGTGCTTCATGACTGTCACATTTTCGCCTTTCAGAGTTTAGTTATTTGATTAGAGGGTAGATCTGTTAGATCTTTTTATTCTCGTTTTATTTCGGTTTCGTTCGTCCTCCTTCCTTCATTATACACTTTCTGGTTTTAGGTCACTTTAAGTTTTGCCATGGCGTTATCACTGTTAAGTATTTCATTTTTCAATCAAGTAACATTTCCAGTTATGTTAACTGTTCGTAAATATTTCTGACTGTTTCTATCTCTCTTCTGTGGTTACAGTCCTTATTTTGTACTCTACATTGACGTTTGGAACGTATGTGGATTCTTACTATTACACACTTTCAAAATCAGCGAGTCAACACAGGTTGAGAAACGCTGAGGTACCTGATATCGGACCTTTAGAGGAGTCAGGTACCTTAAGAGGTCCGTTCTTAGAACCTCACCCATCGGTAAGGGAAAAGGTCCTCTAGAAGGACTGGGTCCCTAGCTTGGGTCTAGAGGACATAACGTCCGTCTAAGAAATGGTAGACTCAGTGCCCCTTCGGGTTCTTACTATTCCCTTAGGATATTTGTTGAGATGTGTATACTTTACCTATTGAAAGTCTTTTACCTAGTGAAGGAACTTTTCGTGTTTCACAGTATCGAGTGGATTACATTAATATCGATACTTCCGTTCACTTAAGTATTAAAGTTTTAAACGTTTTTTCTTTGGAGGTCCGTCTCTAAGAAAGTGATCTTTGAAAATAGTTTACAAACGTCTTCTTACCTGTGGTTAAATGTGTTAGAGTCTTTCTTCCTCCCCTTCCTTATGAAAGATTAAACAAAATACTTCGATCATAACGAGACTATGTTTTTGGTCATAGCTTTTTTTTTTTTTTTTGGGTTTGTTTAGATGTCCAGTACTTATATCCGTGTTTCAAAGAGTCCTTTTATAATTGTTTGTCTGAATTCATTTCATATTTTCCTTAATATATGTAGTTCTAGTTCACTTCAGATAAGGTCCCTACGATCCAACCGAGTTATAATCTTTTAGTTAGTTACATTAAGTGGTATAATTGTCCGATTTATTATTTTCAGTATATTAGTATAGTTAGTTATCTCTTTTTCGTAGACTGTTTTAAGTTGTGTAAAAGTACGTTTTTTAAAGGTCTTCTTATCCTTATCGTCTCTTGAAGGAATTGAACTATTTCTTGCGGATGTTTTTCTAACTTACGAAAGGGGGATTTATGACCCTCGTTCCGTTCCTATAGACTAAGTTGTATTTAGAATCCAGATCGGTTTCCCAAGAAACCGAGCTAAGGTTTTCGTATCGATATTTTCGGGTACACGGGAAAGCACACTTATTGGTATGTTATTGTTCGACACCATGAAAGTATTGTACCTCAAGATAAACAACAACAAATCAACGATTCAACACAGACTGAGACGTTAGGGTACCTCACATTGGGTGATCTGAGGAGATAGACTCCCTAAAGACTCCGTTCTTATGACCTTAGTCAACGATAATGGAAGAGGTCCCCTAGAAGGGCTGGATCCCTAACTTGAGGTCAGAGGACGAAATGTCCGTCTAAGAAATGGTGACTGAGTGGTCTCTTCGGGGTATTGTGATCTTACGGTTCGATATTTTAAGACTTTACACATCTTTACTTTACTAGGAACTGTAAGAAGAAGTTTTGAAAGTTAATTTTTTACGTCTTTTATTTTAACACCATTTTAGAACCATCAATAGTTTAATCGTATACTCACATCTCCCTAAGTAGTATGTTAAGAAAGACGAAGAGTCGTGAATACTCTCAAAAGTGTGTTCTTTTTACCATTTATCATTTTACACCTCCTAAATCGAGTGTAATTTCTGGGTGCTTAATGCATTGACACGTAGACCCATATTCACTACTACGACTTACAGTTTCAGTAAAAATACGATGTGTAGAGTTTCGTGTAAACCTACAACAGACCCATACTATTAGTATTGACACCAACAAATATAAAGACCTTAAATTACCTAATTTCCTCTGTTTACTTCTCGAGTTCTATATACGAAGAGAAAATACACAAGTCGAGGACTCTAATATTCATTTTAATTTATCCATATACAATTTTGAGTACTACGAAATTAATGATAATACAGAACTATCATGTAATTATTGTAATTTAAGTACAGAATTAATGACCACGACGGTACATTCGTCGTTTCCTACAAAATCTTTATCGTGACGAACAATAAAGGTGAAGATTTATAAGTAAAGTAAGGACGGAAGGAGACCAAAGGACGACTAAATGTGTCGACGGTTGGGTCCTAAAAGTTACGGTATACTTGCAACTTTATACAATTTGATAAGTTAGACAAGAAATTAAATTAATCTACTTTAAGATTGATGTTATCTTCCTACTCAAATTAAAAGAGGGAAGACCGTAGATTTTCTCTTAGAACAGAACCCTGAGACGTTTGTCTCTTGAGTGAACATAAGACGAAACATTAATGACACATGAAACCCCTGTTCGACCGGATATACACTTTCACGTTCAGACTAGTCGACAGACTTATTCTAAATGTGGTAAAACAACTTGTAGTACTCCGTGGTCCCGGAAGAATAATCGTCGTTAATGGACAATAGACCCTAGACTCGAGACCCATTGGTAAGGTCGAGCAACTGGAACGCAGATTCGCAAAGAAGGACTTCCAGTAGAGTTGTGGAGTTATTAGTGTAGTGTGGACCTCGATATCAAAGTCGGTAGGAAGAGAGTCTACTGATTAGAAACCGAAGGATTAAGTACCTGACTCAGGGGAATTGGGGTGTAAACTTGTTAAATAGTAGTCAGTCTTAGAACCTAGATGGGATACAGAAAAGTAACAGAAAGTAGGGAAGTCTGTCTCCCAAAGAAACGACAGATCCGTCAAATCTGAAGTACTTGGTAGTGACATTAATAGAGTAAAGGGAGAGAGGTCGGACAAAATTAGTGAAACTACGAGGAAGGAATCAACTTGTCTCGAGACACATTAAGACGAGGAGATTACGATGTAGGGCTATACCAACCTCTTCTATCGGTGTTACTTACTTGAACGTAATTTAATACTAGTGTTCAGAATTTAGAATCGGAAGACGTCGTTAAACTTTGAAGGGATTACATGCGAGGTTGAATCTTGTAATATTCAAGAGAGAGGAACTTAGAAGTTGTAAGGAAAGAGGTAAAAGATGAGAGTTCAATATTGCAAAAGGGTTAGTTGTTTTAAGGTTTATAAAAAAACTACAATCCGTAAGAAGGTTTGAGGGCCTTGTGTATCCACTTGTCTTGTCAGTATAAGGAAAAAGTATCTAGAACATAGATTCTTTCTTTTACTTGTTATCTGTACTATTCAATATGTCGCTGAATTTTCATAACAGTCCCTCCCCTTGTAAAGGGGAAGACAGGAAGAACTAAAGAACACCGACCTGATTATTGTTTTGATTGTGTCCTGTCTAATTATCCTCTTGTTAAAATTAAGTACGTGTACCTCCAGAGAATCTTTATCCTGAATACTTCACCAGCTTCGTCCGTCGAAAATATGAAAATTCCGTTTCTTCGTTATGTAAATACTCCTTAACTGTCCTGTTTTTCTTTTTTTTTGAACCCAAAACTCACGAGTTAATCACTTCTTAGATTGGTCTCAAACCCGAACCCAATCGTTTCATTAGTTCGTAGTATCTGAACAAATAAATCTGAAGAGTCGGTTTAAGGGATAGAGACCTCTATTTTCACGAACAGAAAGAGGTCTAAGTCTCTTCTTACTCTCTAATCAAAGACGAAAGTCCCTCTGTCTCTCTTCCGAGTCTCGTAGGGAGAAGTAACCGGTAAAGAATTCATTGAAATCGAGTTTTATTACTTATACGGTAACCTCGTATAAAACCCCACCGGAGGAGACTTGGGTTCTTATATTATATAAATAGATCAGGGTACCAAAATTCATCATTGATTACCGTGGATTTAAATATAGACGTTAAGTTTAAAGAGGGAATTCGAGGTTTAAGTATATATATATATATTATAGTAGGGGTTGTAATGACGAAACTATAGGTTTCGTACTGAATTTTATTTGAAAAAGTTTTGTCTAAAAAACGATTATTCTACAAGTACCGTGTTAGTCTTATATCATATTGAGACGTATATAAATCCTTTTTGCTTACACTGTTCTGAAGGGACCACCACGTTACCAATTCTGAGACGTGAGAGTTATGTGTCCCGTGTCCAAGTTAAGGACCTACTCCTTGATTCCAGGGTGTACAGTGTCGTGCCGGTTTTGTTTGTTTGTTTGTTTGTTTGTTTTTGGGGTAGTTATTTGTACACACTTAACTTTGGAAACCACAACCATGTAGTGTGTTCATAAGAGTCTCAGAGAACTGAAACACATAAACGTTCTTTGAGTCTAAGTATGGGTGAGGTCGGTAACGGTACCCTCTAAGTGACAGACACCCGATCCTCTACGACGATGAGGGTCTCGGGAACCGGTGAGGGTAAATAAGACTGAA
The DNA here is from genome assembly GCA_006410555.1 of Capra ibex. Lineage (NCBI taxonomy): Eukaryota > Metazoa > Chordata > Mammalia > Artiodactyla > Bovidae > Capra > Capra ibex. The sequence continues at coordinate 51,670,208 of SJYO01048061.1, read as the reverse complement.
CCTACATTACTGTGCAATGTCCCAGGTCGAAGGACTCGTCTAACACTTCCCGACCTACTATGTTTGAGTCTTCATGTCTCATTAATAGAAGGAAACCCCGGTCGAAACTATTTACCGTCTCTCCCCAAGTTTCCCCTGATTCATCTGTTTAAGGAATAGGAAGGAGGAATATTACCAAACAAAGGTCCGTCAGGAATACCTCTACGGGGTACATTGATTAGAGAACAGACGGATGGACGAGTCAGTGAATCAGTACAGACTGAGAAACGTTGGGGTACCTGACATCGGGGCTCCCGAAGAGACAGGTACCCTAAAAGGTCCGTTGTTATGACCTTACCCAACAGTTAAGAAAGGGGTCCGCTAGAAGGACTGGGTCCCTAACTTTGACACAGAGGACGTAACCGTCCGTCTAAGAGATGGTGACTCGATGGACACTTCGGTATTAACTCGAGAATCGACTCTCATTTCTCGTCTACGGAGACTACCAACTGACCGACACAGAAATACGAATGACACTTCGTCCTTGAGCTCGTCCTCGTGTAGTGCAACACAACGAAGATTAGGAAAGTTCGGGGTAAAGCATAAAAGGAGGGAGATAAGGAACCCCAACGTGGAGGAATTATTTTTTTTTTTGTAAAAACTCTATAACTTACGAGATAAATGAATTCAATCGTATTCATAGTGTACCAATTTTAAACCTTAACTTGTCACACAATTTTTAAATTGTGGAACAAAATGTTTGGTTCCGCGTTTGGTTCTGTGTCTCTTTGATGTACTAAATGGGTTTCCGTCTCTCAAATCAAAGACCGTTTACTCTCGAAATAAAGAACAAGGTCATCCTTTTCGATTAAAGTGATCTCGTACTTGAACCTCTTGAGAACTCTATGTATTTGTCAAACCTATCATATTGAAAGGATAAGAGATGTCTTAATAGTCTTTCGGTTAGAGGGTAGTCGATCGTTGTACTAGTAATATACAAATCTAAAACACGTAACTCTACTCTGGGTCTAGAACTAAGTTAATTTAGTCAATAAAGTATAGGTTTCGTTTAAAAAGTTATGAACAAGTCCATTGATACACATATATCTTAAATTGAGTAGAAATATTTTCTAACGAAAACTTTTACAACTTACGAGACGATAAAGAAAAGATGATTAGACTTTCACAACTCCCCTTTTTTATGCGTGGTTTCAGAAGAAATAAGTATAAATAACTCGGTTTCTTGTAAATATACGTGTTAAAATACATTTAATTGCAGACCCAAAAAGTTCTAGATAAAACTTTATACACACATATCAGTCGTCAGAACATTAGGTTTAATAAACCAAAATGAATCTATTATATATAACAGTTTCCCTGTTGTTTTCGGTCATAGTTGTGTGTTTACAAATGAAAGATCAAAGTATGTGATATCTTTCTTATTTTACATTAGTTATCGTAATTACAGATTTATTTACCCGAATCCATATGTTTCGAAATGTTTATGTTTATGTTATGACTCAACGAATAGATCTGGGGAATTCCGTGGAGACAACTACGAAAACTTGACACCACAACCTCTTCTGAGAACTCTCAGGGAACCTGACGTTCCTCTAGGTTGGTCAGGCAAGATTTCCTCTAGTCGGGAACCACAAGAAACCTTCCTGACTACGATTTCGACTTTGAGGTCATGAAACCGGTGGAGTACACTACTCAACTGAGTGACCTTTTCTGAGACTACGACCCTCCCTAACCCCCGTCCTCCTCTTCCCCTGTTGTCTCCTACTCTACCGACCTACCGTAGTGGTTGAGCTACCTGTACTCAAACTCACTTGAGGCCCTCTACCATTACCTGTCCCTCCAGACCGCACGACGTTAAGTACCCCAGTGTTTATCAACCTGTGCTGACTCACTGACTAGACTAGAGAGACGACTCGGTATACGTATCTTTACCTTTATAGAAGATCAGTTTTACCATAGTCCCTTGTTAAAATCGGTCCCCATGGTGAAATTCTCATCACTGGAACTCTTCATCCGAGTTCTAAAAGTTAAACTTTTACGTCAAATCTCTTTTCAACTCTACGAATTTTATTTTCTTTACACTAATTATGGTCATAATATGGGTTCAACAGGTTTCTACCCTACCTGTCGAGATATCTAGACTCTCTACCGAACTGATCTACAGTTACCTATTAATTAACTATTACTACAATACCACCACCACCAAATAAACGATTCAACACAGACTGAGTACACTGGGGTACCTGACATCGGGTGGTTCGACGAGGTAGGTACCCTAAGAGGTCCGTTCTTATAACCTCACCCAACGGTAAAGGAAGAGGTCCCAAGAAGGACTGGGTCACTAACTTACACCCAGAGGACGTAACGTCTGTCTAAGAATTGATTGACTCGATGTTCCCTTCAGGTTTCTACAATATCTCCTTTAAATTTGCAACTAGTTACCTAATCTGACTATAAAAGAAGGTTAGAACTAAAAATGAAGGTGGTTCTCTAAGCAAGAAAGTGGACGTCTATATAGTAATATATAAGTCAGTAGTATTAGTTGTTTATCATTGGTTGTCATTATATTATCCTGCAGATTCACAAATATTACGTAAAATGGATGTGAAGTAAAAGTATCACTGAATACTAGTCAATTAATAAGAACTACAATCGTAGTTTCAAAAATTTGTAGATATTAAAATCTCTTTTTGAACTTAAGATTTTAATTTTACGACCTCATCCATGAAAAGACCACCAGATCACCAATTCTGAAGTAGAAGATTACGTCCCCCACGTCGAAGATGGGGACCAGTCCCTCGATTCTAGAGTGTATAAAACACCGGTTTTTTGGTTTTGTATTTTGTCTTTGTTATAACATTGTTTAAGTTATTTCTGAAATTTTTACTTGTTTTTTGACGACTTTCTGTAAAGATTTATTAAAATGAATAAATTTATAAATAAAAATAAAATTTGTATAAATATAAGACTTAAACTACGAAAATCATATACTTCATGAATCCTCAGGTCTAGACGACAGTCAACTAAGAGGACTGATACTGAATACCAAACACAAAAAAAAGAAAAACTCGTAAACAAAATATTAAACTTCTATATTTAAAATTCACAAATACAAATTGAGTATAACCCACCCGTAGTAACCACCTACAGGACACACCGAATTCAACCCCATCCTCTAGAGAGAGGAATTTACAAGATCAAAACGAAGAAAGGTCTACAGAGTTTCTACAAAGGATGGTTTCTATTGAAAATTGAAAATTTGTAAAGAACCAAACCGTAGAAGATCCCATTCAGACTCGGACTTGTGGTATACGTCTTTGGGGGCCTTTAGTTTTAGTGAAATAACACTTGTAGGGGGGTTTGTCATTTCTATTACCCTTATTTATTTTAAAATAGTAACTACTTTGATCTTCTATAGACAAAGAGGTTTGATGATTACACTTATAATTGTCCCCTTGTCTTTTATGAATCTCTCATACAGACGTCTCTGTCTCTATTCCAGGTTGTTCCTTTTGTACAAATAAATTTCAGTCATCTTTTATTTATTGATGAATGAACCTTACTTCTCTTTTCTTACGTGTTTGACTTTCAGACAAAGAATCTTGGTAAAAACCTTGGTTGGTTTATTGTTCCTTACGTCATAACTTATTTCTGTGAGTCTGTACGGTAAATCGTCTTTCGTTAAACAACCATCCCGAAGGGACCACAGAGTAACCATTTCTTGGATGGACGGTATGGAGTTGTATTATTTTCGATATATACTGTTTGGGTGTCGTTTGTAATAGGAGTTACTACTTTTTGACTTTCGTAAAGGGGATTCAGTCCTTGTTCTGTTCCCACAGGCGAAAGTGACGATGATAAGTTGTATCAAGACCTTCAAAACCGGTGTCGTTAGTCTCGTCTTTTTCTTTATTTTCCTTAGGTTTAACCTTTTCTTCATTTTGAGAGTGACAAACGTCTACTGTACTAGGAGATGTATCTTTTGGGATTTCTGAGGTGGTCTTTTAATGATCTTGATTAGTTACTTATATCATTTCAACGTCCTATATTTTAGTCGTGTGTCTTTAGAGAATGTAAGGATATGTGATTATTACTCTTTCATCTTTATCTTTAATTCCTTTGTTAAGGTAAGTGGTAACGATGCTTTTCTTATTTTATGAATCCTTATATAGATGGATTTCTTTGATTTCTGGATATATCTCTTTTGATATTTTGTGACTACTTTCTTTAGTTTCTCCTGTGATTATCTACCTCTTTATATGGTACAAGTATCTAACCTTCTTAGTTTTATCACTTTTACTCCCATGATGGGTTTCGTTAGATGTCTAAGTTACGTTAGGGATAGTTCGATGGTTACCATAAAAAGTGTCTCGATCTTGTTTATTAAAGTGTTAAACATACCTTCATGTTTTTTGGATCTTATCGGTTTCGTTAGAACTCTTTCTTCTTACCTTGACCTCCTTAGTGAACGGACTGAAGTCCGAGATGATGTTTCGGTGTCAGTAGTTCTGTCATACCATGACCGTGTTTCTGTCTTTATATCTAGTTACCTTGTTTTATCTTTCGGGTCTCCATTTAGGTCTGTGGATACCTGTGGAATAGAAACTGTTTCCTCCGTTCTTATATGTTACCTCATTTCTGTTAGAGAAATTGTTCACCACGACCCTTTTGACCAGTTGGTGAACATTTTCTTACTTTGATCTAGTGAAAGATTGTGGCGTGTGTTTTTATTTGAGTTTTACCTAATTTCTAGATTTACATTCTGGTCTTTGATATTTTGAGGATCTCCTCTTGTATCCGTTTTGTGAGAGTCTGTATTTAGTGTCGTCCTAGGAGATACTAGGTGGAGGGTCTTAAGACCTTTATTTTCGTTTTTATTTGTTTACCCTAGATTAATTTTAATTTTCGAAGACGTGTTGTTTCCTTTGATATTCGTTCCACTTTTCTGTCGGAAGACTTACCCTCTTTTATTATCGTTTACTTCGTTGACTGTTTGTTGATTAGAGTTTTTATATGTTCGTTGAATACGTCGAGTTAAGGTCTTTTTATTTGCTGGGTTAGTTTTTTACCCGGTTTCTTGATTTATCTGTAAAGAGGTTTCTTCTGTATGTCTACCGATTGTTTGTGTACTTTTCTACGAGTTGTAGTGAGTAATGGTCTCTTTACGTTTGGTTCTGGTGTTACTCCATGGTAAAGTGTGGTCAGTCTTACCGACGTTAGGTTTTCAGATGTTTGTTATTTACGACCTCTCCCACACCTCTTTTCCCTTGGGAGGATGTGACAACCACCCTTACGTTTGATCATGTCGGTGATACCTCTTGTCACACCTCTAAGGAATTTTTGAACGTTTATCTTGACGGAATACTAGGTCGTTAGGGTAAAGACCCGTATGTGTGACTCCTTTGGTCTTAACCTTCTCTGCGTACATGGGGTTACAAGTAGCGTCGTGACAAATATTATCGGTCCTGTACCTTTGTTGGATCTACAGGTAGTCGTCTACTTACCTATTCTTTCGACACCATGTATATGTGTTACCTCATAATGAGTCGGTAATTTTTCTTATGTAAACTTAGTCAAGATTACTCCACCTACTTTGACCTCGGATGATATGTCTCACTTCATTCGGTCTTTCTTTTTACGGTTATGTCATATGATTGTGTATATATACCTTAAATCTTTCTACCATTACTATTGGGAGATACGCTCTGTCGTTTTCTCTGTGCTTACATATCTTGCCTGAAATCTGAGACTCCCTCTCCCACCCTACTAAACCCTCTTCCCTCTTACNTGTAACTTTGTACATATGATAGTACATTCTTTGCTTAGTGGTCAGATACAAACTATGTCCTATGTCCTACGAACCCCGACCACGTGCCCCTACTAGATCTCTCTACTATACCCCACCCTCCACCCTCTCCCCAAGTTCTAACCCTTGAGTACATGTGGGCACTACCTAAGTACAGTTACATACCGTTTCGGTTATGTCATAACATTTTATTTTATTTCATTTTTATCTTCATTTTTTTTTTTTATTTCGATGTCCTCTTTTATTTCATTTTTTTTTTTTTTTTTTTTTTTTCTTGGATGGACGGTTATGTCCTCTACGTGCAAACTAGGGACCCAACCCTTCTAGGGGACCTCCTTCCTTTACCGGTGAACGAGATCATAAGAACGGACCCTTTAGGGTACCTGTCTGCTTCAGACCGCACGTACCCCAACGTTTCTCAGTTCTGTGTTCAATCACTGATTTGTTGTCGTTAACCAACTATTTCGTCTCGTCTTTTCATCTTGAGACTTACACTCGTTGATTTAACGGTTAAAGTCAACGGACCCTTCTCAGTCTCCAATTTTCTTGATTGTGTATTTATTAAGACGTAAGTTTACTAAAATTAAGACCTCTCTATCAGAATAGTATACTTCGAGGATATTTACGGTCGTTACTCATCGTAGGAAATTTTAATGGAATAATAGTATTTTTATACTATACATCTTATTATGGGAAGTTTTTCCTCCTTTCCTTCGTTTCTGGTATTGTGTTTACTATCTTTATCTTGTGAGTGATCTTCGTTCAAAAATGACACGTCTATTTTCATTAGTAGCACCCCCCAGGGTTCTACCGCCTCCTTATCCTACCCTCTGGTGAAAGAGGGGTTGTTTAAGTAGTGTTCTAGTAAACTCACGACTCGTTGAAGGTTTTTTGGGGAAGACTTACGACCACCTTCTGTGGTCCGTGGGTCTTTCCGTCGGGTAAGAGAAGTTTTCCTCCATCCTGTTTTATATTTTCTGTTTTCCTCTCTGTTTTCTCAATCCCTGCCTCTGGACAGGACCAGTCTCTCAACACTTCCTCTTCAAAGGTTTGTCATCCTTTGGGAGAGTACCCACCCAGACACCCCTCAAAACCTTAGAGTCTCCCGTTGTACTGGCCCCCCCTTTTTTTTGTTTTGGGTGTCTTATGTACGGATTGGCGTTGACGGTCGCTTCATCGGGTCCATGAGTACGGACGGTACTCCCCGACCTGTTCCTCCGCCCCCGTCGTAGTAACCACGAATCCCATTCCTGTCCCGGACTTACGGGGTGCCTGTTATACTCCCTCGATTGGACTCTATTGTTGGTTTGACACCCAAGCGGTGTCTCCCTTTTTTTTTTTCTCTCTCTCTTTTACAAGGGCGTTTTCCGAGATTGTGCGTCGGACCAGACGAGTGTCTTGTTTCCTGACTCACTTGTGGTCTCCTCTCGTTCGACCGACGTCTGGTCGCGTAGGAGGGTGACCTCCGTCTCTCCGTCCACCCACTGTCGGTCTCGACCTTCCGTTCCCCGACGAGGTTAGAACCGAGGTTTCTGACCGTAGGAGGTGGTTTGACACTCGTCCGAGGGTCAACGATTAGTGCAAAAGGACCCTAGGACCTACCAACTGTAGACGGTCCTCCCAACGAGGGGTCTCCTCTGTGTACCGTGAGTGTCCCGGGGACCCTTTGGCTCGCCGACCTTGGTCCCTCCACTAATTCTACGTACCGGATGGACCCTGTCACGTGAGTGGTTTGTCGACCAACAGACTTGACGAACCTGGACCCTTCCTGTGTTTTGCGTACGGGTTGGCTCAGACATAGGAACGCCTCATGGGCTCTTGGACTCACCCAATCTGGACCCTTCACCTACTTTGTGTCCCGAGTGAAATCTGTCAAGAGGACGTCTCGTGGGACCTCGGACTCGTCACCTCTGGGTCCTTTGTGTGAGCGGAACTCGACCCCGTTTGGGTCACACCAGGTACGTGACCCTCGTGTGGGGTGTGTGGGGTCACTATAAACAAACGTCACAGCGGGGGAGGGGTGTTGTGTTGACTTGTTCACTCAGATTATTCACTGGTGGAAACGGGGGAGCGCAGTCACACCCTTAATCTGTGGCTTCTCTGAACGTTTGTCTCCTTCGACTTTATTTGTTCTCCCTTGGTGACACCTTCACTGTCCACGTTGTCTAATTTTAAGATATCAATTGTAACTGATTCGTAACCTCCCTCGGACATATGGAACTCTTGTTCATGTTCGACCTTGTCCTTGATAGACTTCGACTTGACTGGGGTGTAACGGGTGTTGTAGAAGTCTCTTTAAGGATCCATATAAAAATAATGATAGTGAAACATTAAAAAATTTTTTAAATTCAAGAAGTAATGAGGAAATTAAAAGTAAACATATTGGATGATCATGGAACGGTTCTTTTTTCTGGGGTGAAAATTCCGTTCAAAGTATATAAAAAAATATTAAAAACACTAACTAAAACAAAACATAAAATTATAACAAAATAACTCTCAGATTGGACATGATATTAGAGACGAAAAACCACAATAGTTAAAGCATGTAAATTCTTAGATTATAAGTCATAGGTGAAAGTGAATCCCCACACTAATGACCGAACTAACGAGAGAGGGGAAAACTGAGAGGACAAACAAGGAGTCCAGTGGAGATAGAGGAGGGAGGGGGAAGAGAAGAGATGAATTTAGACACTTAAAGAGACCCACAAGGTCTGACACCTCTCGTGAATCCCTTGACTAATGACCGATCTAACAAGAGAGGGGAAAACTGAGGGGGAGAATAGGAAGACCAGTGGAGATAGAGGGAGGAGGGAGAAGAGAAGAGGTACATTGAGACACTTGGAGAGACCCACAGGGAACGACACCTCTTAACAAAGTGGTAATTGGATCTACAAAATAGTAGAGACGACATACCTACCTCTTCAGAACTCCGATGACATTCTTATTCTGACTTTCGGTCTCCGTCCTCCGAATTGAGGTTTTGAACTCTTGTAGTCTCTTGAGGACTAAGGTCCTTTGGAATTATCCGTTCTCAAGTGGGTTTTCGGAGGTATGGATGTGACTTTGGTTCGAGACAGGTTCTCGGTTGTTCAAGGTCTCTTTCTGTGTGGTTCGATTAAGAGGTCGTTTCGTCCTTGTGTCGGGACTCGTAATTTTCTGTCCGACGGGTTTCGGTACGGTTTAGGTATCTGTGGGGTATCTGACTGTGAGTGATGACCTGCGTAACGTGAGGTCTCTCTTCTCTAGGTCGAGGTGGGTGGTCTTGTGTCTACATTCGAGGGGATTGGTTCTTTGGAACTGTTCAGTGAGTAAGTTAGGGTGGGTGTCCCTCGTCCGAGGTGTTCTTTCTCCTTGGTACTTGAAGGTCGGATGTCTTTCCCGTGAGGTTGGTGTCGTTAGATTTGTTTTACTTCTCCGTCTTTTTATAAGTCGTCCATTTCCTTGTACTATTTACGGGTGGTTTGGTTTGTTTTCTCCTCCTCTATCCCTCAGAGGGACTTTCTTCAAGTCTTATTACTATCATGTCTACTAGTTTTTAGAACCTTTGTTTTACCTCAATGTATATTTATCTGATCTCTGTTCCTAACTCTTCTACGTTCTTTACAAATTGTTCCTGGATCTTCTTTAATCTTTCTCAGTCAGTTATTACATATTACGTTATTTACTCTAGTTTCGTGAGACCTCCCTCGGTTGTCATCTTATTAACTCCATCTTCTGTCCTATTCACTCTACCTTCTATCTTATCTTCTTTATTTACTTCGTCTCTCCTTTTATCTTTTTTTCTTAATTTTCTTTACTCCTGTTGGAGTCTCTGGAGACCCTGTTACAATTTGTGGGGTTGTAAGTTTAGTATCCTCAGGGTCTTCTTCTTCTGTTTTTCTTTTCGGTACTCTTTTATGAACTCCTCTATTATCGACTTTTGAAGGGATTTTACCTCTTCCTTTATCTGTGGGTTCAGGTTCTTTGGGTCTCTCAGGGTTTGTCCTATTTGGGTTCCACTTTGTAGGGTTCTGTGGATAATTAGTTTGATTACTCTAATTTGTGTTTGTCGTTTATAATTTTCGTGGTTCCCTTTTCGTTGTTTATTGTGTGTTTCCCTAAGGTTATTCTTTTTGTCGACTAGAAAGTTATCTTTGAGAAGTCCGGTCTTCCTTACCGTCCTGTATAAATTCACTACTTTCTCTTTTTGGATGTTGGGTCTAATGATATGGGTCGTTCCTAAAGTAAGTTTATACTTCCTCTTTAGTTTTCGAAATGTCTGTTCGTTTTCGACTCTCTTAAGTCGTAGTGGTATGGTTGAGAAGTTGTTTACGATTTCCTAGAAGAGATCGGTCCTTTGTGTCTTTTCCAAATATTTGAGCTTGGGTTTTTTCGTTTCATTTATCGTTGTCCTAGTATGAATAGTTATTAATGGAATTTACATTTGTCCAACTTACGAGGTTGGTTTTCTGTTTCTGACCGACTTTCCTATGTTTTTGTTCTGGGGATGTGTACGACAGATGTTTTCTGGGTGGAGTTTTGTTCCCTGTGTATGTCTGACTTTCACTTCCCGACCTTTTTCTATAAAGTGTGTTTACTTCTGGTTTTCTTTCGTCCTCGTCGTTATGAGTATATCCTATTTTATCTGAAACTTTATTTCAGACACCTTTCTCTGTTTCTTTCTATGATGTATTACTAGTTTCCTAGTTAGGTTCTTCTTCTATATTGTTAATATTTGTATATAGGTGGGTTGTAACCTTGTAGAGTTATGTATTCCGTTTACGATTGTTCTTACTTTCCCCTTTAATTGTCATTGTGTTATTATCACCTTCTGAAATTATGGGGTGAGTGTGGATACCTATCTAATTGGTTTGTCTTTTATTCGTTCCTTTGTGTTCGAAATTTACTATTTTACCTGATCAATCCGAATGAACTATAGATATCCTGTAAAGTGTGGTTTTGTTACTTAAAGTGGAAAAAATGTTCACGTGTGTCTTGTGCGAGGTCCTATCTAGTGCAGGACCTGGTATTTAGATGGGAGCCATTTAAAATTTTTTGGACTTTGATAAAGTTGGTAGAAAAGACTAGTGTTACGTCATTCTAATCTACAGTTGATGTCCTTCTTTCAACCCGAAGGGACCACTGGGTACCACTGAGTCTACCATTTCGTAGACAGACGTTACACCCTGTGGACCCAAACTGGGAACCCAACCCTTCTAGGGGACCTCTTCCTACACCGTCGGGTGAGGTCATGAGAACGGACCTTTTAGGGTACCTGTCTCCTCGGACCATCCAATGTCAGGTACCCCAACGTTTCTCAGTCTGTACTGACTCGTTGAAGTGAAAGAAAGAAAGTGTCCTTCTTTTACTAATTTTCATGTTTGTATACCTCGATTTGTTGTACGAAGACTTATTGATTGTTTAGTGTCTTCTTTAGTTTCTCCTTTAGTTTTATATGTGTCTTTGTTTATTTTTACTTTTGTGTTGTTGGGGTTTGAATACCCTAAGTCATTTTCGTCACGATTCCCTTTCAAAGTATCGTTACGTTTGAATGGAGTTCTTTGTTCTCTTTGTAGTTTGTTTATTGGATTGAAATGTGGATTTCGTTTATCTTTTCCTTCTTTACTTCTTGGAGTCCCAATCATCTTCCTTTCTTTACTATTTTTAATCCCGTCTTTATGTACTTTTTCTTTGTTTCCTCTGATATCGTTTTCAGTTGTTTTGATTTTCGAACAAGAAACTCTTCTATTTACTTTATCTGTTTAGTAATCGGTCTGAGTAGTTCTTTTTTCCCTCTTCTTAGTTAAGTTGTTTTAATCTTTACTTTTACCTCTTTAGTATTGTCTGTTGTGTCTTTATGTTTCCTAGTATTCTCTGATGATAGTCGTTGGTATACGGTTATTTTACCTGTTGAATCTTCTTTAACTACTTAAGATCTTTTCATATTGGAAGGTTTTGAATTGGTCCTTCTTTATCTTTTAGAATTGTCTGGGTAGTGTTTGTATCTTTAACTTTGACCTTAATTTTTAGAAGGTAGTTTGTTTTTGGGTCCTGGTCTACTGAAGTGTCCACTTAAGATTGTTTTTAAATCTTTTCTCGATTGTGGATAGGATGAGTTTGACAACGTCTTTTAACGTCTCCTTCCATTTGTGGGTTTAAGTAAGAGACTCCGGTGTTAGTGGGATTATGGATTTGGTCTGTTTCTACGGTGTTTTTTTCTTTTGATGTCCGGTTATAGTGACTACTTGTATCTACGTTTTTAGGAGTTGTTTTAAGATCGTTTGTCTTAGGTTGTCGTATAATTTTTCTAGTTTGTAGTACTGGTTCACCCGAAATAGAGTCCCTACACTCCTAAGAAGTTATAAACGTTTAGTTAGTTACACTATGTGGTATAATTTTTTAATTTTCTATTTTTGACATACTAATAGAGTTATCTACTTCTCTTTCGGAAACTGTTTTAAGTTAAGGGTAAATACTATTTTTAAAAGGTCTTTTGTCGTTTTCTTCCTTGTATGGAGTTGTATTATTTTCGGTATACACTATTTGGGTGTCGTTTGAAATAGGAGTTACCGTTTTTTAACTTTCGTAAAGGTGATTTTAATCCTTGTTCTGTTCCCATGGGTGAGAGTGATGATGATAAGTTGTATCAAAACCTTCAAATCGGTGTCTCTTCTTTTTCTTTATTTTCCTTAGGTCTAACCTTTTCTTCTTCATTTTGAGAGAGAAAAACGTCTACTGTACTAGGAGATGTATCTTTTGGGATTTCTGTGGTGTCTTTTAAAGATCTCGATTAGTTACTTATATCATTTCAACGTCCTATATTTTAATTATGTGTCTTTAAGGAACGTAAGGTTATGTGATTGTTACTCTTCTGTCTTTCTCTTTAATTTCTTTGTTAGTGTAAGTGGTAACACTGTTTTTCTTATTTTATGAATCCTTATTTAGATGGATTTTTTTGTTTTCTGGGTATATATATTGATATTTTGTGACTACTTTCTTTAGTTTCTACTGTGTTTATCTACCTCTTTATATAGTACAAGAACCTAACCTTCTTAGTTATATCACTTTTACTCATAAGATGGGTTTCGTTGGATGTTTAAATACGTTAGGAATAGTTCGATGGTTGTCGTAAAAAGTATCTTGATCTTAAACATACCTTTATGTTTTTTGGAGCTTATTGGTTTCATAAGAACTCTTTCTTCTTACCTTGACCTCCTCAGTTGGACGGACTGAAGTCCGATATGATGTTCAGATATCAGTAGTTCTGTCATACCATGATCGTGTTTCTGTCTTTATATCTAGTTACCTAGTTTTATCTTTCGGGTCTCTATTTAGGTACGTGGATACCTATGGGATAGAAACTGTTTCCTCCGTTTTTATATGTTACCTCTTTTGTGTTAGAGAAATTATTCACCAAGACCCTTTTACCCAGTTGGTGAACATTTTCTTACTTTGATCTAGTGAACGATTGTGGTATGTGTTTTTATTTGAGTTTTACCAAATTTATAGATTTACATTCTAGTCTTTGATATTTTTAGGATCTCCTTTTGTATCCGTTTTGTGAGACTGTATTTAGTGTTCTTGAAGATTCTGAGTGGAGGGTTTCATTACCTTTATTTTCGTTTTTATTTGTTTACCCTGGATTAATTTGAATTTTCGAAAACGTGTTGTTTCCTTTGATATTCGTTCCACTTTGGGAAGTCTTAACCTCTTTTATTGTCATTTAATTCGTTGACTGTTTCTTAATTAGAGTTTTAAATATATTCGTCGAGTACGTTGAGTTATGGTCTTTTTATTTGCTGGGTTAGTTTTTTACCCGGTTTCTTGATTTGTTTGTAAAGAGGTTTCTTCTGTACGTCTACCGATTGTTTATGTACTTTTCTACAAGTTGTAGTGAGTAATGGTTTCTTTACGTTTAGTTTTAGTGTTACTCCAGGGTAGAATACGGTCAGTCTTGCCGACGGTAGTTTTTCAGATGTTTGTTATTTACGACCTCTCCCACACCCCATTTCCCTTGGGAGAATGTGACAACCACCCTTACGTTTGATCATATCGGTGACACCTCTTCTCACACCTCTAAGGAAATTTTTGACCTTTATCTTGACGGTATACTGGGTCGTTAGGGTGACGACCCGTATGTGTGGCTCCTTTGGTCTTTACTTTCTCTGTGTACATGAGGTTTCAAGTAACGTCGTGACAAACGTTATCGATCCCGTACCTTCGTTGGATCTACAGGTATTATTTAGTTTAGTAAGTTGATTATTTACTGACTTCCTATATTTATGTGTAAAGAGGTTTCTTCTATATATCGACTGGTTATTTGTACATTTTTCTACTAGTTGTAACAATTAGTAATTCGTATATGTCTAGTTTTATTTTCTATGATGAAGTGTGTCTGATCCTACCACTTTTTGTTAGTTTGTTTGTTTTTTCGTCGGTTATTTTTCATGACTATTCCTCCATCTAATTAACCTTGAGACTATGTAACGACCACCCTTATGTTTTATCATATCGGTGAAACCTTTTGTCATACCGTCAAAGAATCTACCAATTCAAATCTTAATACTATGTCGAGACGGTAAGGTGAGAACCTATTGTGTGGCTTCTTTTGTCTTCATTTTGTGTGTTTTTAAAAATGTCCTTACAAAGTCAAGTCAAGTCAAGTCAGCGAGTCAGCAAAGACTGAGAAACGCTGAGGTATTTAGCGTCGTACGGTCTGGAGGGACAGGTAGTGGTTGAGGACTTCAAGTGAGTCTGAGCGCAGGTAGCTCAGTCACTACGATAGGTCGGTAGAGTATGAGCCAGCAGGGGAAGAAGAGGACGGGGGTTAGGGAGGGTCGTAGTCTCAGAAAAGGTTACTCAGTTGAGAAGAGTACTCCACCGGTTTCATGACCTCAAAGTCGAAATCGTGGTAAGGAAGGTTTCTTTACGGTCCCGACTAGAGGAAGTCTTACCTGACCAACCTGGAGGAACGTCAGGTTCCCTGAGAGTTCTCAGAAGAGGTTGTGGTGTCAAGTTTTCGTAGTTAAGAAGTCACGAGTCGGAAGTGTCAGGTCAAGAGTGTAGGTATGTACTGATGACCTTTTTGGTATCGGAACTGATCTACCTGGAATCAACCGTTTCATTACAGAGACGAAAACTTATATGATAGATCCATCCAGTATTGAAAAGAAGGTGTCTCATTTACAGAAAATTAAAGTACCGACGTTAGTGGTAGACGTCACTAAACCCTCGGGGGGGGGTTTTTTCAGACTGTGACAAAGGTGACAAAGGGGTAGATAAAGGGTACTTCACTACCCTGGCCTACGGTACTAGAAGCAAAAGACTTACAACTCGAAATTCGGTTGAAAAAGTGAGAGGTGAAAGTGAAAGTAGGTCTCCGAAAAATCAAGGAGAAGTGAGAGACGGTATTCCCACCACAGTAGACGTATAGACTCCAGTCCTTACAAATGTCGTCGTAAAAAGTATTATCCGTCTGACGTTTATTTTGGATTTACAAGTAGTGAACTACTGTTTTACATCTCATAGGTATTTTTACATACAATAAGTTGTTATTTTTACGTACTTATCATTATGTACATTCCTGTATCTACTTAGGACTTTTATAATACGAATCATTTTCTTCGGTCAGTATTTTCTCGTGTATGACATATCGGATGAATACACTTTACAAGTCTATCCGTTTATATTTCTCTCTCTTATCTAATTAGTAACAGACCCCGACACCCGTAACTCCCGATTACCCCTTACTGACGATTATACAAGGTCCTAAAGACAACTCCCATGGATTTCGTAAAATTTTGACTACATATAAGACCCTTGGGATGAATTAAGTGACACCACTAGGTTTACTATTCCTTCAGGTTTTCCTCCGTCCCACCCCGCCCCCGCCACCTGTGTATACATATACATACCGACTAAGTGAAACGACAGTTCATCTTTGATTATATTGTAACATTTCGGGGTTATAGTGACACCTGCCACTAACATCGGTACTTAAAGTTTTTGAACGAGGGACCTTTATTTCGATACTGTTTAGATCTGTCGTATAACTTTTCTTCTTTATAATAAAACACCTGTCTCTAGGTTTATCGGTTTCGATACCAAAAAGATCATCAGTACATGATCTACATCTCTACACTCTCGATCTGGTATTTCTTCCCACTCTCGGTTTCCTATCTCTTATCTCTTCTTATCTCGGAAAGTTTGACACCACAACCTCTTCTGAAAACTCTCAGGGAACCTATCGTTCCTCTAGTTTTGTCAGTTAGGATTTCCTTTAGTTGGGACTTACAAGTAACCTTCCTGACTACGACTTCGACTTCGAGGTTATGAAACCGGTGGACTACACTTCTCGACTGAGGAATCTTTTCTACGACTACGACCCTTTCTAATTTCCGTCCTCCTCTTCCCCTACTATCTCCTACTCAACCAACCTACGGTAGTGACTGAGTTATCCGTACTCAAACTCGTTCGAGACCCTCTACTACTTCCTGACCCTTCGGACCGTAGGACGTCAGGTATCCCGACGTTTCTCAGTCTGTGTATACTCGTTAACTTGTTGTTATTGTTTTGTTAATATAAAGTTAATTTTAATTAATTTTTCATTTTTCCTTTTGAGTACACTTATATGATTTTGAGTTATTCAGCATGTAAAATTTACCCATTTAACATACCATACACTTACTGTCGTGTAATTTTGATATTTTTATAGAACCCTTCGATTACAATTTAGAAAATCCGAACAAAATATATTTTAAATTCTTTTTCAAAAACAAAAAAAAATTCTCTTTCCTCTTTTATCATACTCAAAGATTTGAATTTTGACGGTTCTTAAATTTTATATACGATGTTTACATTTTATACTAGTCATGTCAGTGAGACTGTCATAGAAGTGGACCTTATTAAATCAAAAGTTTATAAATGTGTAAAAAATTTTTTACGTTCTCTCACCTTAGTCATACACCTTTGTGAAATTTGAGAAATCTCTTAAGGATAGTGTATTTAGAAGGTGTTATAAGTCAGGGTTCATTGACAAAGTCTTTTTTTGGAAACTTTCACAAAGACAATACTATTAAAGGTCATCTTTCAATTCAAGATTAGGTAGTTCAAATATCACAAATATATTAATTTTATATCTACTAACGAGACTCTCTGATCGTGTAAAGACTCCAAACTCTTTGTTATTCTTTACACTGTAATATTATGTAGACACAAAATTTTACACATGATTCACTTTTATGTAATTATAAAAATTGACCTTTACATAATTAATGAGAAACTGTAACATCACCGTTTTTGTTAATCTGAGAATTGATTTTCCTTAAACTTTCCATTAAAATCGACTTTAACTTTATAATTTATATTTATTTATATGACACTTCAGTTTACTTACGGGACGTTTCACCCTTCGACGGGATATCGTGTCCCTCGAGTTAAGTTACGGGACACTACTGGATCTCCCCGCCCTACCCGTCCACCCTCCCTCCGAGTCCTTCCTCCCCTATATACATACAAATATTGACTAAGTGCTACAACAAGTCGTCTTTGATTGTTTTGTAACGCTTCGTTAATGTAAGATTAAAAATTTTACATAGAACTTAATGGGAACACCTGGATTACATTAGTGTTCACAGAAATTTTCTACCTTCTTCCTTCGTCTTCTTACTCATTACTTTACACGACAGAAGGATCTGGGAACCTTCCTTACGTCGGACGAATGTGGAACTAAAATCGAGTTACTCTGGGTAAACCCTGAAGAGGTCTTGACAATCTTCCGTTACCGTGGGGTGAGGTCATGCGAACGGACCTTTTAGGGTACCTGCCTCCTCGGACCACCCGACGGCAGATACCCCAGCGTGTCTCAGTCTGTGCTGACTACGCTGAATCGTCGTCGTCGTCGTCGTCGTCTTGACAACCTCTTATTTGAACGTAACAAAATTCGATGTCCTAATATCCTTGAACAACTCGTTACTATCCTTTAATTATGTCTATCGTTCACTTTGACTGATACATATGAGGTTGAAGGTGAGGGAAGGAAAGTGGAACTTACGTATCATTAAAGACTAGTTTTGAATGGTTAGGTCGAACCATAGAGGTCCTAGATCGTACCACGGGTCTTATGTCATCTGTGAACCTTCTATGAACAACTTAGTTTATGTACTTACTTTCCGATGAAAATCAACAGGTCCAAATAAAAAAGGATAATGTATTCAAAAAATACTAGAGTGTGAACCTTAACTGTCACTAAAAAAAACCTGTCTGTTTTGTCTTACCGATTAACCCTCCGAAGTACAATCATTAGTCTATAAATTCACCTATAGGTAATCGTCAAGTGAAGGGACGACAAAAAGAAGGTAAACTCCTGTTTTAAATACAGAACATTTAGTGAGGTCAACGGTAAAATTTTCTGAGATTATCTTACTTACGTAGGATCTTGTATTCGGAATTTTTATATCAGACTTTGGTTTCGGACACTTTTGGACGTCTTTCTGACTCGTTTTTTGGGTTCCCCGAGAGTAAACCTCAATCTTTGGAGTTGTAAAAGAAAAAGGAAAGAGGTGGTTCGACAAGTAAAGATTGAATTACCAAAAGTCAATCATGATGAATATTAGTATATAGACGTCCCTGGGGAGGGAGGATGTTAGTGTTACTTTGTGGAACAAAGTTTCCATCACCCCGACACTTTTAACCATAACGTAAGTAGACTTTACGAAATATGTCACTTTTTTGAGACAAATGATTAGTGACTGTACCTTAATAAGTATTATTTTTATTAAGACTCATGAGACTTGTAAATTGTGGAATAAGCGTCGTAAAGTGTGTGAAGTCTTTTTCAAAAGTAATCTTTTATCTCTTTTCGGAGTCTTTTTTCGTAAAGTAATAGGGCAGTGTAATAAAATTCAATACATTCGTTGGTAAAAATTTTTGAAAACCACGAGTAGGAAAGAATGAAAGATAGGTAAAGTTCTAAAATCGGTTAATAGAAGTTTCACATGAAACTCCAACCGTACATTAAACTTTAATAACGTAACTTGTACGAAATTCCTACTTTCAGTGTCGACTTTCTCATTTATGATCCAATTACAATTCTTTTTGGCTTCACCGGAATCCGTCGATCTCTGAACTTCCATGACAGTCGGTCCGGAACCATAACACTCCCCGACGGACCGTGGGGATCGACCAGGTACCACAAAAGGACAATTTATAGTTACCAAAATTCTCGTGGTTACAGTCGTTTCCGGTGAGATACTTATACAACCTAGTTCTGTTTTTATTCTGGTGAGACATTAATACGTACTTGTGAATCCTTTTTTTTTCAAGACTCGGAGGGAGGTGAGGAGAGAGAATGGACTATGCCACCGAAGAAGACTTTATACAGAAGAAATGATTGATACCTAACTCAAAGAAGTAAGATTAAATGGGAATAGGTTCTATTCTAAATAACTCTATGAGTTTTCTTAATAGGCACGAAGGACTGTTACGAAATAGGTCTCACTTCGAGACGAGGGAATTTAGGAGGTATTCCGGTGGATTGGTTTCGGGTCTAGGAGGCACCTTATAAGGAAGAATTATGGACTTATGGACTACAGAACGTAAAGTGGGTACGACACATAAAGGACAACAACGACAATTGTCGGTCGGATTAAGTGAATTGATGAACACACAAAGACCTCCGGAAACCAGTCTCCCATCTCTGTAAAGTCACTTACAGTTTTTTTAGTATTTTGGAGAAACAAGTTAAAAACATACGATAAATATATGAGACTTTACAAAACTCACAAATGTCAGATCGAATTAAAATCCACCACTCCTAAGACTACTCTTTTACTATTTCAAGATCAAGATACCAGAAGCCCCGAAGGAATGACCGAACCCCATTTCTTGGGTCGACGGTCAAGTCCTCTACGTCTAAGTCAGGGACTCAACCTTTCTAGGGGATCTCTTCCTTTACCGTTGGGTGACGTCATAAGAACGGACCCTTCAGAGTACCTATCTCCTCGGACCTCCCAATATCAAGTACCCCAGTGTTTTCTCAGCCTGTGCTAAATCACTGATTTGTTGTTGTTGTATACCATAAATGTGATACGTTATAACCCAAACTACCAGTACTAGCTTTCTCTAATTTACAAAGGAGTTTTATAACCTCCTTTAAGTAAAGATACATTGTTCAAAAAGAAGACCTACGAACACATATTAAAAGAGACACACCGAGACAAAATCCCCAAAGATCGACCCTCCCTAACCCCCGTCCTCCTCTTCCCCTACCGTCTCCTACTCTACCGACCTACCGTAGTGGTTGGACTACCTCCACTCAAACCCACTTGAGGCCCTCAACCACTACCTGTCCCTCCTCACCACACGACGTTAAGTACCCCAGCGTTTCTTAACCTGTGCTGACTCGCTGACTTGACTTGACTTCATTTCTTTACATGGAATCTTTTTTAACAGGATGTTGCGTGTGTCAACATATCCCCTTCAGTATTCGGTCTACACGAAATTTCTTTCATCAGATACGTATTACACATACTGCTACGTAGTTACACGAATAAAAATAGACATGTTGACATAGTTACGAAAACGACAAGTCTTTCTCTAAGAGAACATTTAAGAGATTCCAAAAATAGTAGATTCATTAAGTAAGTAGAAGTCACAGGGAAATCTATACCTAAATTTTTTTTACAAATGACGAGAGGTTACACCATTAAAAATGACATCCGGGAAGTTGAATATATAGTTATTCTCTGAAGAGTCCTAATATTTGATCCGGATAACGAAATGTCTCACTTATCCAAAATCGTCTGACAGAGGAGGACTTACAAGGTACAATCTGTTCGATAGAGGAAACACCGAGTCACCATTTCTCAGACGGACGTTACGTCTTCTCGACCTAAGTCATGGACCCAACCCTTCTAGAGGACCTCCTCCTATACCGTCGGGTGAGGTCATAAGAACGGACCTCTTAGGATATCTGTCTCCTCAGACCGTCCGATGTCAAGTACCCCGGAGTTTCTCAATCTGAACTGATAAAGTCACCCACCCCCCGAAGGGTCCACTCGATCACCATTCCTTGGGTGAACGGTTACGTCCTTTACATTCTCTGTACCGAAGCTAGGGACCCAGTCCTTCTAGGGGACCTCTTTCCGTACCGTTGGGTGAGGTCATAAGAACGGACCTCTTAGGGTGACTGTCTCCTCGGACCGCCCGATGTAAGGTATCCCAACGTTTTTCAGTCTGTGCTGACTTCGTTGAATCGTACGTACGTGTGTGAGGAAATAGTCTCAATGAAAAGTTATCATACCACTGACACGGTATAAAGAGATATGTTAAAATAGATTTCTACATGTCTACAGTCTCGACCTGGTATTTCTTCCGACTTACGACTTCTTAACTACGAAAGTTTAACACCACCATAATTTCTGAGTACTCTCAGTGAACCTGACGTTCCTCCAGTTTGGTCAGTTAGGATTTCCTTTAGTTGAGATTTATAAGTA
This sequence comes from Capra ibex, assembly GCA_006410555.1. Lineage (NCBI taxonomy): Eukaryota > Metazoa > Chordata > Mammalia > Artiodactyla > Bovidae > Capra > Capra ibex. The sequence goes on along the minus strand of SJYO01048061.1, from coordinate 51,648,929 downwards.
ACCTTCCTGACAACGACTTCGAGGTGTGAAACCGGTGGACTACGTTTGTCGACTGAGTAACCTTTTCTGAGACTAAGACCCTTTCTAACTCCCGTCCTCTTTCCCCGTTGTCTCCTACTCTACCAACCTACCGTAGTGGCTGAGGTACCTGTACTCAAACTCGTTTGAGGTCCTCTACTACTTTCTGTCCTTTTGGACCACACACCGTCAGGTACCCCACTGACCTTCTACTGTTGTTGTTGTTCCTATTTATAGTACAATACTTTATACCTAACTATGACAATAGACAGTAAAGTTTTGTCATGAGAAATCGGTTCTATCTAATCACCCTTTTTTTACATTAATTATTGGGTTTCTGGGAGAGAGGGACGGGGTTGAGAAATGAAATAAAGGTTTAGTATGGTAGTCCACTATATAAACCAAAACAACGATAAATAAAGAATTGACAATAATAACCCCATATTAACGAAATGTCACAACACAATCAAAGACGACATGTTCCTTCACTTAGACGACAAACATATGTATATAAGGGAGGGAGAACTTGGAGGGAGGGTGGAAGGAGGAGGGTGGGGAGATCCAGTAGTGTCCCGTGGTTTGGTATGAGGGATATAATGTGTCGTCCAAGGGACAATATGATCGATAGACAAAATGTGTACCATCACATTTTCGATCGTAGTCACTATGACAGAGTTAGACAGGGTGTGGGAGGAAAAGGGCGACACAAAGGTTCAAGTAAGGGATATAGACGCAGAGAAGGACGGGACGTCTATCCAAATAGACATGATAAAAAGATCTAAGGTATATATATGTGACGATACCTCAACCACTACCTGTCCCTCCGGACCACACGACGCTAACGACCCAACGTTTCTCAGCCTGTGTTGACACACTGACTTGACTTGACTTACGTCAAAAATAAAAAGAGAAAGACTGAATGAAGTGAGACATACTGTGTGACAGTGGCCTACTAAAAACCCAGTAACCTCCGAGTGGCCTTATGTCACCAGGACTTAAATGTCTCTCCTCGACTATTATACCTACGAGACAACTTATGGAAAATAGTGCAGTAGGGGATTAAAACAGGTAGACAGTTGTAAAATGGAATACTAAAATGGCTTACATTCTTTGTGGGGAACCAATCCTTCCACCTCAGACAGTTTGTCTTTTGTTCGTCGGCCACACGTCCTGTAGCACTAGAAAGGGGTCTAACGAAACTAGACTGAGTCTTGTCCTATCTTAAAAGTTTGGTAAAAGGAAATTTGTAAGATAAGTCTTAAACCACGTGAAAAATCCATTAGACAAGAAGTAAATAGTTACTATTTTTTGTCACTTGTTTAATTAACGATCGTACTTTCACGATATTAGAGAGTATTAATATGTCTAAAATTCTCAGGTACACCCACCTGACAATAATTCATAACCGTGTTAAACAAGGACTCATCCGCCGTCACGACACGGGTTACACAGCCCTTTATTCTAACCTAGGTTTCCTTACGTTCTTCGTAAAAGAAATAGTTTCACATAAATTTGTATGTCCTTTTACTCGACATAACAGTCTGAACGAGAATCTCATTTTCAGTTTTATGGAGTCGGGTACGTCCTTATTTCGGAAAATACTAAAAAATAAACAGACGGAGGTGACGAAGAGTTAAAAGTACTACGAGACCGAGACAAAGGACTGATGAAGACGTCAAAGTCCTAAAAAATCACAAAAAGAAGAGTCTGTGCTGTTGAAGGAGGGGTAAAGACGGTTAGAGTCCAATAGGACGAATACAAAAGTTTAAGACAAAGTCTTAGTAGAGAGGACACCGAAGGGTCCACCGAGTCACCATTTCTTAGTCGGACGGTCACGTCCTCTACGTCAGTCCTTTGCACCTAAGTCAGAGAACCAACCGTTCTAGGGGACCTCTTCCCTTACCGTTGGGTGGGGTCATAAGAACGGACCTCTTAGGGTACCTGTCTCCTCGGATCACCCGATGTCAGGTACCCAGCGTCTCAGTCTGTGTTGTCGCGCATGCACGGGTTTGTGTGTATGTGTGTGTGTGTGTGTGTGTGTGTGTGTATAGTAGAGAGGATCCTTCGGAAGGACTTAGAGAGTCCACGGGACAGAACATAAGGACATGTTGTGAAACTATGATGGTAAATAATTTTCTAAAAAATTTTATAACGAATCTTAAACAATGTTATGACAAAGACGAAATACAAAAGAAAGAAGGAAGGAAAGAAAGAAAGAAAAAAACGGTCCTCCGGACACCCTAGAAATAAGAAGATGGTCCCTAGTTTGAGTACAGGGAACGTAACCTTCCGTTTCAGAATTGGTAAACTGACGGTCCCTTCGGGACATATAAGGATAAATTTTTTAATTGTTTAACAAAACTCGTGAACGGAGGAACGGACAGAGAGGTCAACCTAACATTCTTAGAAGTCGCGTTCTTGTACTAGAGTAAGTATAATTATAAGAATGGAAGAGTCATTAAACTTACTTACTAAATTAATCATTTAGAGTTACGTACTTATACAGAGATAATTATTTGTTAAATTAAGTAATTAGATTTATTGGGTCAATCTTTGGAAAAAATTTACTTTATTGACTTATCGTGGGAGGATTAAAATTACCTAGATTATACAGATAAGTATATGGTATAAAAAACCAACGAAAACAAATGAACAAAAGACAACTTTGATCCTATCCTCGTCTAAAAACGTAGTCACGAGGACTGTGGAAATAAGGGTCGTCTGTTCTCCATCTTTGTTAAGGTTAGAGATAACGGACTACTAACCTGTTTGATTTATACCAGATATGTATGTTATCCTAGATTGTTTGTGTAATTTTCTACGAGTTGTAGTGAGTAATAGTCTGTTTACGTTTAGTTTTGGGTGTTACTCCATGGTAGAGTACGACCAGTCTTGCCGACGATAGTTTTGCAGATGTTTGTTATTTACGACCTCTCCCACACCTCTTTTCCTTTGGAAGAATGTGACAACCACTCTTACATTTGATAATGTCGGTGATACCTTTTGTCGTACCTCTAAGGAATTTTTGGTCCTTTAATTTGACGGAATACTGGGTCGTTAGGACGACGACCCGTATGTGTAGCTCCTTTGGTCTAACTTTCTCTGTGCACATGGGGTTACAAGTAGCGTCGTGACAAAGGTTATCGATCCTACACGTTCGTTGGATCTACAGGTAGTCGTCCGCTTATCTATTCTTTCGACGCCACGTATATATCACCTTATAATGAGTCGATAATTTTTCTTACGTAAACTTAGTCAAGATTACTCCACCTACTTTAACCTCAGATAATATGTCTCACTTCATTCAGTCTTTCTTTTTGTGGTCATGTCATATAAGGTACGTATATATACTTTAAATCTTTCTACCATTGCTATTAAGATATACGTTCTGTTGTTTTCTCCGTCTACATTTCTTATCTGAAAACCTGAGACAGCCTCTTCCATTCCCACCCTACCGATAAGTTGTTTAGGAATAAAAGAACCTTAACACGAAATACTAACTACTCAGACTTTTATCTGTGGGTCAGGTTTCACCTAGTTTGTTTATGAAAGAAGGGTCTGACTTTATACCTGGGTCTTTTACCTCTGTTAATCAGTAACTTTGGTTCAGATCGCTTACTAGCACAAGTTCCTGTTTTGTCAGACGGTACGGACACTAAATCAGGGATGTCGTCATGACTAAGAAAGGGATGGGTGGAGAAACAATGAGTCGAAAAAGACAAAGAAACTCTATGAAGTCATAGAAAGTCTACTTAAGTAAAAGAGAAGGAGAAGGAGGGACAGGAGTGAATTCTAACGAACTTACCTAAAGACATCAAACGTAGTTTTTCTTGGGATTATTTATGTCTTCAATACCGTATTTTGTAAACTTTACACCTAGTTTAGTGATTTTGAAAAGTTCTTCGTGATTGTTCCTGTCCTAAAGAAGTCTTCCATAATAATCAGGTTCTCAGTTCTTTCCCGACTATATGGTTCTATTTTCTTACATAGTTCTTCTTTTCGTCTTTATCTCTGTGTCTGTAGCTCTAGTTTGTATACCTATAGTTTCCCCTTTCCCCGCCCCCTGTTTGGCCGCCTAACTCTAACTATATATATGTGATAACTATGACGTCTATTTTCTCTATTGATTACTCTTGGATGCCATATCAAGTCCCTTGGGATAAGTCACGAGACACCACTTGATTTACCCTTCCTTTAGGTTTTTTCTACCCTATATATACATGTATATCGACTAAGTGAAGTAACATGTCGTCCTTGATTAAGTTGTAACATTTCACAGTTGATGTTTAACCGTGGACGGACAGGTGATGTTTGACCGTGAACGGTTCTCGTAAACGGTCTCTGGTTTGACGTTGTCTTACACCAGGTGACCTCTTCCCTTACCGTTTGGTGAGTCATAAGATCGGAAGTCTTGGGGTACTTGTGATACTTTTCCGTTTTACTATCCTATGACTTTCTCCTTGAGGGGTCCAGTCATCCACGGGTTATATGATGACCTCTAGTCACCTCTTTATTGAGGTCTTTCTTACTTTCCTACCTCGGTTTCGTTTTTGTTATGTGTCGACACCTACACTGACCACTATCTTCGTTACAGGTTACGACATTTCTCGTTATAACGTATCCTTGGACCTTACAGTCCAGGTACTTAGTTCTGTTTAACCTTCACCAGTTTGTTCTCTACCGTTCTCACTTATAACTGTAAGATCGTTAGTCGTTTGTTTTTACCTGACCTTACCCACTTAAATTGAGTCTACTAGTAATATAGATGATGACGCCCGTCCTTAGGGAGTCTTCTTTGCCTCATCAGTAGTACCAGTTGTTTTATCAGGCTTTACGTCATGAACCTACGTTAGAGTTTTTACTGTCTTATTAGAGACAACCAAAGGTTCCGTTTGGTAAGTTATAGTGTCATTAGGTTCAGATACGGCGTTGGTCATTGTGACTTCTTCGACTTGAACTTACCAAGATACTTCTGGATGTTCTGGAAAATCTTGATTGTGGAGGTTTTCTATAGGAATAATAATATTCCCTGACCTTACGGTTTCATCCTTCAGTTCTTTGTGGACCTTATTGTCCGTTTAAACCGGAACCTTACGCCTTACTTCGTCCCGTCTCTGATTATCTCAAAACGGTTCTTTCACGTGACCAGTATCGTTTCTCGGAGACGGTTCTTGTGTTCTCTTCTGAGATGTGTACCTGTAGTGGTCTACCAGTTGTGGCTTTAGTCTAACTAATACAAGAAACGTCGGTTTCTACCTCTTCGAGATATGTCAGTCGTTTTCGTTCTGGTCCTCGACTGACACCGAGTCTAGTACTTGACGAATAATGGTTTAAGTCTGAGTTTAACTTCTTTCGTCCCTTTTGGTGATCTGGTAAGTCCCTACTGGAGTTAGTTTAGGGAATACTAATATGTCACCTTCACTCTTTATCTAAATTCCCGAATCTAAACTATCTATCTCACGGACTACTTGATACCTTACGCCAAGCACTGTGACATGTCCTCTGTCCCTAGTTCTGGTAGGGGTACCTTTTCTTTACGTTTTTTCGTTTTACCGACAGACCCCTCCGGAATGTTTATCGACACTTTTCTTTTCTCCACTTTTCGTTTCCTCTTTTCCTTATTATATACGTAGACTTACGTCTCAAGGTTTCTTATCGTTCTTCTCTATTCTTTCGGAAGAAGTCACTAGTCACGTTTCTTTATCTCCTTTTGTTGTCTTACCCTTTCTGATCTCTAGAGAAGTTCTTGTAATCTCTATGGTTCCCTTGTAAAGTACGTTTCTACCCGAGCTATTTCCTGTCTTTACCATACCTGGATTGTCTTCGTCTTCTATAATTCTTCTCCACCGTTCTTATGTGTCTTCTTGACNCATGTTTTTTCTAGAAGTACTGGGTCTATTAGTGTTACCACACTAGTGAGTAGATCTCGGTCTGTAGGACCTTACACTTCAGTTCGCCCGGAATTTTCGTAGTGATGTTTGTTTCGATCACCTTCACTACGTTAAGGTCAATTCGATAAAGTTTAGGACTTTCTACGACGACACTTTCACGACGTGAGTTATACGGTCGTTTAAACCTTTTGAGTCGTCACCGGTGTCCTGACCTTTTCCAGTCAAAAGTAAGGTTGGGGTTTTTTTCCGTTACGGTTTCTTATGAGTTTGATGGTGTGTTAACGTGAGTAGAGTGTACGATCATTTCATTAGAGTTTTAAGAGGTTCGGTCCGAAGTCGATATATACTTGGCACACGAAGGTCTACAAGTTCGACCTAAATCTTTTCCGTCTCCTAGGTCTCTAGTTTAACGGTTTTAGGTGACCTAGTACCTTTTTCGTTCTCTCAAGGTCTTTTTGTAGATAAAGACGAAAAACTGATACGGTTTCGGAAACTGACACACCTAGTGTTATTTGACACCTTTTAAGACTTTCTCTACCGTTATGGTCTGGTGGACTGGACGGAGAACTCTTTGGACATATGTCCAGTCCTTCGTTGTCAATCTTGACCTGTACCTTGTTATCGGACAAAGGTTTAGTCCTTTTCCTCATGTAGTTCCGACATATAACAGTGGGACGAATAAATTGAAGATACGTCTCATGTAGTACTCTTTGCGACCTGACCTTCTTTGTGTTCGACCTTAGTTCTAACNGTTCTAACGACCCTCTTTATAGTTATTGGAGTCTATACGTCTACTGTGGTGGGAATACCGTCTTTCACTTCTCTTTGATTTTTCGGAGAACTATTTTTTCTTTTACCTCTCACTTTTTCAACCGAATTTCGAGTTGTAAGTCTTTTGTTTCTAGTACCGTAGGCCAGGGTAGTGAAGTACCCTTTATCTACCCCTTTGTGACCTTTGTCACAGTCTGAAATATAAAAACCCGAGGTTTTAGTGACGTCTACCACTAACGTGGGTACTTTAACTTTCTACGAATGTGGAAACTTCTTTTCAATACTGGTTGGATCTATCGTACAAGATTTCGTCTCTGTAATGAAACGGTTGTTTCCAAGCAGATCAGTTCCGATACCAAAAAGGACACCAGTACATACCTACACTCTCAACCTGACACTTCTTCCGACTCACGACTTCTTAACTACGAAAANGTGACCTTTGTCACAGTCTGAAATAAAAAAACCCGAGGTTTTAGTGACGTCTACCACTAACGTGGGTACTTTAACTTTCTACGAATGTGGAAACTTCTTTTCAATACTGGTTGGATCTATCGTACAAGATTTCGTCTCTGTAATGAAACGGTTGTTTCCAAGCAGATCAGTTCCGATACCAAAAAGGACACCAGTACATACCTACACTCTCAACCTGACACTTCTTCCGACTCACGACTTCTTAACTACGAAAAGTTGACACGACAACCTCTTCAGAGAACTCTCAGGGAACCTGACGTTCCTCTAGGTTGGTCAGGTAAGGCTTCCTCTAGTCAGGACCCACAAGAAACCTTCCTTACCACGATTTCGACTTTGAGGTCATGAAACCGGTGGAGTACACTTCTCAACTGAGTAACCTTTTCTGAGACTACGACCCTCCCTAACCCCCGTCCTCCTCTTCCCCTGCTGGCTCCTACTCTACCGACCTACCGTAGTGCCTGAGCTACCTGCACTCAGATCACTTGAGGCCCTCAACAACTACCTGTCCCTTCGGACCGCACGACGCTAAGTACCCCAGTGTTTCTCACTCTGTGCTGACTCGTTGACTTGACTTGACTTTGTCGTCGTTGCTCCCGTAAACGGTAGGTGGAGACGCCTCTAACTTGGGACACTTAGCGACAACTAAAAGTTGTGGGTAACACCCTCAAGTCTTACCTCACTCCGTTAGAACGAGGTCCCTTAGACCATCCTGTTCAGAAATCTATTAATCCATAAAAGTCCTTGACTAAAGTACTAGGGTTAGGAACCTAGGTCTTTTCGTGAATGAAGGATAGATCTTTTCGTGGTTTAGGGAAGTACCACTGTAGTCGAGGAACACTGATCCTCTTTTGGAAAAATTTTTATTCGTGAATTAACGCGACTTGAGGCGGAAGTTGTTTTAGGATACATAACTGGAAGGAGGTGACGGAGAAACCTCGTCAGAGAGTCTTGATAGACTCCACGACAGAGGTCCCGACGTCAGGAGTAAAACGTGGTTTCATTTGTTGATCGTTGAGAGTGTAACACGTAGAAAAATCAGCTGTTTTCGTTGATATAAGGTTATTATTAATTAAAATTTTTTATTTTTATTTTTTGTCCTGGGTCCGATTTCAAGTCTAATCGTCCCAGACTTTCGATACCTTTAGAGAGGGAGCTAGACAGAGAAACAGGGATTAAGTTGATAAATTTGAAATAATATGGGTTCAAGTTTTGTCGTAAGTCTATACCGTTTTGATCAGTAGACACTTTGACTTACCTGAGTTATTGATAGTATTAACAGTCTATAAAAAGGTCAAGGAAATTTTTTTTCAACCCTCCTCTACTAAATGATCACTCTCTGTAAAGACTAATCTAGTGGACGGTAAGTTTAACCAATGTTTGTCTTCATCTTAGTCTCTCTTTAGTAAGGATGAGATTATGGTGAATGTTTTTTTAATCCTTTCACTCGTTATTTTGAAATTCGTAACTCCTCTCAGTTCTCGTTAAGGACGACTTTATTTAAACCCGGTGGTCACAATCATCGATAACTTGCTAATGATAAATAACATAGCTTTCAGTATCCTCGATGTTCTGTGTTATCTAACACGAGGACCTTACCCCTCTGACACAGATCTTTATAGTAGGTGACTTTTACTTTGGTCTTTACTTCTGTAAAGTTTAAACGTCTTGTAAGTACACTTAAGGTATTTTTTCTAAAAAAGATAGGGGTAAAATAACCCCTAAACATGACCCCTAGGGGTTGTGTTTACTTCTTTGGGAGTCTCTTCAATCAATTGAATGGATACCTATGTTCAGATCATTCACGACCTCAACCCTAAACTGGTCTAGACAAGGGTAGATTTAGGGTACGATAAGTGTGCCCAACGTTCTCAAATCAGTAGTAGTCGTATCATTGGCTTCGATTTACAACTAAGCATGTATAAATCTCCTACTCTGGTTTTATGAAGAGTACACAGATAAAACCTTTATTCAGTGTAGGAGTCTTTATACCCTGACCTTACATTTACTCTAAAATTTTTTCGATATTATATTTATATAGTACTCAAAAAACCTATGTCATGGTGTCTTTTCATGAAAATTTCTTTCTGACCCTCTTTTTAGTCATAAATCCTATGCAGTTGTAAAGACTAAGGTCACCAATCTTAACGTATATTTTAATGAATTACGATTATAACGGAGTTCATAAGGTACCTGACATTTCCCTTTTACTATTAAAGGTTCATTTTTGCTTGACCTTACTTCCCCTATCCTTCGGATATATACCTACTTACAATTCCTAGTCGCCACAAATCTAAACGACACCCATTTTGACTTTTTCTTCTTCCTCCAATACAAGGATAAACTTGGAAGAGATGTAGTAACTTATTTCTGAAGGTTTACCGACCGTCAGTTGTTATTTTAACACAATTTACTTATCTTCACCTGAAGATTAGTAATAAAATTAACGTAAAAGTTGTTCTCTACAGAAGTTCTTCATCGTTATTGTAGATAGAACCCTGTTTGAGTCCAAAATACAAGTCGATAACGTATAAGATGTTGTACCCAGAGAAAAATCTTCGAGGTACGTCAGTAATACCCAAGAGTTTAACCGGTAAAAAAAGATTCTAGTCCCTGTACTTCAATTTTACAAGAACTGACCTTCCACGAAATAAACTAAAAGGTCTAAAAAGGTTACTGACTGAATATAACCCTCGTAAAACTAACTAATACGTTTTTTTCGTTATCCTACCTACTTCTAATAAAAGTTCAGTCAAGTCCCAAGAATATTTTCAGTCATGACACCATTGTTTCAGCAAAAGTACAGGCATAAATTTCGATGTAAAGGTTAAACAACACTTGACGTCTTTTTAGAATACAAAGTATTAAATTTACAGTAATTTATATTTGTTGTCTTACATACAAGTATGTAAATAAAATTCATTATGTATTCTGACATGTGATCACATCTCAACTTTCACGTTATAAAACTATTTTATATCGATATGTGTACAAACACATTTCAATTTTTTTTTTTGTTGACAGATGTGATTTAATTAGGAAGTAGGGTCACGGTCCAGTGTCTACATCTTTGTTTCCATACCTATGACTCCCTTCCCGAAGGGACCACCGAGTCTACCATTTCTTAGACGGACGTTATGTCCTCTAGGTCCAACCTAGGGGTCCACCCCTTCTAGAGGACCTCTTCCCTTACCGATGGGTGAGGTCATAAGAACGGACCTCGATATAAAGTACCTGTCTCCTCTGACCGCCCGATGTCAGGTACCACAGTGTTTCTTAGTCTGTTGACTCACTGATTGTCAAACAAAAAAAAAAAAAGGTGGTTCCCCTGTTTCCCCAACCCAACCCTACTTGACCCTCTAACCCTGACTGTATATATGTTATAACTATGATACACATTTTATCTATTGTTTACTCTTGGACGATATATCGTGTTCCTTGAGATGAGTCACGACACACCACTAGATTCACCCTTCCTTTAGGTTTTTTTCTCCCCTCTATGTGCATATACATATCGACTAAGTGAAACGATATATCAGTTTTGATTGTGTTGTAACATTTCGTTGATATGAGATTATTTTTACAAAAATGAAGTCAAGTCAAGTCAAGTCAGCGAGTCAACGCAGGGTGAGAAACGCTGGGGTACTTAGCGTCGTACGATCCGGAGGAACAGGTAGTGGTTGAGGACCTCAAGTGACTTTGAGTACAGGTAGCTCAGCCAATTCGGTAGGTCGGTAGAATAGGAAACAGTAGGCGAAGAGGAGGACGGGAGTTAGGGAGGGTCGTAGTCTCAGAAAAGGTTACTCAGTTGAGAAACGTACTCCACCGGTTTCATGACCTCAAAGTCGAAATCGTAGTAAGGAAGGTTTCTTGTGGGTCCTGACTAGAGGAAATCTTACCTGATCAACCTAGAGGAACGTCAGGTTCCCTGAGAGTTCTCAGAAGAGGTTGTGGTGTCAAGTTTTCGTAGTTAAGAAACCACGAATCGAAAGAAGTGTCAGGTTGAGAGTGTAGGTATGTACTGGTGACCTTTTTGGTATCGGAACTGATCCACCTGTAAACAACCGTTTCATTACAGAGATGAAAACTTATACGATAGATCCACCCAGTATTCAAAGGAAGGTTCCTCATTTGCAATCTTTCCACAATTTTTTTTCTCGAAGGAGTCACGATATGTAGCCAGTACGTTATTTGTGTCTTTAGTAAGTTTAATGGATGTCGGAACTTGTTTATTAGCTCATCAGTGTCCTCAAACTCGTTTGAGACCCTCTATCACTTCTTGTCCCTTTGGACCGCACGACGTTAGGTTCCCTAGCGTTTCTCAGTCTGAACTGGCTCGTTAACTTGTTGTTGTCGTTTAATTACTTCAATTTTTTTTGTTTGTTGAAAAGAAAACACTAGTAGAAACCCTGAGACACCCCTCTTTTTTTTTTGTTTTCGGAGGAATACGGGTCAGTACATAATATAATTCAAGAGTACCAAAAGATATGTCACTAAATTGGTCCGAGGAAGGTAGAACCCGTGCCAGAAGTCAACCTTGGAGTCTGAAAGTCGGTTCTCTGTCCCCATTTTGACCCATATCTTTCATTTTGGTATCATTTGTGAAACCTGACCTTAACTTTCTGAAATAAAGAGTGTTACGTAACCGTTCTTGATTTTTAAACTCGGGTGGATCTACGTATCCTCCGACTATTTATATTAGGGACGTACCCGTCGATGAAGGGACACTGGTAAGACATGGTATCGTCACCCTGTCTGTAGAGAGTACCTATCCACAGAGACAGGATTAACATTTAGAGATTAGAATATAGAACCTCTTCCGTTACCGTGGGGTGAGGTCATGAGAACGGACCTTTGAGGTACCTGTCTCCTCGGACCTTCCGACGTCAGGTACCCCAACGACTCCCAGCCTGTGCTGACTCGCTGAAGTGAAAGTGAAAAGTGAAAGTACATAACCTCTTCCTTTACCGTTGGGTGAGGTCACAAAAACGGACCTCTTAGGGTCCCTGTCCCCTCGGCAGATACCCGAGCGTGTCTCAGTCTGTGCTGACTTCACTGAATCGTCGTCGTTAGAATATAGATCAATTTAATTGAATTTCTTACTCTCATTTTATTTATAAAAAAAGTCCATCTGTTTTTGACTCTATTAAGAATTTACTTTGACCTCCCTAAAGACATTTAACATGGAATCATCCTTTCTTTTACTAAAGTCTACCTTCTAGATTCTACGTCCTTTCTTGCTTCTTCCTACTTTAATTATACAAAACCCCTTTCAGATTCGTATATGACTAACATATACATATTGTGATTATTATAGATGAAAAGTTGCGTTTTTTGTCTTCACTTTATTTTATAACGTAGAGTAGATATTTTTTTTTTGACTGTTCCTACATAAAGATTTTATGACACAAAGTACTTCCTTTGTGTCCGTGTTTTCTAATAAACTTAGTTAAATATCATTTAAGATTTTTTCGGTCTGCATATCACCGTCTAGTCACCAGGTCACCGGTACTGACCGTCGTCTTTTGACTGGTTTTTCTCTACGTTCCTCCTTGAAGGGACCGTCAGGTCACCAATTCTGAACCGGAAGGTCACGGTCCCCACGTCCAAGATAGGGACCAGTCCCTCTTTTCTAGGGTGCACGGAGTATCTGTTTTTTTTTTTTTTTCTCTCTCTCTCTCTCTTCTTTATAACATTGTTTAAGTTATTTCTGAAATTTTCACCAGACGTAGTTTTGTGGAATTTTTTTTCTATGTATTCCTTTTGACTCCACTCCCTTTATCAGACATAGAACTGTCCTCATACTCAATGTACTGACGTTACACTTTATAACAAATAAGAGTAATATGGTATATCAGAATGAAGAATTGTAATGTGAAAAAAGAAAAAAAAATGTTTCATCTGACAAGGACCACACTATCTTTACACAGTATGAGTGACAATCGTTGATAGCATTGATATCTATTGAACATAACCAACTGTGATACGTTTTTTCAAATATATGTAAGAAAATGTATTGAAAGTGTTATGAAACCACAAACGTAGGTGTAAAACTTATTCCCTTCATCTTGACTTCTAGTCAAGGAACATTAAAGATGGTTACCTCCAAACTTCGGTAAGAGATCCTGGACGTTTGTAAGTCTACTAACTATTGTGTTCGTTATAAAAGTTGTGTACGTTTGGACCTTGGTCCACTACTATGTATACTACTGAGAGATTAAAATCCATCGTTTCGTGTCGACTATGACACAACGATAAGTAAAGTTCAAACGTTAAAAGGTTCCGGTATCTTTCTATCGTACCGATATCTAAAAATACTTTATTTACAAATTTATAGGATTACTCTTATGACCAGTATCATATGAGGTCCTTCTGAGTTTATTATTATCGTAAATTTACTTACTCTAAAATTACTGTCAAATAAAAATACACTCACAGGTTTCTTATTTAGTAAGTTCAAGGGAGTACGGGAAAGAATCATTTATGACAGGAGGGAGTTTCTATCGGTGACAAGACTAAAGAGAGTGGTATTTTATCAAAACGGAAAAACTCCCAGTATAATTCCCTTAGTATGACGAATATCAGAAGACATACGACAAAGAAAGTAAGTAGTATAAAGACTCTAAATCGATAAATTCACGTACGTAGTCATCAATTAAAGAATAACGAGAGATCGTAATGTAACATATTTATATGGTGGTTAACGATAGGTAAAAGGACAACTACTTGTAATTGTAACAAAAGTAACACATATATAACACATATATGAACGATATTTTTAAGTATATGTTTTTTCTTATTTAATAGGTTCGGTATCATTTGATCAACTGTTACTCACGAACTAAAATGACGGGTTTTTATCGTACATTACGGTTATTGGAGACTTTTTCATAATACAAATATAAAACACTGTAGGTCTTTATGGTTAAGTCCTAGACAATTCATGATGAAGACATCTTACTATTTTTTTTTTTTTTTTGGGGTTTTGTTTTTTGGAGATGAGTCGAAGAGAGTCACAAAAATGGTTTCTTGAAGAACATAGGTACCACTGACTACGACAAAGATTGTCCTTTAACGATCACACTATTGTTATCTTGTATAACTTCACCTAGGGAATCAGTGGTGAGTTTCTCACTGAACTGACGAGACTTCAGTCTCTTTTCTTTCCATCGAAGATCTAGTCTCTTTTACTTACTGAATCTTTTAACTCATATCACGATATGATACTTTATAACGGTCACTAGTTTTTTTTTTTTAATATACCGGATTCGTTAAAACCTCCTAAGGACAATTCCACTACCCAAAGACGTTACTCTTTTCTATTGGTTTTCTTTTGTAATGAAAGAAGTTTATAAAAAAAGAAAAAAGGTAGAAAATGAAAAAAAATTCATAAGTAAATGAAAAAAAAAAAAAAAACTCTGTATCAACTAAATGTTATAATGTAATCAAAGTCCACATCTTGTATCACTAAGTTTTAAAAACATCTAATATGAGGTAAATTTCACTAATATTTTATAACCGAGTTAAGGGACACGACATATTATATAATAACATCGAAGGAATGACATACGTATCGAATATGGAGAAGAAAGAGTTTATTAAACATAAGACTGTATTTTGTACAAACTACTTTTTCTCATTACGAGTGTGGAATAGTTTATAAACAAGACAGTTAATACAAATAAAATGTGGAGAGACACAATATTCTTTCTCTTTGACGACGGGTCCGACTCAAATCCCCTTCCCTTAGATTGGTTTATATTTGTTTCAAAAGTCACAACAAAATTATATTTCGGATCTTCGAAAATTTTAAAATGAAACCAAGTTCAGTTTCGCGAGTCAGGAGTCAGTACAGACTGAGAAACGTTGGGGTACCCGACGTCGGGTGGTCCGAGGAGAGAAGTACCCTAAAGAGTCCGTTCTTATGACCTCACTCAACGATAAAGAAGGAGGTCCCCCAGAACGGTTACGTCCCTAGCTTGAGCCTCAGAGGACGCAGAGGACGTAACCGTCTACCTGACAAATGGTGACTCGGTGGACCCTTCGGGTAAAACCAAATGACTTGTCGATACTTTCTCATCTTTCTATTAAATACTATTACTTAATTTGGTCCAATGTCTCGGGTACTATAATGATATATAGATAGATCGACTGAGTACGACACAAACGGCACGACAAACGAGTAGAGGGGATTAACTCCGTGAAGCAAACGACAGGGAAGAGGGTGGTTACTCCTTCTTCAAAAAATTTTCACAGTGAATTGACGATTCTTGGAAGAATCCACTTTTTTTACTATTGAAGTCCTTTCCTTCATGATTTATTTTTAACAATATATACGAGTGTTAAATTTAGTAAGTGTACTGTAATAACCTGTTGTAATTGAATTCCTCACTACCGTACCTAGATATGACTAGTGGGATGTATTTCAAGATTTCTGTTTCTGGGGGGAGTGTTCCTCGAATAGTCTGTATTATCAAATACAAGTAACGTATCAAGTATGTACGGTCAGGTACACAATTCGTGGAACGTCCGTAATAGAGTGAATTAAGAGTATCATTAGGTGAAAATAAGTATCCTGTCAAGAGATCTTAATATTAAATGACACTATCTTCGTTTCGGTAGATTATTCAGTCCATGTACGTTTCGTGTACGTATCCGATTTTTAACCCCGTTTCTCTTCTAACTTACTACCTTGTCTTATTTTAATCTCCCTGACATAATACAAATCCTCTACTCTTAGGTTGTCAAAAAATGTATGGGTCATTCAGGGGATGTATACTTAGAAGTCGACACTTTAAAGTTTCTGCACTTGTTCGTAGACCAAGGTCGTTCCCTGGTCTTGGGCACGGTAGGCGCAGTCCGGTCTCACTTTGACGTCGGACAGGAGACAGAGGACGACGACTGCTAGGAAGTAGAGGTGGCAAAGGGTGGAGGCGGAGAGAAGGTCAGTCATTGAGAAGAACGGACAAGTGAGCTACGGTCGGTTACACACGATCGACAATATGAAGACACCACATGAAAAGTTCCATGACGTTCTAATTTGTAAAAATAAAAACACAAACAAAAGATAAATAATAAACGTACGGTTCATAATATTTGGATAATGTCATGTCATGATATATCGGGTAACCCAATCAACCTATGACTTCGATTGAAACAATCTGAATGTTTGTTTATCATGAATACTTGTACAAGAGTCTTTCCTAGAACAAGTATACATCCCCCGAATGACATCTTCCTTCTCGTATGATGAAGAGTCTCAGTCCTTAATGTCTGATAATTAATAAGGATCCATAGTCTGTGTTCTTAATGTTTTACAGTCGGAGCAACCGTTTCCGTCTTAAAGTAAGGTCTCCACAAAACTGGATGATTAGTCCTTATGGGTCTGAGAGTTGAGTAGTCAACCACTTAACAACCTGATGAAAGTGAAGTATTATATTTTACTTGAGTTACTCGTGTTCCATTAACCGTCAAAATACTATTCTATTTTGAGAGTAAAGTGAACCCTATTTGTCTTCTTGAAATAGAGAAACACTTTTTTTCCATCTACCGATTCCAGTCAGAGTTTATTTTGTTTAAAGGATCTTGGTCCCTCTATTGAGAACTGAATGCCTCTGGTCATTTAGAAAAGACGTAAAAGAAATCAGTTTGTACTGTTCGTGAGACATAGGTCGCGGTTGTGACGAGGACCCGTCTTGATCTCTTTGAATCTGTTTTTCGGATTTACTTTTAGGGAAAAGAGGGGTCACCGTATAACAAAACCAATTAGGAATGAACTTTAAGATTGAAATTTGTTTAAGATAGAAAACGTTAAACACACAGTCTCATGGATAAAAGGGGACTTATTATTTTTTTCCATTTACCTTTTAAAGGTATCGGAGATAGATTACTATAAAGTACGTTGTACCAAAATTTATTTTCTAATATCTTAATAAAAATAATTGAACCTAGTGTTTCACTTATGAATTACTACCTCAGTCTGGAAAATCACTCGATATCGGAATTGGACCGTTTTGACCATCGGACCCCTTTAAGTAAATTCTAGATTTTCTCTTTTGTCTAAAAAAATAAAAATTTTAATTTCAGTCAATCATCTTACCTCCGGGGTTTTACACGGGGATTCAAGGGGTCAGTTCCATTTAACTTCGTACAGGAGACTAAGAGGTTCCTAGTAGTACCAAACACGTCCAAGGGGACTCCACTTTGTGTTGACATTACCGGTCGCATTACTTCGGGTCACATTACCGGAACAGGTTCCAGGGATACCCCTACTGTTGTCTAACACATATCCCGACTTCTACTTTCTTTCTTTCTTTCTTTCTTTAACTTCAACGAACCAGCACAGACTGAGAACCGTTGGGGTATCTGTCATCGGACGGTCCGAAGAGACAGGTACCCTAAAAGGTCCGTTCTTATGACTTCACCCAACGGTAAAGGAAGAGGTCCCCTAGAAGGGTTAGGTCCCTAGTTTGGGCCCAGAAGGAGTGACGTCCGTCTGAGAAATCGTAGACTTGGTGGTCTCTTCGGGTGAGACCACCCGACTTCTATCCTAAGTACGTATAAGTTCAGAATGTCAACCGCCTTACGTGACGACGACGACGACGATTCAGTGAAGTCAGCACAGGCTGAGACACGCTGGGGTATCTGCCGTCGGGTGGTCCGAGGGGGCAGGGACCCTAAAAGTTCCGTTCTTGTGACCTCACCCGACGGTAAAGGAGGAGGTTACGTACTTTCCCTTTTCACTCTTACTTTATCGAGTCAGCACAGGCTGAGAATCGCTGGGGTACCTGACATCGGGTGGTCCGAGGAGGCAGGTACCCTAAAAGGTCCGTTCTCATGACCTCACCCCACAGTAACGGAAGAGGCCTTACGTGACTCCTGTGGAGATTTAGAGTCCAGTTTCAAGTGTGAAGATACACAATGTAGTCACATCACCCGAAGGGACTACCGAGTCTACCATCTCAGACGGACATCCCGTCCTCTGGACCCAAACTAGGGTCCCAACCCTTCCAGGGGACCTCCTCCCCTGGTTGACCCTCATATACCGTTGAGTGAGGTCATAAGAACGGACCTTTTAAGGTACCTGTCTCCTCGGACTGTCCGTCTGTCAGGTACCCCAACGTTCCTCAGCCTGTACTAACTCGCTGAAGTGAAAGAAAGAAAAGTCCCGTCACCACGGACATGTCCGTCAAAACGTCTGTGACTACAAAACGTCTATAAACAATTCTTACTACAATCGAACCCTCCACAACAACGAAATTATCTACGTCAAATAGTCTAGTTCTCTCTAGAGAAGATCAAAAACAATGACTTTCAAATTTACCTGGAACGTAAAAAAGGTTTACAGCAAGAACGTAGGTAACATCACCATTATGCTTAAAGACGATTAGACAGAAGTTAAAGTGACTGAGAAAGAAGACAGTCGAAGCAACAAGATAACTTGGGTAGGTTACTTAATAAATAAAGTTCATAACATGAAAGTCAAGACTTTAAAGGTTAACTTTTTTAACAAAGATCAGAGACGACTCCTAAAAATAGAAAATAAGTAAAGTACATACGAGGTAAACTGGAGTACATTGTGCCAATATAATCGACAAAATGTGAGAAACTAACTTTTTAAGACTGTAAACCGTGAAAAGGGTCCAACAACGAAGAGAACTTTTAACCAGTACAAAAAGGTCCAGAAAAATACAGTTCGTTTAAACTATATGTAAGACATATAAAACTTACCGTTGAGACAAACATTTGACATCCAAGACAATTCTAGAAGTCTCTTAGGACAGAAACAACAAAATCAGCCATTAGTTGGATAATTATTCCCGAAGGGAGAAAGGGAGGACCGAGTCACCATTTCTTAGACGGATGTTTCGTCCTCTACGTCCAAGCTAGGGGCCCAACTCTTCTGAGGACCTCCTCTTTTATCCTTGAGTGAGGTCATAAGAACGGACCTCTTAGGGTACCTGTCTCCTAGGACTGTCCGATGTCAGTTACCCTACTGTTTGTCAACGGTGTTGAATCGTTGGCTTATCGTTGTCATCGTTGGATGGTAAACCCAAGTCTAGTGTTCAAGACAGAACGGAGGATAGCCACCACCAAGAGTACAGTCAAGTCAAGAGTTTCGAAAACAATACGACGAAACCCAGACAGTGTGTGTACATTGTCAGTTCCCAATCAGACTCTGACCCCGGTTACAAAGTTGGTCAAGTCAAGAGTCGTAGAAACAATGGTGCAAAACTCAGACAGAGGAAGTATGTGGTGATTCCCCACTCGGACTCTGCACACGTCCAAGAATTTGTCTCTCAGAGGGAGAAACTCAGAAGGAGAAGTTAAGAGGACAGACCTTTGGGGTAAGGACGGAGGAGGACGTGAGACTCCGTTAGACGAGAAAAAAGTCTAAGGATATCTGTCTATATGTCCTAAGATATCTTCAAAGACGAAGGGTACGGTGACAAGATGATGGGTCGACACATTTTTTAGTGTCTTGTGTGTGTGTGTGTGTGGAGTATAAGATAGACCCAACAAAAAGGTTTAAAACCGAAGGGAAGCATTCGGTAGATAAAAACAAGTTTAAGGTCTTAGAAGTCTAGCAACTACAACAAAATAGATGGCGAAAATAAAAAAAATAAAAATAAAAAAATTTATAAAAAAAATTAAAAATAAATAAATAAATAAAAAATTTAAAATTTTAGAAATTAAGAATGTACGCAAGGGTTTGTACTTGGGGGGAGGGTGGAGGGAGGGGTGTTGTAGGGAGACCCAGTAGGGGCACGTGGTCGAGGTTCGTACGACATAGGACGTAGTCTGTATCTGACCGCTAAGTTAAGAATGTACTATCATATGTACAATCTTACAGTAAGAGGGTTTAGTAGGGTGGGAGAGGGAGGGAGACTCAGGTTTTCAGGTAATATGTGTAGACACAGAGAAAGGGACAGAACGTATGTCCCAGTAGTAACGGTAGAAGGATTTAAGGTATATATACACAATCATATGACATAACCACAAAAAGAAAGACCGAATGAAGTGAGACATATTAGCCGAGGTCAAAGTAGGTAGAGTAGTCTTGACTAAGTTTACTTAAGAAAAATTGCCGACTCATTATGAGGTAACACATATACATGGTGTCGAAAGAATAGGTAAGTAGACGACTACCTGTAGATCCAACAAAGGTACAGGACCGATAATATTTGTCACGACGCTACTTGTAACCCCATGTACACAGAGAAAGTTAAGACCAAAGGAGCCACACATACGGGTCGTCACCCTAACGACCCAGTATTCCATCAAGATAAACGTTAAAAAATTCCTTAGAGGTGTGACAAGAGGTATCACCGACATGATCAAACGTAAGGGTGGTTGTCACATCCTCCCAAGGGAAAAGAGGTGTGGGAGAGGTCGTAAATAACGAACGTCTAAAAACCTAGCGTCGGTAAGACTGACCACACTTCACCATGGAGTAACACCAAAACTAAACGTAAAGAGATTATTACTCACTACAACTCGTAGAAAAGTACACAAACAATCGGTAGGCATACAGAAGAAACCTCTTTACAGATAAATCAAGAAACCGGGTAAAAAACTAACCCAGCAAATAAAAAGACCTTAACTCGACGTATTCAACGAACATATAAAAACTCTAATCAACAAACAGTCAACGAAGTAAACGATAATAAAAGAGGGTAAGTCTTCCGACAGAAAAGTGGAACGAATATAAAAGGAAACAACACGTCTTCGAAAATTAAAATTAATCTAGGGTAAACAAATAAAAACGAAAATAAAGGTCTTAAGACCCTCCACCTAGTATCTCCTAGGACGACACTAAATACAGACTCTCACAAAACGGATACAAGAGGAGATCCTCAAAATATCAAAGACTAGAATGTAAATCTAGAAATTAGGTAAAACTCAAATAAAAACACACGCCACAATCTTTCACTAGATCAAAGTAAGAAAATGTTCACCAACTGGTCAAAAGGGTCGTGGTGAACAATTTCTCTAACAGAAATGAGGTAACATATAAGAACGGAGGAAACAGTTTCTATTCCACAGGTATACACACACCTAAATAGAGACCCGAAAGATAAAACAAGGTAACTAGATATACAGACAGAAACACGGTCATGGTATGACAGAACTACTGACACCGAAACATCATCTCGGACTTCAGTCCGTTCAACTAAGGAGGTCAAGGTAAGAAGAAAGAGTTCTAACGAAACCGATAAGCTCCAAAAAACATAAAGGTATGTTTAGAACTTTAATAAACAAGATCAAGACACTTTTTACAACGAAGCTCTTCTCGATTGTGGATAGGAGGAGTTTGAGAAGGTCTTTTAACGTCTCCTTCCATTTGAAGGTTTGAGTAAGATACTCCGGTGGTAGTATATAAAGAGGTAGATAATCACAGGAGAAACTAAAGAAAGTAGTCACAAAATATCAAAAGATATATATCCAGAAATCAAAGAAATCCATCTATATAAGGATTCATAAAATAAGAAAANTTGTTGTGTAATTTTTCTAGTATGTGGTACTGGTTCACCCGAAATAGGGTCGCTACGTTCCTAAGAAGTTATAGGCGTTTAGTTAGTTACATTAAGTGGTGTAATTGTTTAACTTTTTATTTTTGGTATACTAATAGAGTTATCTACGTCTCTTCCGGAAACTGTTTTAAGTTGTAGGTAAATACTATTTTTGAGAGGTCTTTCGTCCTTATCTTCCTTGTATGGAGTTGTATTATTTTCGATATATACTGTTTGGGTGTCGTTTGTAATAGGAGTTACCACTTTTTAACTTTCGTAAAGGAGATTTCAGTCCTTGTTCTGTTCCCACAGGTGAAAGTGGCGATGATAAGTTGTATCAAGACCTACAAAACCGGTGTCGTTAATCTCGTCTTTTTCTTTATTTTCCTTAGGTTTAACCTTTTCTTCTTCATTTTGAGAGTGACAAACGTCTACTGTACTAGGAGATGTACCTTTTGGGATTTCTGAGGTGGTCTTTTAATGATCTCGATTAGTTACTTATATCATTTCAACGTCCTATATTTTAGTTGTGTCTATTTAGGGAACGTAAGGATATGTACTTATTACTCTTTCATCTTTATCTTTAATTCCTTTGTTAAGGTAAGTGGTAACGTTGCTTTTCTTATTTTATGAATCCTGATATAGATGGATTTCTTTGATTTCTGGATATATATCTTTTGATATTTTGTGACTACTTTCTTTAGTTTCTCCTGTGATTATCTACCTCTTTATATGGTACAAGTACCTAACCTTCTTAGTTATATCACTTTTACTCATATGATTGGTTTCGTTAAATGTTTAAGTTACGTTAGGGATAGTGCGAAAATAAAAATAAATAAAAAATAAAAGTCAGTACTCCGTACTCTCTAGAATCAAGGGGTTGGTCCCTAGCTTGGGAACGGAGTACGTCACCTTCACACCTTAGGATTGGTGATCTGGTGGTCCTTCATGGTCAGATCACGAAAATTAACATTGAGTGAAGAGACGGAAGATGGAAATAAAAGGGGTTGACCCTAGGAACCTTCTAGTGGGTTCTTTAGTGTAAGTCTCTAGGTCTGGTTCTAAGTAATTCACAATACACATATAAACTTCCGTCAAGGAGAAAATCTAAGGAAGAGTGACCTAAGGAAAAAAAAAAAAAGAAAATTTGATAATCTATAAACCTGTCAGGGTTAAAGGTAGTAGACTGAACTAAAGACGACTTCAAGATTGTAGTTTTACGTAGTCCGAACGTCTTAAAGGAGACCTTTTAGGTGTATTTACTTTATTATATATAGTTCTATTTAGCGAGTTGAACAGTCAAGACAAATGAAACACCAGTTAATAACTGGTCAGACTAAACATACCTATACACCCACACGTGTGAATTAAAACACCTATATCATTTAATCTGAAATTAAAATACGATTTACTTTATACGTCAGATTTTGACATACCATAAAATCTAACAACTATGTGTCTCTGTCATAGTTGATCTTTTTTTGATGTAACTAATATATAAATCCATAACGTCTTTCTTAACTACGAAAACTTGACACCACAACCTCTTCTGAGAACTCTCAGGGAACCAGACGTTCCTCTGGGTCGGTCAGGTAGGATTTCCTTTAGTCATGACTTATAAGTAACCTTCCTGACTACGACTTCGACTTTGAGGTTATGAAACCGGTGGACTACACTTCTTGACTGAGTGGCCCTTTCTGGGACTACGACCCTTTCTAACTTCCGTCTTCCTCTTCTTCCCCTGTGGTCTCCTACTCAATCAAACTACCGTAACGGTTGAGTTACCTGTACTCAATCTCATTTGAGATCCTCAACCACTACCTGTCCCCCAGAGTTTCTCAACCTGTACTGACTCGTTGATTTGACTTGAAAACGTCTTTCTCGTATTTCAAATCTCCGTTATTTGACATAAGATGAAACCCTAAAAAGTTTTAATCGACATACTAAAAACCGTTTAGTGAATTAGTTAGGTAAAAATTTTATTCATGTGGGAGAACATGAGATTTTCTAATATTGAAGAAAAGACGAGATCGTCCGAACGAACTTATCTTTATTAAGTTAATGAGTAAGTTTTTATAAAAGACTTACGGGTGATATATACGGTGTGTAACACAGACGTGGTCCTTATTTTGTTAAGACTATAAAGTAAATAGTACCTTTATTAAAATTGAAAATTGGAATTTAAGAAACAACCAGTCAGTCAGTCAAGTCAACGAGTCAGTACGGACTGAGAACCGCTGGGGCACCTGACGTCGTGCGGTCCGTAGGGACAGGTAGTGGTCGAGGGTCTCAAATGAGGTTGAGTACAGGTGACTCAACCACACCCTCTTGTATCTACCTCTGTATAAAATCTTTCCTTAGTGTGTCCTTCATAGTTCCTGGGAAAATTTTTCATATAAAAACTGTCTTATTACGATAAAACTGTCCGATTCTTTGACTAATTTTACGTAAATTTTTACATAATTATTATCATTACTGTTCGTGTAAAGGTATTATCTCAAAACTAATCATTTCTTACAATACTGATATACTGTTATTTTACGTCAGTGATTTTTCTAACAAATGTTCCCTACAAATTGCTATACCCCTTTACGAATACTATACTATTACCAATCTTTTTTCTACCAAATGTGTGAGACTAGAGTCTCTACGCATTGTTACCCATGTCTTCTGTTTTATAGATGACTTCACAAGTATCCCGAACATAAAGGATTATAAAGGAGGTAGAGAAAAAGGATAAGGAAATAAATTTCTCACGACCATCACTAATTATAATCTTACTTTAGAAGTCCCATATTTTATGGTTCCGTCAACTTTCTTGATTTTTTCCTTCATAATGAATCTATTTTTACACCACTGACCTTCCTGAACCTAGTAGGGAAAGACCCTTCTTACACCAAAAGAGATTAGAGTAGTTCTGATCAACTCAGTACCACAGTAACGATAAAAACGGTCAACCGTCACTTTATGTCTATTGCCAAACACTTACGACTCTTCTGTTTTCCTTTGCCAAACACTTTCGACTCTTCTGTTTTCCCATGTGACAAGGGTGTATACCAGGGACCGATGAGTCTAGGACAAAGGAAACATAAGGTTCCTAGCCTTTCTGACATCTGGTGTTAAGGTTCCGAGCGATCCGTCGACCTAAAACTCATCCAAGATAGTCACCCCTAGTGTCAATTCCCTAATTTTATACTTCCCTTCATTGTACAATAGAACAAGGTATCCCTCTTCATCGTCTGTTTACGTTCACTGGCTCCCGTAGTTTTTGAGGTAGTCAAAGTGATCCATGTTAGCGGGGACGAGTCTCCGTCCCTACTATAGTCGTTGCCCATAGTCCTCAATGTCAAAGTCATTGAAGTCAGTCAAGTCAAGTCAGCGAGTCAGTACAGGCTGGGAAACACTTACTTAGCGTCGTGTGGTCCGGAGGGACAGGTAGTGGTAGAGGGCCTCAAGTGAGTCTGAGTGCAGGTAGCTCAGTCACTACGGTAGGTCGGTAGAGTAGGAGACAGAAGGGGAAGAGGAGGACGGGGGTTAGGGAGGGTCGTAGTCTCAGAAAAGGTTACTCAGTTGAGAAGAGTACTCCACCGGTTTCATGACCTCAAAGTCGAAGCCGTAGTAAGGAAGGTCTCTTTAGAGTCCCGACTAGAGGAAGTCTTACCTGACCAACCTAGAGGAATGTCAGTTTCCCTGAGAGTTCTCAGAAGAGGTTGTGGTGTCAAGTCTTCGTAGTTAAGAAGTCACGAGTCGGAAGAAGTGTCAGGTTGAGAGTGTAGGTATGTACTGGTGTCCTTTTTGGTATCGGAACTGATCTGCCTGGAAACAACCGTTTCATTNTTCATTACAGAGACGAAAACTTATACGATAGATCCAACCAGTATTGAAAAGAAGTTTCCTCATTCGCAGAAAATTAAAGTACCGACGTCTGTGGTAGACGTCACTAAAACCTCGGGGGTTTTTATTTCAGACTGTGACAAAGGGGACAAAGGGGTAGATAAAGGGTACTTCACTACCCTGGCCTACGGTACTAGAAGTAAAAGACTTACAA